>JAJVHD010000037.1:0-600000 GCA_022207745.1 Brachionus rubens | reverse complement strand
TTTTAATTTTTTAACAAATCAAATGATTTATGTAATTTATGAGATTTAATTAATTTTTGTTCGATGATTTTTTTTTTTTTTTAAATAAATTTTTTTTTTATTGTTTGCCTTTAAATCACAGTTAATATTTGTTTAATCAAATTAGAATAATTTTTTGACTTGATCAGACGATCATCATCGAACATAAAAAAAAACAACAACAACAACAACAAATATTTAATAAGTTTTTTTAATTATTTTTTTACGTTTTTTTTTACAACAATTAAATTGAGTTGGTTCAAACAGGCAGATAGATTCAATTTTTTTGAAGAATATAAATCGAGATCAAAATTACATTATAGCAAGAGTTTTTTTCTCATGAACCCATATTGAAGACGAGGATGACTTTTCAAAACCTTGAATATCGATGGGAAATATGGATTTGTAAAGGGACTGAGTCCGATCAATCGGGATCATGGTTAAGACGAAGAAAGATTCATTTTATTAGAAAATTTAAACCCAATCTCTAATAAGTAGGGGTTCCTCCTTTATTAGTTTAAACAGATTTAAACTGACACATGTTAATTTTAACAAAGGCTGAAAGCACTATCAGTTAATCTTGAATTTTACAAACACAAAGCCTGCGGCTAGAAGATACGAATTAAGAAGAAACAGCCAATGTTTAACTCGTAAAAAAATCGTCAGCCTATATATTATTTTTTTACTAATAGAATTGTGGAAGACGGGCACAAACTGCCGGAAGACTTTTTTAGCACAAAGAATAGTTTGAAAACAAAGCTTGATGCTTGGATGAACATTGACAAAGCATTGTAAGGCGATTGCTACAGCTTAGTTGAGTAATGCTTTGATATGTTTCAAGTTGCAGTATAAACTACTACTACTAATACTCCTTACGAAAAAAATAGTAAGTTAACAATGTTATTGTATAGAGGTGTCCCTTTAATTGCCGCGCGACGTAACATTACGCATTCTTCCTTAATATAATGTCATTTCACGTAATGTTACGTAACGGACGGACTAATACGTAAGCATACGTAATACGACGTCACATGACGTTGAGATATGAGAAATTCAAGTTTTTACAATCTAACAAAAAGGAACATGTGACTAAGAATTACTTGATGATTAAAATTGTAGTGCTATGATGTTTGTATTTGACTATTCGGGTAGGGTTGACCAGAATTTCTAAAATAATTGGGTTTTGATTTTATTACCCAAATTTTATGGGTCACTCAACCCAGACCTGAAATCAAAAATTTCTGGTCAACCATCCCCCTACCCGAACCCAAAACCGGAATTTTTCGAGTAACCCATACACACTAAATACCTTAAAATTAATGAGTACATGTATCTGAAACATATTTTCAGGATATTTGTTTGTAAAATGTCAGTGACAACCGAGGAGCATGGCATGTTAAAGTTTTTTATCAATTTCTCTATTTCTCTATTTTTTGCTTCTTTGCAAATGGGATAAAATATTCGTGGATGAAAATTTTCAAAAAATGAAAATGCAGCTTTATGCAGCAAAAATTGCTGCATCCACTGGTAAAGTCTGCAAAAAATTCTGAAAAAGATCTGCAACTTTAATTGCGCAGTTAATTAAGACATTTTTCAATCAAATGTGATTGTGCAATATTTTGCAATTTTTGCAGAGTTGCAGACAATTGAAAAATGTGCCATGCTCCTCGGTTGTCACTGACATTTTACAAACAAATATCCTGAAAATATGTTTCAGATACATGTACTCATTAATTTTAAGGTATTTAGTGTGTATGGGTTACTCGAAAAATTCCGGTTTTGGGTTCGGGTAGGGGGATGGTTGACCAGAAATTTTTGATTTCAGGTCTGGGTTGAGTGACCCATAAAATTTGGGTAATAAAATCAAAACCCAATTATTTTAGAAATTCTGGTCAACCCTACCCGAACCCAAAACCGGAATTTTTCTATTAACCCATACACACTCAATACCTTAAAATTAATGCCTGCTTTTGCTCAAACTAGAATGTTAATTTGGGTCTACCTTATACCAACAAAAAAAAAGCTGATCCCCATGTCGCTAAGCTATTCTAAATAACCCAAAAATTATAAGCACGAAGCTGTTCCTAAGTTTACTCGATTTTGGTTAAGCAATCAAACTGCAAAAGACCAAGCTTTGCTGACAAAAAACAAAAGTACTTTGAGCGACTTTTTATTTTATTAGAAAAGAAGGTCTTTGTTTAACTATTGATTTTAAAAGAATGGTAATTCTTTGCAAAACTTATCTTAACAAAAAAAATGTCAAAATTGTCAAAGTAATTAAAATTAATAACATATTTTTCAAATTAGATTTAGTATGAAATCTTAATGAGATAACACAAAAAAATCCAAATGTAGAAAAAAAGAAATGATTTTAAAGTAATTAACTCACACATTCAGACACAATTTGTCTAAATGAGATTTAAAGAAACACAACAAAAAGGATCTGACAAGGAACATAAAGTAACAACACACACACAAAAAAAAATATAAGAAGCTATTCTTCTTCTCTAATACGGATTTAAAGTAAAAGTAAATAAAATTTTTCTTTGTTTTTTTGGATGAACAAAAGAAAAATTTCGATTTCATCAATCAAAATTTTGATTAATTAGAAATTGTTTTAAACAACTAAAAATTAAATTCGAGAGCCCGGTTTTAATTCGAAATAAAATTTTTTTTGGTTTTTTTTTGTGTTGAAGATTTTTATTTTGACACTCTAAAGCACACGTAGCTTGTAGCTTGTCTACGTGATTTGTTTAAATTTTTTAAGTCTCTTGTTTCCTTTAATAGCAAAAAGAAACAAAAAAAGAAGAAGTAATTTAATGCTATTGACATGTTTAAATATACGTAATGGTTAACATGAAAATTTTGCCTTGTACATGATTTCAATAACATAATCTGCTTACCAAGGTTATTCGACAGTTCCCGCAAGCATGTCAGTCACATTGCGTTTCAATAACTAATCAGGAGAAAAGGAGATATTTTTTTAATATTTTTTTTTGGTTCTATTCTATGGAGGTTTCGGAATAATTACACTCTGAAATACGATTGAAATACGATTAGCTAACTGTTGTTTTTGTTTCAAACTCTTATAGATTATAATTAAACATTGATTAAAATTAATACCCTACCAACACTCCTTAAACGGATTGATTTTTTACAATAAAAAGTCTTTGATGATATTTACACTCTGAAACTAAAAACAAACAATTCACTTGAACTAACTTGCTTTTTGAATTTGATTTTTCTAGCTCAATGCTGAGTTCACGATTGGACCTATGGTCTTAAAGATATTACCTGAAAGCTTTAGTTGAAGAAAATGATGTATACGAAAGAAACGAAGCCGTGATAGAGTAGATAACCAAGCAAAAAAAAGGAATTTTCGAGTCATATCACATCTCAGTTTTACGGGACTTCAAAAACCAGCTGCTTACACTAGAAACTTTTCTGCAAAAATCTCTAGAATTAAGGAGCTACCAATTGTTATCTCTTCTACTGTTAGCTTTAAACCTTGATCATGAGTATGGTAGTATGAAATTTGATCATAATAGGACGTTGGTCTCCTTCCTTATCTATTAGTGTCTTTGACCCTTGATTGTTATACTGAGGACACTTTTGCTGGTTTGTCTTTAGGAATGCGCATACAATGCCCTAATGTGATGCAAATATTTTTATTTAATATAAACGATGTGTTAAAATTTTGAGCATTTTTTCTTGAAAATTAACGTAAATTGATATTTCGGACAAATTGTAGTATCAAAAGTAAATTATCGTTTGAAAAGACCTCACCTATTATTGTCGAGGAAAAGCATAATCTACAATGCTGATGAGTTAGAGTTTTATCTAGATATAAAATTGAAGAGAAATTAGCTCTCAAAAAGCATGAAAAAAATCGAAAAAATTGACTGAAATAACCGTCGTCGAAACTCTTTAGCATTGATGTTACAGAACAAAGATTATTTTAGAAGTTGAAACTTCTTGCACCTTTTAAGAATCATCGGTCGTCGTAAATATTCGATTATGCAAAATTTTTAAAATTGGTCATAACATGTCCTTTGTCTTAACACTCTAAATCCCGATTTTTCCAATTCATACAGTTAAGGGCCAAGCGGGTTACAAAAAACCTTCGTGTATAAAAGACCTCTTGAAGACTGCTAAATGAAAATCAGTTATTCCTATTAATTATTGACTTTTAACCATTTTAACCATCAAAAAAGATAATTTCCACAAAAAGAAACATTTATGAAAAAATTCAAAAATTTGACATGATTTTTTTGAATCAATTTTTTGGTGTGAATTAATCCTATTGTTCGTTTAATCCTTTATCTTTTGTTTTTATCGTAAAATTTCAAGTATAGACACTTCCTATTCGATTTTCTTGAAATTAAGTTTTACAGAACCCAAAGTGTATAATCGAATTTTTACTAGAGTAGATAGAATGTAAGAGTTAAAAGTGTATGTCAAATGAATTAGCCTTTTTTAATTTCAAGGAATAATAAGAAACAAGACTTGAAATAAATTAGCAGTTTATTTTCCCTAATCTTTAAATTCGAAGAAAAAAAATTACATTTAATAATCTAAGTCATTGGCTTCCGATTCTTAAGCCCATTCTTATTGTGTCTAATAATTCGCTATATTTCTTTTTTAAAAAATACAAGCTGTCTTTAAAATACACTATCATCCTTATTATTTTATTTTATAAATATTTTGTGTTGTGATTTAATCAAATTACCGTTGTGCGATTGACAAATTTAATAATTCGATATGACATCAATTTTGATGGTGTTGTTGTTTGAATGTTTTGTTAAAATTTTTTTAGATTGAAACAAAAACAAAATTTCAATTACAAATTAACCTTTTTTTTTTGTGTACAAAATTATTCAAATAATCAAAGTTAATTCTTTTAAACAAAAAACAAATCGAAATTAATTAAAAACGGAATTTTTTTAAATTTTTTTTTATAAATCTAGCCTCTTTTTTCGTTTCCCAAACACTAATTGTAACCTGTTGTAAGTTAGACAAACAAGAATTAATTATTTCTGACGGATGTAAATAAAAAAAGTGACAAGTCACAAAACTGTCAATTTTATACAACGTTGTGTCGTAAATTGTTTTGTTTATTTTTCATGTTCAGCGAATCAAGTCTTGTACCCTTGAAGACACCAAGCTCTAATATAAGTATAATCACGTGGTAACATGCAATGGATTATTTGATAATTCAACTTGAGTTGGATGTCTTGTAATAATGTAATCGTTTGCTTAGATGACTTGGAGTGAGCGTTCAAGCGTCATTGCTTTGAAATAATGAAAATTTTGGTTTATCTTTGCCCTATCAAATTTTGTTTGTTCGAAGGTCGATCGAACCATTTCACATCAATCTAATTGCGTCAATGCATTCAACTATTAAACGGGTGCGTATACTGATAAAATAAAACAGCTAAAACACATATTTGGAAAGGGGACTAGTTTTCGGAGACCGAAATTCTTGTTCATAATTTTGTGCTCTTTCTTGCAAATCTGGTGGCTAAACTCTGCTATTTTCGGTTCGGGCTAAAGACTCGTTGAAATAAAGAATACCTAAAAAAACTAACGAACCACCACTTTTGATTAAAATTTAGTGTAAAATTAAAATCTAAGCTCTAGGACAATAATGGTTTACGTAGTACCTGTGAATTAAAATTATTTAAGAGCTAAGACTTCGGTGTTTTACTCGATTTTACACAAATGCCATTAAGGCTTTTGCTAGTTTCTTTGCTTCTTTGAAACAAATTTGACCCGAGCGGGATTCGTGAATCATTGATCAACTGACGATACCAACTGAGCTACCATTCCCATCAAACAGATCGCTTCGTAATACAGAAACAGTCAGGAAATTTTCCTTCCCTAAAGGAGGTCGAACTCCAACCCTCTGCTTGCAAGAGTAGCTCGCAATACAGATTTTCCGACAAAAAATGGCCTGCCCGGTTCAAGACACACATTTTATGGTAAAACCTTTTTTGCTATTACTAGAGCTAAGCTATTGGACCTTTAGTTCGGGCTACATGTGCGCCTACAATAGATACAGCCGAGTCGCTTTAATTAGAACCAGGTTAATCCGAATTTTTAGGAATTTCGGTTAAAATTTGTTATGTATGTAAATTAAGACGTTTAATCCGAATAATTTTATCCGAACTCAATTTTTACAGTCCCAAGTAGTTCCGATTAACGCGACTGCACTGTAGTAGATAGTAGAAGGGCATGATTGTAGAATCAATCGAGTATAATAATTACCGCAACAATAGTTTTAACAAGATTTCTTCAATTCTTATTCGTTTTTCCACATCCATGAACTTGTTCGTCCACTCTCTAATTTTTCATAAAGATTTTGTACGATTTTTATTGGTTTTAGAAAAAAGAGCACTAAAATTTCAATCAAAAAATTGGTATCCGTGAACTGTGAGGCTTTTAATTCAAAAGCTAGTCGAATTTTGCTTAAAGTGATGGTCTGTGTTTTACCAATAAAATTAGACCGTTAAAAATACTGATGAAAACACGGCCAAATTCGCCTCTTCGATTTGTGACTAACAATGTGTTAAACTTTTGTTTACGAAATCAAAAAAAAAAAAATATTTTTTTAAAAATTAAGATTAAAAAATTGGTTTTCAATCAAATTCTAATAAAAAAAACTTTTATTACATAACAGATGACGAAATATTTTTCGATAAGAAAAAATTTATAAGAAAACTTTTAAACAAATCAAAATAAAATTTTTTTAAGATAGAAGGGGAAAAACAAAAAAAAAAGTATATTTCGATATTTTTATTTCCTTGAGTAATTAATATTAATTAAATAAAATAATGTCGTGATTAAATTTTACAAGAAATTCTCCTTTTTTTTTGTTTAAATTTATATATTTTTTTAATTCTATTATTAAATCAATTTAAAAAAAAAAAGTCGAATTTTTATGGTTTGTTTAGAATTTTTAGCTGTGTCTAAACAGGATTATTTTTTTCATACACCAAATGCACAATTAATTAAATGCTCAACTTATTTTGATAAATTTTATAATACTTACTTGATTTTTAACCTCAGTGGATTGATTTTAATAATAATAAAAAAATAGACAACTCCTTTATGAGTTGAATTAAATTTTTTTTTTTATTTTATAAAATCGATTTCCAACAAAACAACAACAACAACAACGGTAATTGATGCAAAGTCTTTTTTTCTCTAAAAGCTAATTTGCTAAATATGTCCTCGATTTGAAATTTATTTTTTTGTCGAGGGTTCTCTCTCTCTCTTTTTTGTTTTGTTTTGTTTTAATTGTCTTCGCTTAAAGTAAAAAGGAAATTTTAACAAAAAAAAATTATTACGTGATTAAATTTAGAAACAAAAATTAAAATCAACATAAAACGACTTAAAAACTGCTAAACTTCCGAAAATCATAAATTCTTTTTTTATGTGGTTTAATTGAAAATTGTATTCTAAAACTTGTTAAATTGATATTGTGAGAATGGAAGTTAAGTCTCGATAGAAAATTTTAAAGATGAAGTTTTTTTTATTTTGGATTAAATCCTTTTAATAAGTTTTACATGATTGCATGAAAAATGCGTGTTCATCTATTGAATAAAATGTATTAATAGAAAATGACTTCAAAAAATTATTGCTCAACTAAGGCTTTATACATTCTTTTATTTATAATTTTGATTTAATCGGATTTGAATTTGGAAAAAAAAGTAGAGTGAACACATTCTTTTGTTCGGAAAAGAAGTTTTGACATATAAGAGACACGACAAAACTGTTATCAGACGAACCGATCTAAATATATTTATCACATGGGTCCTAGAATGTTTCAGAGACTTGGCAGACATGCATTAATTTTAATGGTGGGTATGGGTTACCCTGAAATTTTTGACATTTTATTATTCTTTTTCGAAAATAATTGGATTTTGGGTCATATATCCCCTAAATTATAGGTTACTAGATCCATACCTAAATTTAAAAATTTCTGAGTAACCCGTACCAACCCTATACTTTAATATGACTGGGTACATATATGTCTGACAGAACACGAAATCTTAAAATATTGAAAGTTTTTGATAAAAAAATTAGAAACAGTGATAAGCATTAAAAAAAGCCACTCTTAGAATGAGATGTGCAGTGTTCTGCAATTCTGCAAAATAAATTGCGTAGATATTTTTATTCGTATTGTGGCTCATTCTAAGAGTGGTTTTTTTAATGCTTATCACTGTTTAATACCTCTGCAAAGTTTTTTTTCAAATTTGTTTACTCCTGAAAAATGATTTTAAATTTTGATTCATTTGATACAAATGTTTTTTGATACAAAAAGCATTGCCGTCTCATGTTATCGTTTTTGATGTAAAAAATAAGGTAAAATTCGAGCCTAAAAATCATCAACAAAATAATACGATTCAAACTGTCAGTAGAAAAATAAAACTTAGACTTAAAATTATCCAAGTCACATTTAAGTTATTTCCGTATTAAAGCGAATTAATTCAAGAGCCATATTTCCTAAAAGGAAAATAAAACTTTTAAAAACAACTAAAATAAAACTCGAAACGAGATAGTTGATCTGATTGAGACTCGAAATGAAATTTGAAACCAGTTCTTTCATTATTCTTAGACTTTATGTTGTCCAAAAGTTTAAAAAAAAACAAAATTTATACAATTTTTATTCCCAGTACTAATTTTTATTTGTTTCGTTTTGGTTGTAAACCTCAAGAACTCATTAAACTTTTGGGTTAAACGGAACTTGTAATTTTTTTTTCTGAAAATTTTAAAAATAAAGTTTTGGCGACCTTCGAATTCAAAACTTCAAAACACTTACAAATTTGTATCCCCCTCAATAAATTATACAAAGTCAAAGTATCAAGCTAAAAATACTTCCATATTGTGGACTATACTAAATACTACAACATACAGTTTTTACCGTAGAACAAGAGGGGACCTTATCCAAATGCTCAAAATAGTCAACCGTCAACCGATGAGAAGATTAGTCTAGTGAAAGGAATGAACCTGGCCACAAGTTTGAAACTGAACCTAAGAATAAAACATGACATGAAGCTAGAGGGAGAAATTAGCAAACAAGCAAAATCAAGATATAACTTTTTGACGAACAGAGTGGTTTCAAAGTGGAATTTTTTACCGAAAAGTGTTGTCAACGCAGAAACAGTTTTAAAGCAGGTACCTGTTTGGGTAGCTCATATCATACTTGAATCCAAAGTATGAATTTTTGGGTAACCCATACCCACTCATAGCGCTTAAAATTAATGGCTACATGTGTAGTGCAGAGCTGCATAAAAAGCTGTCTAGATTAATGTAAAGCTGTAGCTGAGTGGATCGTGTATTCGCCTGAAGAGAGCAAGGAAGCTCAAAACGCGTCGCGGGTTCGATACTCGGCAGCAACACATTTTTCTAGGACAGATTCCTAAGTCAAGTAGTAATCGCCAGCATTACATATGTCTAATTACAATCCAACAATTTCCTGACACTTACTTTTTGACATTTTGAAAAGTTCGTCAAATTTATACAGAACAGTCAAAAATTAAAATATCCAATGGAGCTAGTGTTATATACCATAATTCAATGAGAATCAGCGATATAAAAAATTCTTTAAATAAAACAAAAAATCCAATATAGATTAACCTATGTGAAGTTATTTCTCAAATTCTTAGAATCTAAGAAAAGTTGAGAAATCAAAGAAAAAAATTTTGAGAAAAAATTTATCTAATTCCCTGAATTTTATGCTTAGTCGAATCCTTAAGCTGTCATATTTGCACCCAAAACCCAACCCCTAATCCCTACCTCAATACCAACATAGGCTTGAAAAATATACCAAATCTGAATCATTAGATAAAAATCTTAAATTATCATTCTTTTGTGTATTTTTTGATAAAAAAACCTTGTTATCTAGAACTTTGACTTGCTTATTCTTTTGTCCTGAATAATTCTGTAGCAAAACAAACATCTTTACCTTTTCAGAATTATGAGACCTTCTATTTTTAATGAGAATTTAACAATTTTATGAAAGGGAATGTTCCATAATGCCTTCAAATCTTAAGAAAAGAAAATTTTCTTTATCTGTTTTCCTCAAAATTATTTTTTTCGATTTCTCAACTTTTCTTAGATTTTAAGATTAGTAGTAGTAGTAGTAGTAAATAGAACTGCAGAATAGACGATTAAGTCCATTCTAACGCATTAAAGCGTTTGACTCAGATGAGTCTTGGCAGCCATTGAAATCGACCATTCCAAATACTTCTCTATCGATTATTGCCTTGAACGAATTAACTGATTTAGCATTAACCGCTTCTCTTGAAAGATTGTTCCATGCGTTTACGACTCGATTTGTTAAAAAGTTGTACCGATGTGTACCCTTTTTATTTATCTCTCTTACCAGCCTACGGTCATGTGGCCTTCTCAGTGAGCCCACTCTTTCATTTGCCGAGTTAATGCCGTTAATTAAGCTTACTTCTTCTAATTGGTTTATTAATTTGAAAGTTTGAATTAGGTCTCCTCTGACTCTTCTATCTTCTAAGCTCAACATGTCAAGTTTTTTCAGTCTAACCTCGTATGGGAGATTCTTGACCGATTTGATCAATTTTGTTGCTCTTCGTTGTACGTTCTCTATCTTTTTTACGTCTGATTTTAAAGAAGGGCACCAAACGCTCACTGCATATTCGAGATGAGGTCTAACTAACGCATTAAATAGTAACTTAAGTGTTTCTGGAGTGAGGAGTCTGAACGAGTTTTTAATTTGTCCTAAAGCTCTATTTGCTTTTGCCGCTGCCGTACAGCACTGTTTTTTCCACTTCAAATCGTTCGTGATTATGATACCCAGATCTCTTTCTTCAGTTGTGTCTTGAAGTATATGGTTAACGTTGGCATCAGCCATTGAATAGTTATGATTGTCAATTTGATCACGTTTACCGATTTTCATTGTTTTGCATTTCAGGAGATTTAAGTCCGTTGACCAAATTTTTGACCACTCGAATAGCATGTCGAGATCCTCTTGCAATTCCTTCGATTTCTTATCCGGAGTGTCTTTTTGAGTCCATGAGCCTATTAATTTGAGATCGTCCGCGTATGATAGATTGAAGCATTTCAACTGTTCCAACAAATCGTTTATATATATGACAAATAGAATAGGACCTAGGACTGAGCCCTGGGGAACTCCACTTGTTACCTCTGTCCAGCCCGAGGTCTCATTACCAAGTACAACCCTTTGTTTTCGACCTATAAGAAATGATTTTATCCATTCAAGAGTTTCACCAACTATACCGTAGGATTTTAGTTTACTTAACAACTTTACGTGAGAAACTTTATCAAAGGCTTTTGAAAAGTCAGTGTATATAATGTCAATGTTGAGCCCCTGCTCAATTAAATACGTTACTGCGTCTAGAAATTCGATTAGATTGGTTGTGCATGACTTCTTAGGCAGGAACCCGTGTTGTTTTTTGCTAAGAAGGTTATTACTCAGCAAGTAACCGACTAGTTCGTCCTTTATCAATTTTTCCATCACTTTGCAGGCTACTGACGTCAACGATACTGGTCTGAAGTTTTTTATGTCTAATTTGGATCCACTCTTATGAAGGGGTGAAACGTTTGCTTTTTTCCAAATCTCTGGAAGTTTACCCTCATTGTAAGACTTTATAAACAATAACGAAAGTGGAATCGAAAAAGCCTTAGCGAAAGTCTTTAACATGAACGCTGAAACATTGTCGGGACCACATGCTTTATCTGTTTTTAGATTTTTTAGAATTTTTTCGATACTAACCTGACTAAATGTGGTAGATGGATTGATAGTTAAATAGTGTATTGATAGATTTTGAGAAATAACTTTATTCTTTTTCTCAAATTATTTTAAGAAATTGAGGAAAAACTTCACACTGGTTATAGATTACTCGCAAAAAGAAATAACTGAATAAATTTACTTTTAGTATATCGTCCTATAATGTGTTTTAATCAAGTTGATCTTCAGCTTTCTATATTTTCTTTAGAAATTGTGATAGCGTTTCAAAGTTCAAATTAACATTAATTCTCTTTCATTGAAATTTTTAATTCAACTACCGTATTTTCCTTCAATTTATGTCCCAGAGTCAAAAATTTTTTTTGACAGGTTTGAAACATTAAAAAAAAATATAATTACAATAAGATAAAATTATTTTTAGTAATGTAACATTATTTAATTGTGTATTTCCATAAAAATTATTAAAAATTGAAATTAATATAGCCCAAAAAAATTTTTTTTTTTCCTTAGATTAATAACGAGGAATTACGGTAAAGTTATTTTATGGAATTTTTTAATTATTTAAATGTTCTAAAATCATCTGGTTGACGATAAATTATTAAACAAAATTAATAGGCTACTTAAAGATCCTTCTTTGAGGTCTCTTCTAGGCGCATTATTCGCATTTAATTTATTTTGATTAAAAAAATTCTATGAAACAATAAAAATTATTTTGACAATGTAATTAAATTCAAATTGAATCATCCTGAATTGTAATTTTTGATTATAAGATTATCAATCAAAAAACAAAAATCAATGACATCTAGTTTGCTCAATTACATTTATGATTAATTCTATAAAACTTGAATTTTTTATTAAACTGTATACGGTTCATCAAGCCATAAACATTAAATCCAAGAAAAGTTTTACCAACTTTAGTGTAAAGGAAACGAAGAATTATATGGAATATAGTTTTCAATATTATTTACAAATCTTACTATAAATTCTCCTAAAAATGAAGAGTGTTAAATGATTGAAAAGCGGGTTTTCAGTGAAAATATTCACATTTATAGCCCTCTATTTTCACAAATTTAAAGTACATTTTAAGACAAAGTTAATGGATCAATGTCTGCTCATTGCTCAAACAGATTACAGAGTGAAAAAAGCTACATTTTTCAGCAATACACAAAAAGTAAAACGAAAAGAAGTTAAAAAACTCGACTTTTGTTCTAAAACCGGACTCGAGCTGTTCAAATCAAAGTCGACTCAGTGGCATGCAGATGGAACTTTTCATGTGACCACTAAATTTATCTATATTATTCAATGTTGGCTCACGAATAGGATAATACCATGTGCTTTCACATTAATGAAACGTCGTCCCAAAGACTATGAAGATGCATAAAGATAGAGTAATTTTTACAATATTTCATTGATAACTATTTCGAAGGCTCTTTTTTAATTTAATTATGGAGTCATTATGGAACAGTTGGTCCAAGAACGAACAATAATTTGGAGGGTTTAAATAATAGGGTCTGGCCGACTTTGTGAAAAATGTGATCAATGGATCAAGTCGACTTTGTGATCTTTCTGATCACAAAAAGCTTGATTTAGATTAGAGGGGGAGACTGTGACAAGCTTATAAAAAAAGCCTCTTACATTTGATTTATCAGGTAGTTAGAACCGGGGTCGACGGCCAATCCAAATTACGGCCGTCGACATCGGTTCAACTAACAAAGGCTCCTGAGTCAAAATGTTCCAAATGATTGAGCTTTTTTTCGAAGAATCAATTATATTAGCAATTTTGGTCTTTTACATTCGATTTAAGTTTAAATTTCTTTAAATGAATGGCTAGAAAGTACCTCATTCTAACCGCCTTAACCTAGTCTATAGACTAAAGGTATGAGATTTCGAAACAATACTTTTCCTATCGAAACTTTTTTAAAAAACTACTGGATACAAATAGAGAGGATTTACGGTAATATTTCTTTTAAATCTTACGATTAACTTCCATTATACAACTAAATACGCAATAATTTAACCATCGTCCATCGAAAACTGGGTCAAAAAAGACCCGGAAAATTGAAAAATAAAAAAATAAATAAAAAATTGAGATAGTTTAGGAGAGTATTAAATGCGTTTAAATTAAAAATATCTATCCCAAAATTACATCAAATGACAGCTGAAAATAAGAATATTAACGGGTGATCAAAAATGCTTGGCCGGATATTCAATTGATTAAAAGTATATGATCCAATCGTCCGATTCCTTTGAAATTTCATACACATATATCTTGTCCTGTGTAGTTTCTAAAATAATGGTTTTTGTTTCATTTGATCTCTTCTAGGTAGGCTAGGCGACCTTGAAGTGAACTCACCCGAAACCGACCCTTGTCCTCAGAGTCAACTTAAATTTTTCTCCTCATATTATATACCATTTTGTAGTAAATTAAATGAGAATTAAAATGATATATAGAACGTTATATAATGATTTTTAGTTCCAGAGAAATCGTCAAAAAACCTTTAAATGCTACCTTATTTTTGAACCGTGATAAACAGGGGTTTTATCGGTTTTTATTCGATTTTGACTGAACCGGAAAAGCTATCTTCACAAAATTTTATACAGTTATAGTTCAAAGTCAAATACATCTGGAGATGGTAAGATAACCATTGAGTGTGATGTTTATCAGTCCGATCGGCTCCCTAAAGCCTAAAACTGACATTCTAATCTTTGAGCCTTCTTAATTATGAGATAAACACAAACACGAGAAACATTATTCACCTTAATTTAAAGCAAAAAAAATCAGCTTTTAAATGTGCTATAACATTATTGTCTGGCATCTTTTTTTGCGGCTTTAATTGTCCTTTTTATGTCTTAATACTTTCAAATGAATTTTTTTGTTCTTACGTTTACTGAAATTTAAATTTATAAACTTTAAACTTTAAACCAGAGAATTTCGAATATAAAACATAAAAGTTGAGAAAAATCAAATATACAAAACCGGGTCATTTTTAACCCATTTCAGACGTTAACGTGATTTTCTTTATTTCCGACGGATAAGGGTTAAACAAATAAATTTAATTCTTGTTTGGACACAGGAGCTATTTATCCTTCGAACCTTTGCTAACCATATTGTCGAAAAGCTTCAACTGGCTCTCTACTGGTTTTGAAATTATATGTGGCAAATAGTTCAAAAAGACCAAAAGAGCCCCCTTTCGGTCCAGCCTTTTCTCAAAATTCTTCAAACATACCTCAAATGGAGGGAAAAATACATGGGACTGAATGGCAAAAAGACAAAAAAAGAGGCCCCCACCCCTGTCGGTCCAGCCGAAATGGATTGTAAAGCATGAGAGGTCATTCGATTCCTATTTCAATAACTTTTTAATCTAAATTATAATAAGCTCAGATTGATCTTTTTTAGGTTCAGCTGGAATTTACTAGGCTCATTGATGATACCTCCATTGAACGTAAGAAATCAGATCGAAAATGACTTACACTGAATACATTGTTGACAATGAGCTTCCTATGAGATACGACAGTCCGCTAAAAATGCGAACAAAATTATCATTGAAATCGAGTTATCATTGCTAATTACCATTGCCTTCTATTTAATATAAGATAAATCATTTGAAAAAATTATTATTTTGTTTATAACTCTTCAAATAAAAAATTAAAGAAACAATTTTTTCCCATTTCTATCTCTACACGTTAGTATGTACTGTTGTGTCCATTCACGTGTTAATGTAATGAATTTTCATGAACCTTTTTAATCTCACCGAAGTACCCTATAGCTAACCGAAATTCACTGTAGTTTCCCATAGTTCCGCAGTCTAAATATCAATTTCCTTTTAAAATATCGAAATCCGAAATTAGAATTTAAAATTAAACCAAGTCTATCAATAGCATAAATAAAAAAAAAACTATATTCGTTTTTTAAAATTTCTTGATATCTTTGACCCCGATAAAAAACAAAAATAATTTTCTAATGAACTAAAATAAACTCTGAAGAATTACGGTTAAATTCGGTGAACTATGGGAAAATTAAAAAGACGGGGAAGGTAAGTGAACGTTCGTTCCGTTACACAATAGTAATATAGATACATTTTCTAGTTAAAATTTGAATTTTTTGAATGAATGAATACACAATTTTGTTCCTTTTTTTATTTGCTACAAGCAAATGTAAATTTTGATAGGACTTCCTAAATCAGGGAATTTTCAAAATCGAAAAAATCAAAAATTTGACTTTTTTTAAATCTTTGAGGGCTATGTACAAGTAAATGAATAGGTAAAATTGAAAAAGTGAATTCACCATCTTTTACCTCTTAAAATTTCCTGCTAGCTAGTATATTTTTTTATGGCACTTTCTTACTCAGGGAATTTTCAAATTCGCAAAAAAGCGTTTGAATTAACGCACTAACGCTTCGCGAAACATATTAAACCATTTAAAATGGTGTCCAGTCTTTTCAGACAAGATCAAAACAAGAAAAAATCATATTACGTTGAATCTAGGAAATAAAAACAATTGAAAGTTAACAAATGAAAAAAAAATCAAACAATTTCTTTTATTTATTATTAAAAGAGAAAAAAATTTGAATTTAAATAAATAAAAAAAATTTTTTTTTTTTTTTTTTTAACAAACAGAAACGTCAAAAAAATTCTTTTCCTTATCAGATTATATAAAAAAAAATTATTTCTCTGATCAATTCAATAATTATTATTAAAATTTTTGTTTTCCTAACTTATTAAATTTTGATCTTGATTCTATTACTTTTTATTTTAGAATTTTTTTTATTTTTAGTTTTCAAACTTACTCGTTTATTAGTATAAATGTAAACTTTCGAATGTTTTCATGTTGATTACGGGCAGAGTGGAAGTCAAGGGAATTATAAGTCAAAATCAAAAATATACTCACTTAGCTTTCTCATAAATTAATCCCACTTTGTATTATATAATATTTTAATCCATTTATTTTAGATTTACAATTTGTCAGGGTCTTTTAAACGATTTTTTAGTTGAACTTATGGTTTAGATTTAATTACTTATGATAAACTAAAAATTAGACATATAAATTGTGGGATAAGCATTCAAACTATGTCACGGAAAATCGGTATTCTAGATCGATGTACAGTACATTTCTGAAATAAGTTGACATGTTTCGGCGCATTGCTTAAGACGCTCAGACGCATTGCTTAGAGCGTGCGCAAGAGCATGCTCTTTTTGTCACAGATAACATAATTATCTTTTTGAATAAGATTTAAAAGTTGAATTGCCGCTTCGTTAGAGAAAAATCTGGTTTTAAACAATCGCTTTTATTCTAATTGAAAAAACAATTTCTCATGGGGGTCTTGAAGGGTGGGTCTAAGATTTCATCAAAGTTCAAAATAAAATTTTTGATTTCAACTTTTCCTCGTCATATTACCCCGTGTGCAAGAAATATTGTGTTTCGAAACTTTGCTTAAGACGCGCCAGCGCATTGCTCCTGCGCGTCTCAGGCAAAGCTTCGGAGCATGCTGCGCATTGCTTTGGCAGAGTGTCAACTTATTTCAGAAATGTACTGTAATGATAACAATTAATTGAACGATTTGAATTGGTCAAGTAGCTCGTTTATTTGGCAAAATTCAATTTTCAATTCATAGGCTATGAATTGAAAATTGAATTTTATAGTACACTTTTGCTATTTTCTATGATTCATAGCAAATAGCAAAAGTGTACTAGCCTGGTTGTTCATATGTTCCAAAAACGAACGTTCAAATCCTGTTTCTGGGACATTTTATAATTTTTCAGGCTCCCAACGTCCCGAAAATTATTTTTCGGAACCTTTTCGGAATTTTTCGGATATTTTCAGAAAGCTTATGCAAGGGTCTCGAAAATATTTGAAAGGTTTAGAAAACTATTGAAAGCTTTTGAACGTGGAAGTTCATTTTTGGAACATGTGAACAACGAATATTTTACATGGCATCTATCGAGGGTTTACGTTAAGTAATATATACCGTATTGCCTTGCAAACAAATGCCCCGAAAATGGCACATTTGAGGACCAAAAAAAACAGCAAGCAAATTGATTTTAAAGTAAACTTGATGCGTTCTGGATACATCTCAGCATAGTCTAACAATAGACTTCTAAGTAAAATTTATACTGATGCTAATACGTTCAAAAAAAGGGGTTCTTAGGAGGTATTGGCGTAGCTCGCCTTAGTTTTTTTGAGACGAAATTTCTATTCTAAAAATTAAACATTTTTGCAAAAATTTTTTAACGATTTCTATACACTAGGATCAAATTTTCATTAGACTTCTTGTATCCAAACCATTTTTTTAGTCCTCAATTTCATGGGACAAAAATCCGTTATTATTTTTCGGCTACGCAATTGTTAGGAGGGCATTCTAATACAAGGCATTACGGTATATCTAAAATTAATAATTTTATTAATTTTAATTTTACAAATTTCGGACTAGATTTGGAAGTAAATTAGGGTCTATGGTAAAAATCCTTCTGCATCAAAGTGCTTTTCTTGGTACTTCTAGGTATTACTAGTCGGTGTAGCGAAACTAACCATTTCTCGGACTACAGAATACTTTAAAATATTCTTCAAATGAATAAAAGCGTGATTCTAAGACATAAAGAGCAATTTGAAAATAATGTTTCTACTAAAGTGTTTTATTCTAAATAGATTCGTTGATTCTTCTGACTGGAAAATTTTTGCTTAAAAATGAATAGGAAAGCTTCAGAACTGAACAGCATGAAAATGAATCGTTGTAACTAATTTTTAATTGCAAAATTTTCAAATATATTTGCTAAAGGATACTTTTCCGTTCACCAATTCAAAGTTGTGGATAATTGGTTAGATTAATTAATGTTGTACAAATCTGGTCTTTCACAATGCTCATTTCTGAAAGCTCATGAATTTCCATTTTACAATGAAGATCAAAATTTTGTCAACTGTCGACTCAATAAATGTAATATCCGACCTGGAAAATACAAGATTACCAAGTTTTTGTCGGTTTAAAAAATCAAAAATTTTACCCTTACCTCTCCACTCGAAATTCATGAACTTTCAGAAATGAGCATTGTGAAAGACCGGATTTGTATAAGCATACTCATACTTAAGCTAAGCGAGTAAGTACTTTTTTTTTTTTTTGTTCTTCATTCAAAAAAGTAAAACGTAAAAACTCGATAAATATGACATGACACAAATGCCGAACACTCCATGTTAAAGGGATGGTAAATTCGGTATTTGTGACATGTCATATTTATCGAGCTTAAATAGCTGGATTTATGATTCATTGATTATTTTTTAAAACTTTTTTAAATATTTTTAAATCAACTTTATTCCTTTTTTTACGGTCCCAAACATTAAATGAAATTTTTTTTAAAATTTACTTCTTTTTTTGTTTGGAACAAGTGTTAAAGAGAAATTTCCTTTGTTTATTTAGAAAAAACTTAAGTTTTAAATAAACAAAATTTACTGGAAATTTTTCCGAGAGTATGTTTCATGTCAACTTGACACAAGCATCAAATAAAAAGATGTTTAAATTTGTGTAGTTTACCAAGTTTAGGTCGAAAATCACTTTCTTGGATAATATGGACGTTTTGCATCACCGGAACCTTGCTTTATTATACAGTTGGTTACAGAATGCTTATTTGTCAAAAGCTTATTTTGCATTGGGTACACTTAAACGAACGTTCACAGCTTGGAATCCGTATAGACCCCATCTTGAATATGCGGCTGTAGTATGGAGTCCTTTCAAAAAGCAAGACATTAAAGCCATAGAAAGAGAATACATATTTTATGTATTCGAGAATACATGCCAAAAAGTAGGTTCGCAGGAGTCATCTAAACCGAAAATTTCATGTCTTTCATATATGGAGAACAAAGTTATGTCGGATTTTGCAAATTCAGATAGCGTGGAAGCTTTGCATGGCGCGAACCTTAGATTCGAAAATTTTTATTTTTGGGTGATTTTCAAATTTTAGAAATTCAAGTAAATGGTGTCGTTAGAATTATTAAGATTCGGAGTTTCATCAAAATTTTCTGAAAAACTTTCAAACGAGGAATACGAATCAGCTTTAAATTTGAACTACTTGCTCAACTTGCTTCGTAAAGTTTTTCTCGTTGCGCTTTTTTTCACTAGCAATGCTTTATAATTTCCAGAAGTTAATTTCGCATTATGAAGACGTTCTTGTTGTTAATTCTTGAAATGAAGTTGCTTTTGAGTCTTTAAAAATTCGATCTCTAAAAGCGGAATTTAAACGACAGAGTTGTGATCAGAAATTTTGAATCAACTGTATTTTTAACAAAGTTAATCCTGCTTGTTTGGTAGCCGACTGGTCATATAATACAATAAACCTTAAAAGATTGTATTTTATTTTTTTTTGTAACTAAGCATAACTTCAAACGGATATTAATATAATTCAGATTGATCAAAGTAAAGTAATTATCGATTTTTATTTTAAAACTTAATCAAAAGTTAAAAAAAGTCAAAATAAAATAATTTTTTGTTTTTAAAATGATCGTTTTTAAAATGATCAATTTTAGAGTTTGACTCTTCGACATAAGCAAAAAATTCCAATAATTTACTTTATGATTTTTCGTTTGTTTCTTAAAATTAAAAAAAAAACGAAACGTAAATGTTTACTCTTATTAAATCAAAAGAATTCATAACATAAGTTAAATATTAAGATTGCCAAAAATCGATATTTTTTGTTGTTACCATTTTAAATTTTTTTTTTCAAAATTTCAGTCACAAGCTTTTCTAGTTAAATTTTTCGTTTTTATAATGACGGTAACAAAATTTTTTGAGTACCAACATTTTTTTTCATCTTCAGTATCTTCCTTTTTAAACGCCATTTTGAATTTTAGATTTTTTCTATGAAGTTCTTTAAAAGTAATAAGAGTAAAAGTGCTCAAAATATTCAAGTCGAAAATCCAGAAGATGGTTTCGATTTAGAAGTTAATCAGCGACGAGCAATGTCAAACACAAGTGGTCGGGCTAGTTCAAATGCAGCCACCGATGCTCTTGATCCAACCACCCAAGTAGCTTTGTTGAGAACATTCGAAAATTTTTATGAACAAGAAAGCGAGGCTATGATCACAGTACTTGAAGAAAGTCGTGAAGAAATCAAAAATTCAATGCTTGATTTGTTCTATGAACAAGAGCATTATAAAGAAGAACTATTCAAAGCTTCAGAGGGAAAGTATAATTTTAAAAGAAAAAAAGAGAATTTGATCCCATTGGCAGAGTATTTGAGACGTAAAAGAGGAACTTCTCGATCAAGTGATTCAAGCAGTAATTTTTTTAATTTTTCAATAAGTTGCTTATGGAAGTTTTAACTTGTTTCTTAAGCTCCTAATGACGCTGCTATAAGCCAAAGCGAAAAAGAAGCAGTTGAGAAATACATTCGAAAGAAAGAACGTCTAAAACAAGCTGAACAAAATCGATTGAATAGAGAAATGAACGATGATTTTATAGAAGTTGAGACGCAAAAAATATTAACTAAATTAAACGACATGGATTTGAACAAAGAAAAGGAAAGACAAAGACAAATGGATAAATTGCAAGCCAAACTAAAGGGTAAACCACAACAAAAAGATGAACAAGAAATTGTTGGAGAAATAATGGACACGTTTCAAGACTCAAAATACGCGTAAATAAACGTTTATTTAAGTCTCTTTTATCAGTCTTTTTTAAAATTGTTTTTTTAAGTTTTGAAAGAGACAAAAAATTGCAACAATCAAGATTTCAAGCTCGTCTTTCAGCAAGACGAGGCGATTCAAGAAATGTTGAAAATTCAAAATTTTTGTCAAAAAGTAGTAATGTACCTATGGTTGATATTTAAGCAAGAATTATTCAGTCATATTATTTTATGCAAGATTCATTTTTTTTTTTTTAAATCTTGACTGCCTTTTTTTTTGTCATCTTAATCGCAAATTTTTAATCTTTCAAAACAAATTTTTCGAATAAAGAAAAAAAATTCGAAAACCCTTTTAGAGGTTTTCGGTTAAATTGTTTTATTAATGAATAATAAATAAAGGAGCGTCAAAATAATAAAAAATTTGGCAGTTTTTTTTTAAATCATCAAAAGCTCATTAATTATTAGTGTAAGACAATGAGAGTTGTTTGTTATGAGCTGTTGATGGTTTTTTTATAATAACTGAAATTGTAACCAAGTTGGCAAATAATTAAGCAATGACTTCAAAAAAATATTTTAACATATTTGAAGAAAAAAAAATCTGAACTTTAAAAGTTAATTATTGCTTTTCATTAAGAACTTTTTTCCGAATTTTTGCTTGATTTGTAACAGAGTTGTTCCTCAAGTCTCAAGTCTCAAGTCAAGTCAAAGTCATGACTTGACTTGAAATTTTTAAAAGACGTTTTCCTACAAATTTTAGCATATGGAATCGCTTTTAATCTCGAAAATCAGGAAGAGCGTATAAAATACTTTGAAAAGAAATCGTTTTTTTATAAAGTACATACTAAAACTAACTTGTACGCGATTTATTCCTTTCCCCTTCCTTTCTTCTTCGTCACTTCTTCCTTTCCTCTTCCTTTCCCCTTCCTCACTTCTTCCTTACCTCTTCCTTTCCTTTCCTCTTCTTCAACTCTTCCTTTCCTCTCATTTCCTGTGAAGAAAATAATTTTTAAAATAATACGTTAAAAAGTTCATAAAAGTTCAAAAATGTCCATCAATTTTTTTTTTTAATGCATGTACTAAATAAAAATTTGAAAATTGCGTTTTATTGCATGAATAATTTAAATAATTTATTCGTGAGGAAAACTCAGGAAAGGAAAAGAAAACAAGTGAGGAAAGGAAAGGAAAAGGTTGAGGAAGAGGAAAGGAAGGGGAAAGGAAGAGTCAAGGAAAGAAAGCGTACAAGTTAGTTTTAGTATGTACTGTAGTTTAAAGCATTTTTTTATGGAAAATTTTCAAGTCTTTACTCCAAAAATTCAAGTCAAGTTGCGACTTGACTTGACTTTAGCTTTGTGAAGTTTAGTTCAAAAAGTTCAGTTCAATTTTTAAAAATCGAAATAACTTTTTTTGCACGGGCCTTATGCAAGCTCTGCATGTGTAACAAAGTGTAACAAACTTTGTTGCACCATTGAGCGATCTCTGCAAAATGAGTGCATATTCTTTGCAAAATGCACACCATTTAAAAGTATTTAAATAAATGCGCAATTAGGTTGCAGAGTTTTTTGCAAAGGTCGCCCAATTTTGTAACAAAGTTTGTTACACTTTGTTACATATCCAGATCAAGCATAAGACCTATGTGAAAAAAGTTATTTCGATTTTCCAAAATTGAACTTAAATTTTTGAACTAAACTTCACAATGCTCTTTCTTTTTGGGGTAAAGAATTGAAAAATCGCGACTTGAGGAACAACTCTGATTTGTAACAATAAAAAACTGAGTAATCTCGATTTTGTCACCCTCTATTTTGGAAACCGCGATTTTGTGGGTATATTATCATTTTAGGATTTATTTTTTTTAGGATTTTTTTTTGCAAATGATTCTATCAAAATGTGATTTTATCATTTTAGGATTTTAAAAAATGTGATTTTATCATTTTGGGATTTTTATTTTTATTTTATAACCAAAAAAAATCACAAGAAATAAATACGTGACTTGGAGACAGAAATAAGGTTTGCGTCATGCAAAATGACAGCACTATCTAAATCGACCATTTTCGATATCATATTCGTAATCTACGTATATGAAAACCTAGGTTAACTGCTTTCATTAGTGGGGTCAAAAAAAAAAATTTTGAACTGGGGGCTCTTGAATTTAGGCTTTCTTCAAAAACGTTGTTCCAGTTTTTAAGCTTTTTCACTAAAATTTTCAAACAAAAGTCCATATATTTATACATATTCTGAAAGAGAACAAATTTTTGTACAAGGTTAAGCATTTACGCTACACTTTAAGGTGCAAAAAATAACTTTTTGAACATCAGTTATTTAAAAAAATATTTTTTAAAAGAGCCATTAAACGACCAATTCTGTCAATCAGTCGAAAAGTTATGGGGCGGCAAAATCTCAATGCTTATCCTGTATTGTTCTTTAGTTGAGTTTTCTAAAAGACTTATTGATAATCTAACGTTTCGCTCTTCGCATATCAAAAGCTCTGCTTACCGTATCTTAATAATATTATGCATCTAGTTGTGATTTTTTTGTCTCGGACTCAAGGATGAGGTCCTGAGAAGCGAAGCGATCTTGACTGTAGGTATATACAGGTCACCAAATTGTTTGGAAAACAATAATCTGGCTAGGTATAGAACACTCGTAAGAAACGGTACCTTTAATGACTTACTAGTTACTGGAGATTTCAATCATCTTACGATCAAAAGGAATGGTATCAACATTGGTCTAAGAGATGAATCATTTGAAAGGAAGTTCCTAGATACGTTTGATGATTGTTTCTTTCATCAACATGTTACATTCCCTACCTTTCAAAACAATGATTTAGCACTAAGAAGTGCCCTGGATTTAGTTTTGTTTAGTACGTATGTCATGTTTGACATGAAAATGCAGCATAATTTAGCATTGAGAAAGTTGCAAGAAATATCCGAAAATTTCTTATTGATAATTTCTGGAGAAGCAGAAAGCCATAAAAATTCGATAAACCGGTTTCAATTTTAATGAATATTTATCGATAACAAATTCTTTTAAATTATTTTTTTTCAGTTGGGTGGGTATGATATGGAAGAATTTTGAGTACTTTCATGTAAATCTGGTTAGCCTCCTTTACACGTCATTAGTGAGACCGCTAATAGAATAATTAAACACAATTGCACATAATTGCAATAAACGAACATACCGTAAACGCTCGCAAATTGTCCATGGGGTTTAAAGTAGAAAGACTATTTTAAACCCATGAATTGTTACACATTTGACTTCATATTTTTGATCATTTTTGTCCCATCGAGAAAATTAAAACTATAAATAATTCTGATGTTTCTGAAGGTCCAAACTAAATTTTAGCCCTGGGTTAATAAGCGGGAATAATGGGACTAATGTAGTTAAGCTTTGATACTTAATTAAAAGCAAGTAGAATTAAAAAAAATTGAAAAATGTTGCTAAGACTCTCATTTAAAACCGTTTTTACTGAAAAGAATATCCTTTAATTCAGATGACCCGTAAATGTCCTTGGCCTTAAACTCATTCAAACCTGAAGAGTCAAAAAATTGGAGTAAAAACATTTTAGACCCAGGGCTCAAAAACGGTTTTTCCACATCTAGACCAGGGTAATTTGCAAGCGTTTACGGTAATTGCAATGATTGATTTTGTTCAATCAATCTAAAAAAAGCTCAAGAAGTTTTTACGCTTTAGTGTAAAATCATGCACCCTCCATGATTGGTTAAAAGGTTGGTACATTTCAAAGTTTAATGACTATTATCCATGTACTTCAATCAATAAATATCCAAAGCTTTTAAGTTAAAATTTTATTTTCAAATAAGATAAAAAAAAATAGAATAAAACAAGTTAATAAATTGCTGAAATTATGGAGAGTTAAATGTCGAGCATATTCTCAAATTGTGTTTTTTATCTTTTAAAGCCACTTGCTAAAAATTAATGATTTAACCTAATTCAAATTACCGCCTTTTTCTACTATTGTCAATCGATTTGTTAAGTTTGTTAATTCGTCATTTTTATGCTTCAACTCATCTTTAAGAGTCTTAAGTTCATAGTCTTTTCTTTTAATTTTATCATGAACTGTTCTTTTAATTTGATCTGATTTGTGATCTTCTGGTAAACAATGATGATGTAGTCGATCAGTTGACTCACGACGAACTCTTTCTGACAATTGTTGCACTGAACTTGGAGGCTTTACAAAAAATTAGTTTTAACAAAATCTCAATCAAATTATGTTAATGTTACTTTTTTTTGTTTTATGGCTGCGTTTAAGAGTTTCTCTCTCTCTAAATCTGACTTGGAATTTTTAAGTGACTCTTTTAAGAAATCAATTTCGTCTTCTTTGCTCCTTGAGTACATCTTTAAAAGTAATTTTAATAATCTTTGGACTCGAATGGATTTTTTATGAGACATAAACTTACTTGTATTTCGTCTAATTGTTCTGACTTTTTTTTCAACAAGAACTCGGCTTGTCTTAACTTAGCCAAGTCCAACTCGTAATCTTGAAGGATTCCATCTTTCCTCTCCAACTTGTCCAACATGGTCTTGGAAAACAAAATTTAAACTTTGACGAAAATTGAAAAAAAATTTTTTTCTGAAAATACTTTTATTTTGACACAAATTGATTCGGTTGCTTTGGCTCTTTCACCGACTAGTCTTTGTCTTTCATCTGGTGAAAGATTTGCCATTGATCTTAAACCATCTACTTCGGTTATGTCTAATAAACTTGATATGGCTCTCAACAATGTTAAATACTAAAAAAACTTTTTATAAGAATTCGATTTTATTGTAATTGGTTTAAAGCTTACGGATTCTTCACTTGAATCTAAAGCGGTTTGGGTCTCGTAATGGGCTGTTTTTTCTTCAATCATCAAGAATGTAGGATCATTTCCCCGTGCTAAATTGGCTTGTTTGGCAATGTCTTCTGTTAACGCCTGACTAGCACGTACTTCAGCTAATTGTTTTTTCAAAAGCATAATTTGTTGTTGCATTTGAACTTCTTGATTGGGCATAGCAGGTCGAGTTTGTTCTAATATTTTAACACGTTGTCTTAATTCATTTAATGCTTCACGTTGTCTTTGAATAACTTGTTCATGACGTTCGCCTTTACACTGAGCTCCAACTGCTGTGAGTTCATTAGTGATTTTACCCTCTTCTCGTTTGATACCATCATAACGTTTAAGTTGTGATTCCATATCGTCTAATTTTATTTTAAGTTCAAGTGCCAATGCTCCATTTTCTTCTGATGATTGTCTGTATTTGTCAACAAGAGCTTTGGATTTAGTTAATTCATTTTTTAAGGCATCTAATTGTTTAGTTTGTTTATCTACAATTTCACTTAGCTTAGCCATTTGAGCTCGACTATCGCTCAATTCACGTTGTTGTTCAATAACTAATTGTTTATTACGTTCAAGTTCTCTTTTTTGTTTCTCTGTCATTTCACCATGTATATCAGACAATTTAGCCGATGCACCCGTTAAGTCACGTCTAAGTGTTTTGATTAGCTCGTCTTGTTCGCTGAGACGATTTTTATAAATTTGATTTTCATTTTTCAACGAGTCAAGTTGACGATTTAAAGATGTAATTTCAAGTGTAAGTGAAGATGATGTATTTACAGGTGATAATGGTTTTGGTGACGGTGGTTTTTTGAACATTAATTCTTTTATTTTTTTGTCTAAATTTTCTATTTTTGTAAGATATTCGATTTCTTTTTCTCGTAAACGATTAACATCTTTTTCAAAGTTAACAATCGTCAATGAGTATTGTTTTATTTGCTCTTTGTAAATTGCCATTTCTTTGCTTGAATAATGGAATAATAGATTAGATTATAGAGGTTTCAATTAAAATAAAAAGACATCGGTTAAATGTTTAATGTCCATTCGCTCAAACGTAGAAGAAAACTAATGGGTAGTAAAAGCAAAAGTTGCCGGTATTCTATGAAAACAAAAACACCCCATGGTTTTTTTTCGGTCTTGGACTGGTACTGGTAGTTAAAAAATCCACTTAATTTTATCTAGAACTAAACCACAGAGATCTCAAGTATGCCAACTCAACTAGAGCATCGATTTTCAAAATCTGAGTTTATTTTCTAGATCTCCATATGTGAAAACCTAAAATTCCATCAAAATATTTAAGTCTGAAAAAATTCAATTTCTACCGTAGAGACAGACATATGCATGTATTACGACGTTCACTATATATGATAGTCTATGAATTAATACTTCATATTGTTCATTTTGTTCATACATATATCATTTTGAATTGTAAACGCTTAATTCCTATGATAGCATTAGTTTCAACATATCTTTTCATCACTTTTTGACCAATCACTAAATTTCTTTTGACCGTGGACCGAATTGAAATCAGAAACCCCCAGGTCACAGGGCCTCAAATGAACAACGCTTAATGAACCTCTTATATTTAAAAACCCTAATAGACGAATACCCTTTTGATCGGATATTCTATTACCCTAATACATGAATAACCTTCTGAATCCCAATTATGGGAAATATGATTTTTTGCCCATGGCTTTAATTTTATGTTTATGCTTCTCTGAATCGAGTTTTGTTTTTTGGTAAAAATGTAAATAATTGAAAACTTTCATTATGGATAAGCTAAGTCTGTATAACATTAGGATTGGTCGACCGGTTTTTTCAAAAAATTGTTTTATTTAATTTATGGCTTCATATGATGGTCGTATCCTTATAAATCACATACCAGATTGTAGGAAATTAAATGCTCTATCTTTTGGTATGTAGATTATGCATTTGTACTTCTAATTGAGTCCTATATTTGAATTTGACCGGTTTTTTTACCGAATTTTTTTAAGGGAAAATTGCTTTGTAATCAATGAAAATAATTTTACAATTCAACTTTGAGGGTACCAATATTTAGGAAATTTTATTTCCTACAACTTGTTAGTTATTTATAAGGATTCTACCGTTTCATGAAACCATAAATTAAAATTAACCGGTTTTACGATAAAAACCGGTTGACCAACCCTATATAACATAGCCTAAACCTTCACTTAACCCTACCCTGAACCCAATATCTCAAAGGGCGGTCATTGGTCAATATGAAGTCAACCCATAATCTACCTGAACCTACTCTAACAGAATATTTCGGTTTACCCATACCCAACCAATTCCTCAAACTTAACGGGTACATATGTCTGCATAGAGAATGATGTCTTTTGAAAGAGTTGTCACTAATAAATGATTAGTTTCTATTTAAAATAACCATATATGCTCGCTTTTTAGCGGGAAAAAATGGAAAAACTCATAAAATCCCCATACCCAGGTTTTGTCGAATGGGCTATTTTTAAGCATTCAAGTACTCACGATTTGAAAAAGATGATGCTGATCTTAATATACCAACTTAAAGCTCTCGTTCACGTTTTAATGGAACTGAACCATTCAAAAAAAATGATTTGATGTACAGTTCTAAGTTTCTTCAATTTTACTTTAACAGCAACTTCCTAAAAGTAACGTAATTGCTCGATTTTAGTGAAAGGTCATTAAAGGTTTTGGCTGAGAGAAAATGTTTATATTTAAGCTTATTTTTTTCCCATTTAATTTTAAAAATATGCAGCTAACAGATTTGAAAGATAGAAGATTTTGAGTTGAATGCTAATATTTAAGAACTAAATAAGAGACTTTTTAGGAGTCCATCAAGATGTCGAAGAAATGTCACTTTTTAAACTTGTCACATATCACTAAAATCGAGCAATTACGTTAAATCTTGTCTTCATTGAGTGATTTGAGTCTGCAAACAGGACATGTTTTCATGGGAAAATGCGGGATGATGGAAAAATAATAGACATTAGATTTTGTAGTTACTTGTAGTTTGAATCAGTCTCTTTAAGTTTATCTTGTAACTCTTGTAAAGTTTTCAAATAATTTTCTTCCTTGACCTTTAACTCGTTTTCCGCATTAAAAAGTCTTTGTTTAATATCATGCTAATTAAAATAAGAAATGTTCACCAAGATCATTTTCAACTTTTCAAAAAAAAATAAATTTTACCAATTCATCTTGAGCTTGTGCTATTTCAAGATCCTTTTGTAAATTTTCCAATTTAACTGTTAACTCTTCAATTTTAATTAAAAGCTCAGTTTTTTCCTTTAATGGTTAAAAAAAATATAATTTTCGATGAGATTAACAAAAATTTTGAAATTTACTTCATTTAAAATTTTAATTTGTGATAAAAATTCTGCATTGACAGCATTTAACGAATCTTCATGTTCTTTTTTTAACTGTTCAATTTGTTGCTCGGTCTTAAGTTTTAACTCATTTTCTAAATCAGTTAATTTTCCGTCACATAATTGTGTCCTCTTGACTATTTCTTCTTGTAAACTTTTTTCTTTATCAGCTTCAGCTTCATTTAGTTTTGCCTCTAGATCAAGTTTTTCTTGTCTTAACGCTTCGAATTTACCAAAAATATTCAATAACAACAAACGATTAGCTAAATTAAAACAAGTTAGTTTAACTCTTAAAAGGGGAATGTTTTAGATAAACTTACAGTTATCATTGTCTAAATCGAGTTCAAAAGAAGACTTGAAAACACTTTCTAGGTCAAGTTGACGTGAATTTTCATTCAAATAAATTTCTATAACAGCACTCTTTAGGCCCATTAGAGTTGAATGTAATTCTAAATCTTTTAATTTTTGTATTTCGGCGTCTAATGATTTACTTCGACGACCATTAACTGCCAAACCAGCTTCAGTTACTTTTAAATTTGACTCAAAGTCAAGTAGACTATGTGATATGTCATTGTTTAATTTTTCACTTTCGGTCAATTGTTTTTTTAAACTAGTTATATTATCGATAAGAGTTGTTCGTTCGCTGATTATACGTTTCCATTCAGCAGCTATAAACTCATCGGTTATTTCTGTTTCTGTTGGTTGGCTTACTCCTGGTGTTGAATAGATTGTTTGAATGATAAAATTTCGGAATTTGTCGAACTTAAAAATAAAAAAAATTATAACAAACAGTTTAGAAGAGTCTTGAGGGTCTAAGATTTCAACAAAGTTCAAAAAAAAATTTTTGATTTTAATTTTCTTAGAAAAAGACAGAATCGCCGATTAGCTTAAAAGTATATGGTTTCGACCTTCTTCAAGAAATCTTAACCTCAAAGAAACTAAGGTTCAAAACTACAGCAGTATCTTAATAAGTGATTTTCGACCTTAAATTCATAATTTACATATATGAAAACCTATGAAAGCCAATTTTTTAGGCGGGGTTCAAAAATATTTTTTTGGAGTACCTCATCCTCAAAGATAAACTAAAAGAGAGCTTCACCTCTTTGCGCCTAAATACTTATCAACTTACTTACCAAATTGCATAAATTCACATATATTCTTAAAGTTCATAATCTCAGCTACAAAACGGTGTATATGGTTTCTCGGAAAAAATAATTTTTGGCCGTAATAATGCCGCTTAAAAGGAAAACTATGTCTTTTTTCAGTTTTTTTTGTATCTAGTCCCTCATTTACTTCCTAACCCTATCACTAGGATGACGAATTTTCATATTTTTGACCATAAATTCGTAATCCTCATGTAGGAAAACCCTAAAATTGTCTAGTTTAAAAGTATTTTTAGGCATTAAAATATGGGTTACTTGAAACAAAATAACGAACACGAGGCCTATTTAGAAATTTTTACATGCTTAAATCCTCTCCCCCTGTCAAAAAATCTTTGTCCATTTGAGAATACGACCCCTCACCCCTTCTAAATTTCACATTAAAAACCTATGAACTAAAAAAATCTTCAACTCAAGAGTTCACCACGTCTTTGTTAAAACATAGAAAAAAGTTTTTTTAATTTGGTCAGATAAAAAAATCTATCAACTTGTTCCTTGATCCCCATCCGTCATCTCAACGAAAGTGGAGACAAAACTGCCCTATTTTCCGTCGATCATATACCAAAAAATAGAATTTAACTTTTAAATCTTAGACATTTAAGCTTTTATTAAATTTTTGTAAATAACAGCTAAATTATAAGAAACGAAATCACATTTATTTGAATATTTGACCATTCAATCTCCATAACTTGCAGTTTACCTCTCTAAATTTGTATATTCAATTTCTTAATAAGCCAGTCTGAAGTTTTGTAAGAAAAAAAAAGCATGGAAGTTTCATTTTTGCCAACTTTGTTTTTTCAATTTTTAAAGAAAATTTTCACGATCTTTCAAAATGGAAAAAAAAGGAAGTGTTTTATTTCTCAAGCCACCCCTTTATTTTTGAACTTTTTTTATATTTCAAAAGTTATCAGATAAGCTTTTTTGACAGTCAAAATATACCCCAAATCATTAGCTATTAGCTTTAAATGAGACCCAACTTTTGATGGAAGGTAAATTTTCAGACCAGAGTACTCACAGAAGGTGATATTTGATAAGCTAAATCCTCGGTATTATTCTGTAATTTTGGTTGTAAAATGTGTCTATCAAGTCGATTTTTTCAAAATAAACTCAAAAATGAAACAGCGTGCAGAAGCTTTTTAAAATTTTTACATTAGGAGACCTTCTGAAAAAAGTGAAAGAGAACTTTATAGAAGGAGGAGGAGGGTACGGTACGGTAAAATACGCTGGACGGTACGCCTTTTTTTTCACTAGCCTTGCTGTATTAAAATAACCAAAAATTTTAGTATAATTAAACTTACAGTTCGCTTAATTTGTTCTAAATCCATTCGAACAGTTCTTTCAGTTCTTTGCATGTCCAAAAATTGAGTCTTAGCCAATTCCAATTCTTCCTTTAAACTTTTTTCATTTTTAATTTGCTCCTGAGATTTTCGTTGTGATTCTTCTAATTCTTGTTTAATTTGTAAGACTTGATTTGTCAAATCAACAATTCTATCTTCAGTTGTCTTGAATTTTTTTCTCAAAACGACCAACTCTTTATCCTTTTTTTCCGTTTCTTCATCAGCTCTTTTATCATCGCTCATTATTTTAAGTTGTTCACTCAACTCTTTTATAGCCGTATCCTTATCTTTAATTTCACGTTTATAACCTTCGATTTCACGAACAAGCTTACTTATGGTCGCATCCTAAGAAATTTTTGTTTTTAAAATTAAAAAATTTCAACCAAAGTTTAATAAAGTTTACTTTTCCAGCTAAATCTTTTTGCATTGTGTTTACCAAACCCACAGCTATTGACTTATCACGTTTAATTTGATCCAATTCAGTCGATTGGGTTGATGTTTGCCCTGTTTGATTTTTATAAAATGCCACTTTCTCTCTTAAATCACGTATCTCAATTGATTTTATTCTTAAATCTCGTTCCAATTGTACCACCCTCGAACTAACATCACTCTCATCCTAAATTATAAAATTTTAATTTAAATTATTTGTTAATTATTGTATAATTTCTTAAACACCCTAGAGGCTTTCTACTATTTTTTCTTTCAAATATCGAATTACCAAAAAAGTAGGCTTACTAGTCTATACGTTTCAGAATCAACATTATCTCCACCTCCAATATTAGCCGTGCTATTTGTATTACTGTGACCTTTTATCCAAGAATTTGTTCTCGGTTTAGCTTCAATTCGACTATTCGCACTAATTGGTCTAGACCTCAAATTAGCCGGAGGTTTAGGCACTTGGTTTGTTGGAATTATGCTAAAAGGTTGAGCTGTTTGATTGTTAATCGTTATTAACGAAGCATTTGGTTGAGATGATAATAAAACACCATTTGAAGATTGGTTTACTAAAACTCGATTCGCTCTAGATGGCACTGTTTGGTTTATAATTTGTAATGGTTGAGCCGATTGACGGTTAATACCAGTCAAGTTAATAGTAGGTATAGCCTTAAAAAAAAATTTCGTAAAAGAGACATAAAATTTGTGTCTGTTCAAAAATTACGATAAATTGGGATTGAACAAGAAATTGAAACGGAATACCATTGAAACCAAATTTTATCGTATCTTGTTCAACTAAACGAACAGTGGCGTTTTGAATACGACAATCGTTTACATAAGTACCACTAGACGAGTTCAAGTCTTGTAAAAGATAACAATTTTCGTCTTCAATATACTCGATAAGTGCATGTTGGACATCAATATTTCCACTAGTCTGTAAATAAAAAGTTAAAAAAATGATTTTTTTGTTGGGATAGGGTTTGTTACGATAATAATGTCACAGTTTTCTTTTCCAATTGTGGTTATACGCTGCGTCAACGGGAAATTATGAGTTCCGTCTTGACTACATAAAAAGGCTCTAGGAGCAGTCATTGTCTTCAAAAAAACTAGTTCAATTTAAGATAGGTAATTAATAAAAAAACATAAAATTTTCTATTCAAGTGAAAAAAAAATTGCAAATTTTTAATGCAAAATATTTTTTAGTCAGTTTTTTTTCTTGTTGGTTGCCTAGTAACAAAAGACAACGATTACTCGAATTTTTATTTTTTTTCATAGTCGGTTAATAATGTAACCAAGTTTTTTTTTTAAAAGAAAAAAAATATTTTTCTAAGTTTTAATTTCTTTTTTCTTTCTCTAGTACGAAATCGGTAATTACATTTGTTTTTTTTTCAATTAGGGATTTCGATTCGAGTTTAACGAACAAGAGGATTTCTTCAAGTTTTTTTGAAAATATTTTTTCTTCATTGATTTTAGGAATTGGTTTAGAACAAAAAAAAAAACAAGTTTGTTTAAATGATCTCCATAGTAGTTAGGTCAATTAAATTAAATTTTATATAAGCCACTTGAACATAAATATTTTACATGTTTGACTAGAAGTACTTAATCAACTTTATGCCAAAAATAAAAAATTATGTTTGTACTCATAGGGTTTATTGAAATTTTTACCGTATGATGTCCGTAATTTTCATCTTAGAGAGAATTGTAAAATCGATCAAAATTTTTGATTCAGATCGTCGTGGAAGAAACCCTTTAAATCCTTTTGATTTCGAAACTTTCTTGAGAAAACTAGCCTTATCTGATTATGAGGTTAAAATGCTTCTTTATCACCTTAATGGCTAATTATTACTACACGGCTCCTGAAAAAAGGCGTACCGTACCCGTACCGGAGCTTACCGTACTGTACCATATCATCTAACCGTACCGTACCGGAAAATAAAATTGAAAAAAAAATCTTAGGTCCTTCATTTTTAGTTAAAATTTCAAAAAAAGGTACGGGGTACGCCTATTTTTTCGGAGCCGTGCATTAAAACTATTTAAATGATTGAAGCGATATACGCTGTTTATTTGTAATGCAATGTGAATGTTTTGGAAATCTTAAAAGTGCATACTAACTTAAATTTTTGAATTACTGAAAATAAATTATACGGCTTTGTGATTGTATATTTTAAATTCATATTTTGCTAATAAAAGTGAAATCAATAAAATATGATTTACCCTCGAAGGATATCGACACTGAAAAAAGGATTAAAAAACGATGCCTAAACAGAAGAAGCTTTAAACATTACATGTATAAAATAAAATTTCATTAAAGTAACTTAATCTACTTTTCTTTTGATAATGAAAAAAATTCTCAGGATAGGGTTTGTTAAGGTAGCTATTCTAAAGAAATATCATAGATATCATAGAAATATTTTTGGTTTAGCTAGAATTTTCTTGATAATCGAATAGGAGGTATTGATATCAAAAGATGTCTGAGAAAATGAGAAAATTTTGACGTTTTAAACCATTAGTCTTAAAAAAATGTTCTCATGAACTTGATGGTCTGTTAAGTTAAGAATTTCTGAGAATCTAACACTTAAAAATGAAAGAGAATTGAAAATTTTCGAGTCCCTTAAATCCGCCTCATTTAAAACTTCCACGCAAAATACCATACATGTTGTTATTTAAAATAGACACTAACGATTAACTAAAGCACTCTCTTTCTTGGATCACCAAGTAAGGAGTCCTCAAGGCAAAAATTAAAATTTTTTCGACCCCATAAAAAAATTTGAGAATCCTAGGTTTTCATCTACGAGGAACACACTTATGTGGTCAGATTTTTTAAATTCAGATAGCGTAGAAGTTTTACATGACGCAAATATTTATCCTTTGAGGAGATTTTTTGAAGAATCTTTTTCAATGTTTTTTTTGGTAAAATAAATGTTGGCTTCGTGAATAGAAGATCTTAAATTATACCTCTATATGAGCTTACTTCAAGAATTAATTTTACTCTTTTTATCCGGATATGGATGGGAAACATTCTAGCTTCTGCCTAGAATAGCATCCTTTAAGTACGTTAGTATCCCATAAATGATTCAAATGTTGGATTTTCTGGTGAAAAGCATCATAAAAGTTGCTTAATATTTGGTAAAATTTATTAAAAAGATTGAAAGTGTTTCCTTGTCGAATCAATTAGAAAAATAAAAAATAAAAAATCTTCCAAATCAAGTACATCTAGAATAAACTAAAATCAATGATGATAAGAATAATGAAAGATAAATACTAGGTGTCTATAGTAGTAGTAGTAGTAGTAGTACTGCAGTAGTCAATTGTCTACACTAACGCTTGGTTGCGTTTAGCCCTTAAAGAGCCATGGCAGTCGTTTCTTTGAACCATTCCAAAAACTTCTCTGTCATAGATGCTATCTCTGAATAAAATAGGTTCAAATTTTGATCGTGTGTAAAACAAGTATCGATTTATCAGTCCAACCTTTGAATGATTCATTTCACCTTGGAGTACTTTACAATGTATAAGGAAATAACTTTTTAAAATTAATAATCAGAATTCTCATCATCATTCAGGCATATGTACCCTTTCATTCGTATGTATTAATTTTCGGTGGGTATAGAATACCCGAAAAATTCAGGTTCTTGATTAAGGTAGGGTATGGGCTATCCAGAATTTTTGGATTTCAGGTCTGTGTTAGGTAACCCATAAAATTTAATTATGTTTACCCAAAACCCAGTTCTTCTTCTTCTTCATTCGAACGCTGGTTTACAACATTCGGCGACATGTTTCTTCCAAAGTGTGCGGTTTGTTGCCAGTCTCTCAACTTCCATTCTTGTTACCTCGTAGTTCGCCGGGAAAAGTAGTTGACAGATGTATTTTAAATAGGTTGTTGATTTTCTTCCCCGCTTCATTGTGCCATGAGTTGTATCAGGCTCATAGAAAAGAAAGATCTTTGCGGGATCCTTGTCTGATCTTCGTAAAGCGTGGCCAACCTAGCCCAGTTGTCTTCGTCTGAGCTTCTCAACAACTCAACTGACTTTTGACTTACCATTTGATATACTTCTTCGTTCGAGACCTTGTCCAACGACTAAATGCCCAACCACATTCTGTAGCAGGTTGTAGCGAAACTGTTTAACTTCCTCTCTATTTCTTTTGTTACGATCCAAGTTTCGCTTCCATAAAGGAGCACTGAGATGACCGTTTCTTCATAGATGTTGGCCTTTAACTTAACTGGTACGTGACTTGCTTTCCATATCTTTTCCATTTTCCAATAGGCCGCTCAAGCGAGTGATCTTCGATGGATAAAATCAGCCTCGCAGGTCTTAAGTTTTGAGCCAAGATACTTAAAGTCGTCGACTCGCCGGATCTCGTGGTTCCCTAGTTTCAGGCTGGTGGTTGCTTCATCTCCATTCACTATCATGCACTCTGTCTTGTCATTGTTAATTTCTAGTCTTACGTTTTTGGCAACTTTTTCCAGTTTTGCAAGCTCTATCGTCGCTGCTTCGATCGTTGATTCAATTAGCACAATGTCGTCAGCGTAAAACCCAGTTATTGCCGAAAAAAAACTAAAAAACCCATTAAAAACCCAAATTTTATGGGTTAGCCCAGACCCACCCAATACCTTAAAATTATCGGTGATCATTCAATATGTTTACATAACCTTATAAACGCATAAGAACTAAAACCATAGTTTACACATAAAATAGGATCTATTGAACAATTTAAAAAAAAAAATTTCCATGTTAAAGGATGGGGAGGAAAAAGTTTCGATCTCACCTCATATTATTATCTTAATATCAATGGCATGAAAAATGATGAAGAATGGTAGGATCCTTACCTGGAGTACCCATGTAACATTCATATCTACGATCATTTGTTATCATTATTTGAAATTGCTCCCTAGCGCCGCAAAGCGGCACAGAAGAAATTCAAGGCCACAACTAACAAAGTAAAAGGGCAGCCAAAGGCAAGCACCGTTAGCAGCGGAGCTTTATAAATACGAGCGAAGCGAGCTAAAGCCACAGGATTTACGCGTGAGCTTTCAAAAAAATTTTGAAAGAGATTCAATCTGCCCGCTTACGATCCAAGTATTTAAAAGAAAGTTTTCGAATATGACCATTTTTAGCCTGTCAGTCCTTAGTAAGGCGGGCGCATTCTCACCGTGTTAAAGGCTGTTCATTCATTTAACAAATAGCAATAATTTTTCAAAATTCGAATTAAATCATTCAAAAAAACCTTGATACAGAAAAAAAAGAATAATCAAACAAATTCTAATAACTTAATTATGGAACAGAAAGTGGTACTCAAATGCTTCAAGATATTAAAACGAGAGTTTTTTTTTATTTTCAAAATATTGTTTTATTTACAAAAAAATTTTAAAAATATTTTTTTTTGTATTTTAATAAAGAATTATTTTTTTTTAAAGTTTTTTTGTTGTTGTTGTTGTTGTTGCTGCATGCTTCAAGTTAAAATCTTGAACAACAACTTAACTCTCTTGATTCGATTGTTTCCATTTTTTGGCCAATTCCAATAATTTAAGATTAGAACTTTGTGCCTGATCATCTGGAAATATGTAATCAACATACTCTTCCCATCCGGCATCGGTCTAAAAAAATGGAATAATAAAAAACTTGAACTTAATTTATTTTTTAACATTAAAACTTACTCCATCTTCTGCTTGAATTTTTCTTCTCTTTTTCACTTGTTTGGGCATCAATTTTTCAACTTCCTGTAACTTCTCTTCATCACTTTCGTTACTAATTTCAAACTCTTTCCAACTTTCTAAAATCAACATACGTGATTCATTACTATTCGGAGTACCCTTCAACGATTCGAAGGCTTTACGATAAATTTTTCTTGCCTTATCCAAATTAAACTCTCCATTTTCACCATTATTAAACTCAAATTGAGCATAACTTAACCAAACTTTAACGTGTTGTGTCTTCGATAACAGTCTATTGTACAATTCGCGACATTTATCGTATTCTTGTTGATCAATTTCAAAATCAATGTAAGCTTTCCAAACTATTTCAGGCATGTCTAGAATTGGTTGCTCAACGGCTAGTTCATAAATAGCCCTAGCTCTTTCTGTATCTCCTAAAATTGATTCCAATTCGGCATATTTTATCCATGTTGTACAATTTTGTGGATTAAATTCTAAATATTTTTCGTACAAAGTTCGACAACGGTCAAATTCACGCAACTCTATTTCGAGTTCAATGTAACCTTTGAATAACTTGTCTTTTGGACACATACCTATTGCTTGACCCTTAAACAAAAAAATTTTTTAAGGTAATTTTAATTTGAGTTCTTATGGGATCAAGTTACCAAAATTTTTCGAGCGTTTTGTAAATTCTTTTGTCTGATTTCAAACTTGGCGAACATGAGCCAAATCTTTGCGAATGTAAATTTTTTATGCGGTATGAGTTTGATACACATTGAATATACATCACGAGTTTTTTCATAGTCCATAGCTTTGAGTTCTTCAAAGAGAGCATAATTTATCCAAATGTAAATGTATCTTCTCCAATAATATTTTTCCATAATTGGAGGAACTTGGGCAATGGCTTTTTCGTAAGCATCTCTAATTTGTTCAGCGTCTTCTTCGCCTTCCATTATTCTCAAATAATCGAACCAAGTGTCATAGTCCAAGGGATTCTCTTTTAAATCTTCTTCGTACTTGATTTTTCTTTTATTTGCAATTATAGTCTCAATTCCACCACGTTCACCATGTTTTTTTTCATGAATCGTAAACGCTTTGTAAATGTCTTCTCTTTTTTCTTCAGGTAACTTTTCCAATGCATACTTGTAAATTGCTCTAGCTCTATCATGCTCTTTTTGATTTTCTTCGAACCTAGCAAAGGCTAAATATAATTTTTCGTCTAAATATTCATCGCCTAAAAATTGAATAGATCGTTCAAATACTTCTCTAGCCGTATCAATATGATTATGAATTTCTTCGAATTTAGCGTAACGTAACCAATTTTTTGGTTGCGGATGAGTTTCAACAAGTCTTTCATAAATATTTCTAGCCCGATCGAATTCTTTGTATCGTAACTCAAATTTAATGTACGTATTCCATGCTTGTTCATCTGGATGCCAAGTCATCCATCTTTCAAATATTTGACGACAACCAGAAATGTTACCTAACATTTCTTCCATGTAAGTGTACTTGTACCAAAATTGACTAGCACGAGGTAAAATTGTCAAAGCTCTGTCGAATATGTTACGAGCATGGTTAATTTGTTTGTATCTCATTTCCATTTCAGCGTATTTTAACCATAAAGGAATTGCACGATGGTCAATGTCAAGTGCACGTTCCCAAATAGAGCGTGCTCTTTGAATATCCTTTTGAGACTCCTCCCATTGTGCATATTTTATCCAATTTGATAAATTTAAACGATTTCTGCGAATGTTGTCTTCAAATTCTTTGCGTTTTTTTAATCTAAACGCAGCAAGCTCTTCGGGATCGCTGATTTTTTGTCTCGGTGGAGGTGCTACGTATTCAAGTTGTCTTTCTTTGGCTTCGCGTAAAAGTTGCTCGGCTGTGATTTGAACTGGAGCTGGGGTTTTATTTTTAGCCGGAACGGCTTTTGGACCACGACTTGTTCCTGGTTTTTCCATTCTAAAAATTTAAAAAAATATGATAAATTTCTTTTGCCAAAAAAAACTTTTTTTTTATGAAATTCAAATTTATCCGATGTTTGTGAAAATATTGAAATTTATGAAATAATTTATGAAAGCTTCAGTTTTAACTTAACAAATTATATTGAAATCATCTTAAGCTTGTTTCATGTAAAACTCATTTAGATGCACAATTTACTCAGGTCATTAGCAGTTTAGCCACTCGTTACCGATAAACTCCGGAAACGAGACACGGAATCCAGCATTTTTTCCAACTTTTTTGAAAAAAAATAAACTAGTCTTCATGCTCTTTAAGCTTTACAGAAAGTGAAGTTGAGGCGCATCAAAGTTTTAACTCAACTGAGTACCTTCAGAGTGATCGCGTACCTAAAAGGTTCTCAGTTCGATCAAAGACTAGTGTCAAAAGCTCATAAGAGCCGATCGAACCCGTTTATTTAATTAAATAGAAAATTATAAGTAAAGTTAATATTGCGATTTTGTACTTAAGTACTATCTTCAGATGCATACACACCATAATTTTGCTGACACATACGTGTCGATAATTTTGCATGAGCTAGGGTAGCAGTGTTGCGCTCACCCAACACCAAGGACTCCATTGAATATTTTTGACGCAGCCAGGATTCGATCTCACCACCTTCTTGACTTTTTTGAAAACTGATCAACGACGATACCAACTGAGCTAATCCTCCCCTAATCTCTCCCTATTAGTGTTGGGAACCGACCAGGCGGCCAGATGACCGGCCATTTATTAAGTTGGCCGTGGCCGCTCCCGTGTAGACGGCCGGCCAAAAAATTTACGACCAAATTTAAAAAAAAAAATTTTCAATTATCCTGAATAACCAAACAAATATTAATAATTTTCTTTGATATCTTCGAAGAAAAAATTTTTTTTGATTTTTTTCAGTTTCTTTATAAATTAGCATAACCTCGATTTTTGTTACCCTCTTTATTGTGAAAACGTAATTTTGTGAAATAAAATAAAGACATTCCTAATATTTTTAATCATAGTGGCCCACGAAAGTTTACAAATTTCACATACTGTTTTGCCTTGTTATTTATGGGATGTGATATATCCTGACCTTTCGGGTTTTCCCAATATTCTGATTGGCTGAGAAAAAAACAAACCAATCAGAAAATTGGGTAAAACCCGAAAAGCCGACATGTCATAAATAACAAGGGAAATGGTAATAATGTATTCTCGTTTTTTATAAAACCCTAATTCTCAAACTTTTGTCTTGCTCTAAGCTTTTATTGGATATTTTATCCTTTAGATATGTCACTTTCAAATTGTAAAATGTGTCAGTTTGTAAAATGACATTGGCAGAATACAAAATGACAAGTCAAAATATCGAATTTTTTTTTTTTTAATTTTTTACAGATTGACAAGGTATTTTATAAAATGACTTGTCAAAAACTCGATTTTTTTATAAATTACCAAATGTTACTTGGCAAATTGTAAAATTACAAAAGCTAAAATTTATTAAATTGTAAAAAAATTGTAAAATTTATAAAAGAAAATTTATTAAATTTTTAAAAAACAATTTCAATTTAGTCAAAAAAAAATTTAGTCACAATTTTTCCATAAAAACAATTTCCCATGACATTTAGAGCTACACTTTAGTTCAGCCTTTCGGCATGAACATCGCATGGTTGCACATTCACCTGTGCATGAGCATTTTAAAAAGCCTTGACCATGGCCAACAGATAAGACTCGCACATATTCTTGATTCCGCTAATTTAATACATTACCGCTATTTTAGTAATTTTTATTTTCTCGGAGGACCATTATTTTCCTCTTTTTTGTATCCACTTTAAAAACGGCTATTGAATACAAACAAAAAAAAAGAAAGTTTTGATGTGTTTTCGACTGTATTAAAGTTCAAAATTAAGTCAAACATCTTTTTTTTTTTTTTTGTTAATCGATCCGTTTTTTTTTACAAAAATCAAATCGTCGTTCTTTTAGCAGGTCTTATTCGAATCTGAATTCGCTTTCTGTAGTAAATATAATTGAGACCAAGTATAAATATAATAAGTCTGATACATAATAGATGTATAAAACTTAATTTTTGAAGAGATTTAACTCGGTTTTAGTCGAATTCAAATTTTCCTTCTTCAGTCATTTCGTCTGTCCGAATACCAATAGGTGTGTAAAAGTGATTAAAAACCAACCATTGTGCGAAAAATTTTGAAATATCAAAATTTAATTTCAAGAATTGTGCGTGTACACTCAAACAGTATAGAAATAAAGTGACCAGTCTAAGATTTAATCGAGAAGTATAGGATAACTATTTACAATCATATTCAAGTCAATTTTTAGCACAATTATCATAGGCCTAGATGCTTAAATGCTACTAGGCACACTAAAGAGAGTTCCGGAGAATCATTACCGTAATCCCCCGCACAATCCCCCCTCCCCAATGCACGTCATTAGCATCAAAATGGGAATATTTGACAAGAAAAAAAATGGCTTACTTCTAACAGTTAAGTTAAAACTATTTGCTTATATCATTTTTTTAAAAATTGAACTTTTTCGAAAACCGAAACTGAGGGTCTAAACCTGACTTCCCCCATGGGGAGCCTTGCGGGGGATTACGGTAGTTCAATAAAAATCAGGCCATTCGAAAAGATGATCTTTTCCAAACAAAAATTTAGGATAAACACATTCAAAATTAATAGGTAAAAACAAAAAATGAACACAATCGACATTTTTAGAACAAAAAACATGTTTGAAAATTTTCAAACACGTGTTCAAACATTTTCAAACATGGTGTTAACTTATTTCAGCTTTGTACTGTATTGGGGTGAATGAAATTTTCGGAACGATTGTAAAAAGTTAGAATAAAGCTTATCGATAGACAAAGGCCCCTCAGCTTATAGACAATTCATTCTTCAAGCCGATTTATTTTGATAATGCACTTATTTATATTGGGTATGGTACAGAACCTGTAAAAGTGATTTTAAAAAAGATAAAAATGGAGAAATTATGTGAGGGACTTTTTCACCCGAAAGAGAATTTAACATGTCAGAGTTAAACATATCAGTAAATAGCATATCCTATCTTCTTAAACGTATCAGTATTTATTTTGTTTACAATTTATAGTTCATTTGAAAGAGGACAAGATAAGCTACTTACTGATATGTTTAACTCTGATATGTTAAATTCTCTTTTGGGTGAAAAAGTCCCTCACATAATTGCTCTCAAAAATAACTTTGATAGGCTCTGTACCATAGCCAATATACATAAGTACATAAAAAAATACATCGACTTGCAGAATACAAAATTCTCTACAAGGAGAAGGGTCAAAGTCTACTTAAAAATAAATTTTAAACTTAAATTATCAAATTTCATTCACCCTATTACACCGTCTTAGAATATTTTTTGCTAGTCAAAAATAGTTTTCGTAAAAACACCCGGGTGTATGTTTTATCAAAAATCAGGTATCCATAATTTAGATTATATTTTTAACAATTAGTTATTTTTTTATTCAAATAGCGATAATTTTTATCAAATGAGCGGAAAGCATCTTGGACGCCCCATTTTAACTGTTTAAATGATTTAACAGATTTTTCACCGAAATCGCATTTAATAAATTAATAGTCCGACTAATGATCATGTGTATGTGCCAATTAATTTTAAGGTATTGGATGGGTACGGGTTACCCGAAAAATTCAGGTTTTGGGTTCTGTTAGGGTATGGGATACCCGGAAATTTTGGATTACAGGTATGGGTATGGGATACCCGGAAATTTTGGATTACAGGTATGGGTATGGGATACCCGGAAATTTTGGATTACAGGTATGGGTCTAGTTTGGGTAACCCATAAAATTTGTGTATTTTATAGGTTTTTTATTTTTCTTTTCAATAATAATTTGATTTTGGGTAAATAAAAATTGAATAAATAAAAAGCATAAAAAAACTTTTTATAATAACTCAAGATCCAAGCGATTGTTAGAACAGTTTCTTTTCTTGATAACTAGCCGCTTTACCCGCAAGACTTGCGGGTCTATATTTTTAATAATTTTCTATTAATACAATATAGAATTTATACAATGATTAAAAATTAATATTTATTTCGTTTTTAAAAATTTCTTTGTATACAAAGTTTCATGTTTGCTTACTTTTGCTTAATGCAATTTTTATATTATTTTTGTCTGTGACCCTTGACATCGGGACGCACAATTGTCCGTGTGTGAACACATGATTTTTACGGTATATTCCTACATATTTTATAGTTTTTCCTTGAGACTTTTTAATAGTAATGACAATGGCAGGTCGAATTGGAAATTGTCTTCTTTTTAATACAAAAGGTAGCTTGTTTACAGATGCATTTAACGTCATTTTTGCTATCAAAACTGTTTTGCCTTTGATATTTTGTTTGTATAAAGGAGCTTAACATTCGGTTTTCTTCAATTTATGGTTTCATATGATGGCCTGATCCTTTATGGACTCATATACCAAATTATAGGAAATTAATTTCTCTATCTTTTGGTATGTAGGTTATGAATTTGGAACTTACTTCTATTGAGCTTTATTTTTTAATTAAATCGGTTTAAATTCGGTTTATAAATTGCTGGGTAATAAAATAAAAATAACTTTACAGTTCAATTTTGGGGTTACCAAAATTTTGGAAAGCTTATTTCGTACAATCTGGTATGTTATTTATAAGGATTCAACCTTTTCATGAAACCCTACAATGAAATAAACCGGTTTTACGATAATAAAGATTGACGAACCTTACTACTCCAAGTCCTTTGATCCTTTTTTGTTGAGTTAGCAAAAATATATAAAGCTATCTCCTTTAACTCAGTTTTAATTAAAAACTAAATTTTATTAAAGGTAGTTAAGACAGTAAACTTACTCGTAGAATTAAGCTGTTATCAAAAAATAAGGCAAAGCTCGCTGAAAAACTGTATAGTTCATTATACCAAAAAATATTTTTTTTCTATACAGCAAATAAAAAGGTTAATAATAATAATAAGTTTCTTAAGCTAATGTTTTAACTGACTTCTTGAAATTGAACTGTGACGATCATGGTTTGTTTTCGAATGGAAATGGAAAATTAGATCTCAGAGATACTATTAGAAGATATCCAAATAATAAGTTTATTGTAATAAATTGAGTGTCTAATATGAACAATGGTACATAAGGCTCTTTTCAATTCCATAGATCGCAAAAAGGTAAGAAGCTGGAAGTGTTCAATTTGCATTCAAAAACAAATCCTGGTGACGATTAATAGGATGACAAAAAATACAATCTGATCTTTTTATTTTTAATGCTTGTCATAGCTCAATCGAAGATGCTTATTTATATTTTTGAAAATAATAAAAGTCTGGATAAACATGTGAATTATCTGTTTTATGCGTCAAACCTTGTTAGGCCGAGAGAGAAGGCTTGGTAAATATTTTCGTTGTAAATTGGAGCTAAACTCTTTGGTTACCTTTTTTTAATATACAGTCGTATCTCACTTATATCACCGCGATATTAAATCACTATTTTGTTTTATCACTAAAAACGCTCCGAACGGATTTCCTCAATTAATTTTACATTGAAAAAATGTTTAGTTAAATCACTATTTCATATCACTACTCTGTGTATAAGCACTAAAAGATTGAAACCCCGTTCTGTATATACAGTAAATATTCGATTATCCAGAATTTTAAAAATGGATCATGGCATATTTTTTGTCTTAGAATTTGTCAATTTTCAACAAGAAATTTAGGGCTTCCAGAAGAAAGTATCGAAAATTTTTAAGAAAGTCAGTTAATCATAGAGTTTTCGGTGTTAATTACTCTTTATTAACTTTTTGTCTCATGATTTATATTTTATCGATCTTTTTGTACCTTAAAACGGACATTTTTTGTCTTTTTAAGACAATTTTTAGTGTCCATACTCCTTATTCGATTATCCAGAAAATTCGGTTAAACAGAACTCAAAAAAATTTCCTATTCTGTATAATCGAACATTTACTGTATTCTATAGAAAAACACTTCTCATTATATTCACTATATAAAAACTGACTAAAAATCGTAAACAAGACAAAAACAAAAACGTTAAAATTAATGACGATATAAAAAAAAAATCTTTTTGTTCTTTTTCTTGCTTTTCTTTTTTTTTAGATAAGCTTTTTTTATTTTAACCAAAAGAATATCTATGATTCAATATTTTATTAACTGACCAACCAGTTTTGTAGGTTTTGAATCAAATCCTTTCTCAGCATGACCAAGAAACAATAAAAAACAAGTGTTAAATACATGTCGATTAAAAATTAGCTTAATAAATAATTTTGTATGAAATTTTGTTATGTCACTATTTTATTATATCACTATTTGAGGCTGACAAAAACGGTGTGATATAAGTGCGATACGACTGTAATGGATATTTTTAAATATTATTTATAATTTATCAGAAAATAAAGAAAAAAAAGTTATTTAATTGGCTATAAAATAATATTAAGTTATTTTAATATCCGTAATTTCAAAAGTCTTTTTTTCTGGAATTTTATTGGCTATTTTACTTTATTTTTATCTTATTATCTTATTTTTAAAGATATTTTAGAAAGAGAGGTCTCTTTTTATATTATATAGATTAACAGATTCTACTAGAAGTCCGGTTTTCTTTCTCAGAAAAAACCTACTTAACCATTTTTTTTTTAAGTCTCATTATAATTTGGATAAGATGTTCACTTTTTTAACTGAAAAAAAGAATTTACAAAAGTTTTCTACCATGATGGGTAGCTTTGACTCCAATCTGTTACTAGGCGGATGTTTTTTCATAGATCTTGATTTGAAACTTATCATTTTTTTAAAATAAATTATTTCATATGCTGTACTTTGTTTAGCTATGTGAAGAAAAATCTCAGTTCTCAGATATTCTCGGTTCTTAGAAACTTTTGAGAACGAAAACTTTTTCTGTTCTCAGTTGTTCTCAGATGATCTCAGTTATTCTTAGTTGAATAAATTATTTTTAGCTTCTAACATAGATCATTTTAAACAGAAATTTTAACTTTTGGCGGATTAAGTAATGATCAAATGAAGTGAAGAAATCAAAGATTTATCTTGGGTCATGGGGATTTGTTTTTTGGTTTCTCTGGTATCCATTCTACGGTGGACAAAAGTGTAATCAATTAAAAAGAATCAAGAATTTAACATTAAAAAAAAATTACGTAGATGTCTAACTACTAAAGTCATGCATTGAAAAGTCAATTTTGGCGCGATAAATTACATTTTTTCTTAGTTATAGGAACGCACGAATGTTTCGCGAAGCGTTAGTGCGTTAATTCAAACGTGTTTTTGCAAATTTGAAAATTCCCTGAGTTAGAAAGTACCATTAAAAAATATACTAGCTTGCAGGAAATTTCAAGAGGAACAAGATGGTGAATTCACTTTTTCATATTTACCTATTCATTTACTTGTACATAGCCCTCAAAGATAAGCAAAAAGTTAAATTTTTAATTAAATTTTTGATTTTTGCAAATTTGAAAATTCCCTGAGTAAGAAAGTACCATTAAAAAATATACTAGCTTGCAGGAAATTTCAAGAGGAACAAGATGGTGAATTCACTTTTTCATATTTACCTATTCATTTACTTGTACATAGCCCTCAAAGATTTACAAAAAGTCAAATTTTTCATTTTTTCGATTTTGAAAATTCCCTGATTTAGGAAGTCCTATCAAAATTTACATCAGCTTGTAGCAAATAAAAAAAGGAACATAATTGTGTTTTTAAAGATCAAGTATCGGCTTACTTGTCTTTAAATCAGAAGATGGGGAAAGGACCTAAGAGAAGGGACAAATAAACAAAGAATAATATTTAAATTATAATAGTTTATTAATAAATGGCCGCTTCTAGCCTTTACAAATTATAAAGAAAATAAAGAAAAAATAATAAGTGAGGTTTCGAAAACTCAAATATTCAAAATTATACACTGTGATTTTATACTTGAAATCTATTCAGTCGTTAACTGTATAGTTTTCAAGTATACACAGCAAAAGTTAATACTCTTTTGGAAAGTAGATGTAGTCATAATGAGGACTACAACATACCTCCCCCCTGAGTTTGAAAAATTAACCGGGAAAAGAAAAAGAATACAATTTTTGAAAGTTATACAAAAAAGTGAAAGAATTGGTTCAAATTATTGACCATTTCCCTCCCCCCTGAGTTACAAAATTTAAACAAAATATCAAAATTTTAAAATTAAAAAAATTTTTCCCATTTCCAATATCCATTCCAATTTTCATACCAAGTTTCATCCATTTTTTCATTCACTGTGATCCACTAAGGCGTTTGATCACACGTTTCAATTGTTTGTTCTCGCCTCTCTGGTCATCGAGTTGGTCTTCTAGTTGGGCGATGTGAGATCTGGCATCATTTAATTCGTTGGTAAGTTGGTCTATGTCGTCGAGCAATTCGGCCAATTTTCTAAAGCACTCATGCTTGACATTGGTTTCATATTTGAGATCATTTTCGAGCTTGGCTATTTCGGCGTGCCTGTTTGATTTAAGGTCTGCGAGAGCCTTAATTTTCTCACCGTGATACCAGATTTTCTTCTGGTCATCTTCGGCTCGGTGCCATTGGGCTTCGTTAGAGGCGATTTCGTTCACCTTTACGTTTAAAAGGTGGTCGTTAAACGTGATTGTTCGCAGCAACTTAGCAGCTTCACTGTGATTTTCCGGTCGATCGAGACGGCAGAAGGCAGCTATTGTTGACCCTTCATGTTGGCGGCAATAGCTTGGGATTTTAATTAATTCCACTCGACCGAATTCATGTACCATTTTGTTTTGGTAAATCGTTTGATTTATTTTGCGTTCGAGATCGTCGCGAATTTGGTTGATTATTTTACTTGTGACCATTTTTCGATCGTCGGTTCGGTTTTGGTCGTTATATAAGTAAATATTTGTAATGTACAAATCATAGATTTCGTTCTGTTCGGCAATTTTTCGATTGTATCGGATACGCACACGGTGAAAAAAAATTTTTATTTTAGTTTAAATAATTGAAATTGAAAAAAATAAATTTTTTGGAAACAAATTATTATAATTTTATAATTAAAAAAATTATTTTGAAAATGTGTCAAAATAAACTTGACATTAATTCAATCGATGATTAATTTTTTTTAGTCTTATTTTTAAAACAAAATAAAGACAATAACGAAACAAAAATTTTTTTTTTTTTTTTTTTTTTTTTACAGATTGAGAAAATATTTTTATAATTTACAATTTTATAGTTTGGAAACAAAACAAAAATTTTTTTAAGATTTTTAATTGTAAGTTAAACGCTCGGGAGGTTTAACAAGCCTTTTTGAACGTCTTACAGTTTTTGATTGGCTAGTACCAGGTTTAGTTTTTGTTAAAACTTTTCTTTTTTTAGTACTTTTATTTTGAGACCCATTTGAGCTGGAATCACTGTGATTGCTTAGTCTCTTGGAATTTGTTTGTATCTCTTCGTTCTCAGTTAGACTAGCGGAGCTTGATTCAGTTGAGCTACATGATTCAGCATCAGAGCTATTCACTGTGATTCGAGGATTCGTACTGGACTTTGTCCAACGCGGATTACTGGGGTCTTTTCGGTACTTTCTTCTGTGTAACTGAACATGTTCATCTGCATGTTCTTCTTTAATCGTTTCCAAAGATGGACCACTGTGAAAATAATATTTCAAACGATTCTTGTGTATTTGTTTAATTTTTGATCTTGGACTCGAAGCTAAGCGAATAAAGTAATCAACTTTATTTTCGTTGATACCAACAATAACAAACGGTCCATAATACTTGTGTGCTAACCCATGAGATTGTCCTTTTTTTAATTTAGGATGATCGGTTAGAACGTAATCACCAACTTTGTATTCGAATTTTCGAATTTTTCTGTCGTGCTCCAACTTCGCCTTGTCCATTCGACAATTTCGATTTGTTCTTACCGCTTCATAACAAATCTCAAGTTTTGTTTTTAAGTCATTCAAATAATTGTGGGCTACAATTGGTACATTTTGTTCAATTATTTGTTCTATATCTTCCAACACTGTGACTTCACCTAAATCGTTTATAACCTGATATTCTTGTAGAATAGGAGTACGATCCACTTGATCGAGAGTTGGAATTACTAAGTCGATTGGTAGTCTTGGTCTTCGGCCAAACATCATTTCGAAAGGAGTTTGTTTTGTAACACTGTGAACAGCAGTGTTATACGCAAATGCTAATTTATCCAAATTTAAATCCCAATCAGTTTGATCGGCATCAACATACGCTCTAATCATTGATTTTAAAGTCCTGATTGTTCTTTCACTTTGACCATCGCATTGAGGATGAAATGGGGTTGTTTTTAACTTTCTGATATCTAAATGATCGTACACTAACTCCAACAACTTTGATTGATATTGCTTCCCTCCGTCCGACAGAATTGCTCCGGGAATACCATATTTGCAACACCAACCGTTAACTGCATTGTTCGCAACAGGTGGGGCTTTTATGTTCTTGAGAGCAAAGAACGCAACAAATTTTGAAAAGTGATCTACAATCACCTGAATATGTTTATTACCTCGAATTGTGAGTTTAAACGGACCTGCAAGATCAGTTGTGATAAGCTCGTTTGGATTTGTTGGAGTGAGGTACATTAATTCAGCGAGTCGTTTTGGTTGGGTGATTTTGGTCTTTTGACAAACATCGCAATGTTTTATGAAATTTTTAATTTCATCTTTTAAGAACGGTCGATAGAAACGCTCGGTGATTTTGTGAGTTGTCTTTGACTTACCCAAATGACCATTGTAAATCGATGAATGAATTTGTTTAATTATCGTCACAGTGATTTGTTTTGGCAAAACAAATTGAGTGATTTTGTATCCATTACGATCTTCACTATTTCTATATAAAATACCTTCGACGACCATTAAATTATCGTATTGTTTGAAGAGTATTCGACGAGTTACATTTTCGAATATCGAAAGTTTTGGTTTCGCTTCACCGTGGGTTTGAATTAAATTCTTGTTCCACTGAATGTCATCGTCTTTTAACTGTTCGTCGTTTAAACTTTGGAATTCGTTTAAATTGACTGAACTTGGATTGTTGGCAATTGTGGTTGCATTTTCATCTTGATCTGAAGCGCTCGATTCGACTTCAAATTCATCATCTGGTGTTTCTTCATCGTCAAACATTTGAGTAACAGCAGCGACAACGTTGTCTAAATAATCATTTTCATCGATTTGATCAGTTGGTGGTCTTGATAACCAATCTGGAACAACATTTTCTCTACCTGGTTTGTACTCGATAACAAAATTATAAATACTAAGTCTTAGGAACCATCGTTCTAGACGAGATTGTATATTTTTCTTGTTTGAGAGCCATGTCAACGGAAGATGATCTGTTTTCACAGTGAACAGAATTCCATATAAACATTGATGGAAGTATTCTATTCCCATTACCAGAGCCAACATTTCTTTCTCGGATGTACTGTACTTCTTTTGAGTAGGTGTGTAGTTTTTCGAAAAGTACGCAATTGGTCTTAATTGCCCATCGATAACTTGTTCCAATACCGCTCCATAACCATCTTCACTAGCATCCGTACTAAGAATGAATGATTTACTAAAATCTGGCAAAGCAAGAACTAAGTCACTACACAACGTTTCTTTTAGTTTTACAAAACTCTCTTCAGCTTGAGGGTTCCAATTGAGTAAAACTTTTTTACCATTGACTGCACCATTCTTTTTACGAAGATTTTTTGGCACGTCTTTTAAACACAATAGGTCGTAAAGAGGTTTCGCTAATTCTGCGTACATTGGAATAAACTTTCTGTACTGATTTGAAGCCCCTAACCATGATTGTAAATCGTTCACTGTGATCGGTTTTGGTCTTTGTTCAACACACTGTGATCGGTCTGGATCTGGTTTGATTTGATGATCCGAAATCATGTGACCTAATAATTTTATTTCGTTCGAGAGTGTAACACTCTTTTCGTACGATATTTTTAGTCTTCGGTTTTCTAACGTATTCAACACATCCATCACTGTGTCTACGTGAAATTTGAGACCATTCTTTTTTGAATTCGAATGAATAATTGTATCATCGAAAAAAACACCAAGTGTTCCATTATCAATAAATTTTTTAAGTGTCTTCTCAATAAAACGTTGAAAACACGCTGGAGCTGTCTTAATACCCATTGGCATTGAAACATATTCAAACACTCCATATTCGCAAATAAAAGCTGTGTATTCGATTGAGTCTTTGTGCACTGGAATTTGATGGAATGCTGACTTCAAATCGGCTTTTGTAAATGTATCGGATTCAGTGATTTTATTATACATGTCACTGATCGACGGAATTGGATAGTTGTCATCTTTAATGACTTTATTTAGTTCTTTGTAGTCCACTGTGAGCCGTATCGAACCATCTGGTTTGTCGACTACTCTTATCGGTGAACACCATTCACTCTTGCTCTCTCGGATGATTCCCGCTTTGAGGAGCTGATCAATCTCGAGTCGAACTTTATCTTTTAAGTTATATGGTAGAGGACGACTTTTACATCGAATCGGTCGTTGATTAACCTCTTTAAATTCGATTTTAAACGCACAGTCGTAATTAACTTCAGGCTTCAAATCGGTAACGGAATGAGCGGAAATTTTTTGAAATTCGGATTCGATAGCTTGTTTTGCTTGTTCAAAATCCATTTCAACTTCATTCACCAGTTCAATTGAATTTATATGAATCGAATTGTCGATTATAAATGATACCTTCTTTTCAACCAATTTTTTATCTTCGATTACTGAAGGAATTTTATTTTGGATTTCATCAGTACTCTGTGAAACTGTTTGGACTAATTCGACATTGGACGAAACCACATTAATTGAAGGTTTATCTTCAGTTGGGTTCTGTTTAACATTCAATAACTCAACTAATTTTTTTAATTCATCAGATTTTTCACTGTGAATATTTAATTTTTTACTCATTTTTCTAATATTGGTTCGAAATTTACGTTCTTCCATTTCACTTTTGAATATCTTCATGACGACTGAAGAATATTCTTTTAGAATCGTGTGGATTCCATCAAACTTTTGTTTTAAAGCTGGAATACGCTTGATAATATCTCGACCAAGTAAACACTGATAACCAGAGACATTTTCCGTGACCAATATCTTTGTGTTCTTCAAATCAAATTCTGGTGCAATTAAACATCGCTTTAATCTCAATGTTCCCAAGACTTTGATTTCACCACTCACAGAAGTCAATTTGTTCTCGCTACTTTCTAACACAGTGTCTGGATCGTGGCGTTTTATCAACAAAAAGGTTTTCTCGTCGATTATTGACAAATCCGCGCCACTATCGCACATATAGTTGACGAGTGTGTTGTTAAATAAGGCTTGACCTTCGATTGGCTTATTTGGCTCAGAAATTCTTCCGAACACTCGTTTAACTGACATAACTTTATCTTGTTGTTGTGTCTGTAGTTGCGGCTGCTTTGGAGTTGATTGAACACTTGTATTCAAATTGTTTTGTTGAAAACCATTGTTAGATGGTTTTACGTAATTTTTGTTGTACCCGACACTGGGTTTGTAATTTTGGTTCGTTTGTGTTTGAAATTGGGGTTTCTTCGGTTGAGGGCAATTATCGCTCTCACTCGATACAAAACGACCATCACTTTGACTCGATGTTTCATAGCTCGAATTTTTACACTCGGCATAATCGATCAAATCGTGCAATTTGAATGACTCGTCCTTCTTTATGTTTCTCATTTTTAACATTTTTGAACGAACGGTTTCACGTAATCTCTGATTCAAAAGACCGGCTGCAAATCTTTCTTGCATTACCTTATCAATGTCTTCCGAGTCACTAACATTTGGAAAGATTTTTTTGACCATTCGACTAACTGACTCGCCAAAAGATACGATTGATTCTTTAGGTGATTGTCTACACTGTGTCAACATCTCAAAATTCATCTCCAATTCTTTTTGTTTCACTGTGAAAGCCTCGATTAAAATCGATTTGAATTCATCAAATGGAACTTTTTTTTGTATGAGATCGTTTAAGTTACGAACTTTTCTAAGAACTTTGCTTTCGATATAGCTAATTGCAATATCGACCCATTCGGACTTGTCAAAATATCTCAGATAAATTTCTAATTGTATCAACCATGAGTTAAGGTCCATGCCTTCTCTGAACATGTCTGGAACCTTGATTGATTTATTTACCACGTTGCTTCCACTTGTACCTTGCACGGTCGAATTGTTCCGTGATGAATCAAGTTGCATGGTATTATAAACGTTAAAGTTGTGGGAGTTGGAGCTCGGCGTGGAGTGCCTCCCCTTTTTGAAGATTTTATACAATACTATAAGCACTGTGATGATACCAATCAAACAGGCTGTTTCTGTTGGTATGCTAACGACAACGGCATAACCATAATACAAAGTATACATGACTGAACGGTGTATAATTGAAACGACACGCTCAGTAAATGTTTGTTGATTGAGGCCAAGAATCGCCAAAACGCTCGATGGGACTATCGACGTAAAAAACATCATTGCCAACACCGTGATTCGATCGATTGGACCATTTACCATTTTTGAAAGAAAAAGGAAAAAGAACTTTACAAAAATAGATAAGGAAAGATATGATTAAATAGGATATATCGATAAGATAATCCTGTAATGTAAATAATTTTTTCACGTGTTTAACCTTTAATGTAAATTAAAGTGTGACTTAAAGCACGTGATTTTGTGGGGGTTAAAAGAAAATTTTAGAAAAATTTTACACCTAGGGACGCCACTTTTAAAGATCAAGTATCGGCTTACTTGTCTTTAAATCAGAAGATGGGGAAAGGACCTAAGAGAAGGGACAAATAAACAAAGAATAATATTTAAATTATAATAGTTTATTAATAAATGGCCGCTTCTAGCCTTTACAAATTATAAAGAAAATAAAGAAAAAATAATAAGTGAGGTTTCGAAAACTCAAATATTCAAAATTATACACTGTGATTTTATACTTGAAATCTATTCAGTCGTTAACTGTATAGTTTTCAAGTATACACAGCAAAAGTTAATACTCTTTTGGAAAGTAGATGTAGTCATAATGAGGACTACAACAGTGTATTCATTCATTCAAAAAATTCAAATTTTAACTAGAAAATGTATCTATATTACTATTGTGTAACGGAACGAACGTTCACTTACCTTCCCCGTCTTTTTAATTTTCCCATAGTTCACCGAATTTAACCGTAATTCTTCAGAGTTCACCGAAGTTTCCTATAGTTCATTAGAAAATTATTTTTGTTTTTTATCGGGGTCATAGATATCAAGAAATTTTCAAATAACACAATAAACTTTAAAAAACGAATATAGTTTTTTTTTTATGCTATTGATAAACTTGGTTTAATTTTAAATTCTAATTTCGGATTTCGATATTTTAAAAGGAAATTGATATTTAGAGTGCGGAACTATGGGAAACTACAGTGAATTTCGGTTAGCTTTAGGGTACTTCGATGAGATTAAAAAGGTTCATGAAAATTCATTACATTAACACGTGAATGGACACAACAGTACATACTAACGTGTAGAGATAGAAATGGGAAAAAAATTGTTTCTTTAAATTTTTATTTGAAGAGTTATAAACAAAATAATAATTTTTTCAAATGACTTATCTTATATTTCAACTTATTGGCTTATTTTCTTAATTAATTACAGGACATTGGTAAAATAAATAAATAGATTAATTAATCTTTTTTTAAAAAAAGATTCAATGGGAGAGAGACAAGTACAATGCTGCCTTTAAAATATTAAAGACAATGCGGCTATAATATGCTGATCATGCAAAGGTAAAGAGACAAGCCAACAAGGGAACATATTATAACCCTTCCAATTGTAATTCATTAATTTTAATTTCTCAATTAAATAACGTCAGGCTCGATAAATATGACATGCCACTAAAGTTGAGTGCTTGAGTTTAGTGATTTGTCATATATTAACGGACACTGAGTTTTCAAAATCTGTGAATTCGCTATTAATGACATGCCATAAAAAGCGAAAATTTTAATTTAGCATTTAAGCCCGGTTTTTCTTGGAAATTGAACTTTTCGAATAAAGAATTCATTTTGAAAATTTCAGAGAAATCCAGTTAGTGAGATTTTACGTTATTTCATTCAATTTAATTTTATCAATTGAAAGGGTTATAATATGTTCCCTTGTTGGCTTGTCTCTTTACCTTTGCATGATCAGCATATTATAGCCGCATTGTCTTTAATATTTTAAAGGCAGCATTGTACTTGTTTAATTCTTGGACAGAATGATCTTAGATTGACTATTTAATCGATTGCAAAAACTTTAAAAATCAGAAAGAAAATTCATTCTCAAATGTTCATCTTCTAAGAATATCTTAAAACCACTAAGAATAACTGAGAACAGAAAAAGTTTTCGTTCTCACAAGTTTCTGAGAACCGAGGATATCTGAGAACTGAGATTTTTCTTCACGTGGGTACTTTTTTTTTGGGGATTTTTTATATTTTTATGCGTCAAACACATTCGACCTGTTTAAAGTCACACTATGTACCAGTAACTTTTTTCTTTTTACCTCTCTAAAGAATTAATAAGCATAATTAATAATTAATTGTATGGAATTTGGCTGGAAACCATGTTTATTTATTTAAAAAAAAGACGTCTTCTAAAGTTTCGGTATATGGGTAAATTTAAGAAAATTCAAATAAAAATTTTGTCAAATTCTAAATAGCACTACTCCAAAAGTACTTAAAACAACTTAAGTTGTGGAAGTATTTAATCATTAAACGTTAATTTATTTTTCCTTTTTGAACCTATATACAATGATGAAAAAGCACTTTTCAATTTTTATGAAATGCGTCAAATCAGACATTTTAAATAAAACATTTTTTAATTTAGATTTTATCTAAAAATTAATTAATTATTTATTTCTATGGTAATACTATAAAAATCCATTTACAACTTTTCTCAAAAAAGTTTCCGCTTTTTAGTTTAAAGTAAACATCATGATTTTTAAAAAACAAGATTAATATTTAAAATCATTTTAAATAAAAAAAATTTATAAAAAAACTAAAATTCAAAAAAGTTTTTTATACACTTTAAGAAGCATGTATAAAAAAACTAAAATCAAAAAAGCTCTAAATATCCTCAAAGAAGCTGGTTTGTCTACCACAAGTCATGGATTGCCAAACATTATTCGATCAGATAAAATTGTTATTAAAATCTTATGGATTGTATGTCTGGTCATTTCTTCAGGTTTTTGTGCTTTTTTGGTAATACGAAGTGTCAATGACTTTCTCCAATGGGATGTAGTGACTAAAATAGACATTATCACTGAAACACCTTCGACTTTTCCGACAATAACCATTTGCAATGCAAACCCGATTATGAATAATTTTTCAGTACAACAAGCTAAAGATATTTTAACAAAGAATGGTATAAATGATCCTCTAACTTTTCCATTATTTGACATGCTTTCGATGCCTTCACAATTTAGATTATTTTTTGCCAAATACGTTGTCTTAAACAATGCACAAAACTTAACATCAGCGGACAAAGAAAAATTAGGCTTAAGAATAAATGAGTCTATTATCAGTTGCTTGTATAATTCAAACCCTTGTAATTTAAGCATTGACGTGGATTATTTTTTTGACAATTTTCATGGAAGTTGTATCAAATTCAACACTGGGTTAAAAACTTCAATTAAAAGTTCAACAAAGCCAGGCTTTGTAAATGGATTACAAATGGAAATATTTGTGGGTGAATCTAATGAAGACTCATTAACAACATCATCTGGTCTTTATGTAAACGTTCATAATAGTTCAAGTGATGTTTATTTTCCCCAAGGATTTACTGTACCGGTTGGAAAATTAACTAACATTGCGATTGAAAGAGAATTTATTACAAAAATGCCTAAACCATACAGTGAATGTATTGAAAATTTAAACTCAATAGATTCGTTTGATTCAAAATTATACAAAAGTGTTTTGGAAACTGGTAGAGAGTACAAAAGAGAGCATTGTTTCGATTTATGTTTTCAAGAAACAACAATAGCTAAATGTGGTTGTCAAGATGCGGCTTCATTTCGTTTCAAAGATATTCCAATTTGTATGAATTTAAACGAGATTATATGTGACTACACAAATTTTGGCGAGTTTTATGCTAAAGATATAAAAGAAGTATGTGGTAGTAGGTGTCCATTAGAATGTGAAAATGTCCGGTATCCAGTGACTCTTTCTTATTTGGATTATCCAACTGAGGCTTATGCTAAACAAATGATGAAAGATTCAAAGATAACTTCAAAATATTTGAATCAATCAGAGATAACTTATGAACGATTAAAACGAAACGTAGCGTTTTTAAATTTTTATTATGGTGAATTGAAGTATACAAAAATCCAAGAAGTTGAGAGTATGAGTTTGATTGATTTTATTGCTGGTATTGGTGGTACTTTGGGACTTTTTATTGGTGTTAGCTTTTTGAGTTTTATTGAAATATTTGAAGTGATTATTGAAATTTTTTTTATTTTATTTGAACAAACTAGAGTTAACACAAAAATTACAAACGTGATTTCAACAAGGGATAAGAAATAAACTAATTTCCATTTAAATTTTTTTAATTGAAAAAAAAATCATCCCATTTTGTTACAAAACTTTCCTGAGTAGTAATGGACACTGAATGCATATTTTGGATAGTGATCGGTTTATCTAAAGGCTCCGGTATAACTGACCCGATCTTTCTGTCGATACGATTATGATTCACATGAGATGTTCAGCTCATATTCTAAATATTTCCTTTCAATTAGGTCTCAGGTGTAATGAAATTAATGAGTCGATTTCAAAACCAGATTTATTTGTAAAAAAATCAATTCATCGTCAAAATTAGCTGCTGAGTTAACATCACATCAGAAAGCTTGCAAAGAAAGAGAGCTATCAGTGAAGCACTTGGAAAATGAGGGAAAAGGCAAGATATTTGCTCATCTTTAGTTAACAATAGAATCAGTGCTAGCAAAATTGAAAGAATATTGGGAATTAATTAAACCAATGGCGTTGTTTGATCCTAAACCCACGCTTTAAAAAATATTTTTTTGAAAAAAATGACAAAAAATTGGGAGTCAAAATGGTAGAGGACTTGCTAAAAGAAACAAAAATATCCAGAAATTGAGGGGGGCTTAGACATTGATTCAGCAGTATAAATTAATGATTTGTTAACTGAATTTATTATGTTACATTTTCTCTCTTTTTTTAATTAGATTTGATGAAAAGTCGATGTCAATGGTTGAAAGATTCTTGCAACGATAAAATTGTGTTAACGATTGGAGATCATCGGATGAACTAGTAAAATATTTAAATCCTCCAAGAGTTGAAAAAAAACCCGATTTTGATGCGCTAAAACAGGGTCAAGCAGCAAATTTGCTAAGGATTATCTCGCAGTAACTCCTTCAAGCCTTCCATCAGAACAGACTTTTTTAGCCGCTGGTCTTACGATTACCAAGGATAGAACTTCTTTGAGTACCAAAATTTTTTAAATACGATACAGTGTAACCTGTATAATGATTTCTTAAAAAACTAAATGAAGCTTAAATTTTATTTAAAAAAATTCCCTAAAGAACCATAAACAAAAACCGCTCAAAACTGTATTTTTAATGAAACCGATTTTTGCAACGAATTCAGTTTTTGAACCTGTTTTTCAAACCAATTTCAATCTAGAACTGATTAATGACACCAGTTTCATTTTAAAGCCAGTTTCAGGAACCGGTTGCAAATGAAAACCGGAACAATGGAATAAAAGTTCTATATTAAAATTAATTAAAAGAAAACTTTAGTGGTTAAGTAAAGGGAAAAAAGACAAGTAGACGACCATATTTAGCAGAAAACCAAAATTGTGACAAAGTAGAAAAAAGTTGTCGCACTTTTCGGCTATTTCTGTAAAATCACTGCAAGCTGGAAATTGAAAATCATTGAGAGTTTTTTTATTTAAATGCGCAATTTCTTTCAGACTTTGCTGATAGTAACAGAAAACTTTGTTTCAGCTAAATGTAAATTTTCAGCTTTTTTTTGAATTGGCAAATCAATAATCAACTTATAAGGATAAGGTTACATAATCACTGGTAAAATTTTTTTCCATCAATTTTTTGCAAGATTTATTATTTTCACTGATATTAAACTGAGAAACCAAATTTGCATAGATTTGATTTATACTTAGTTAACTTTAAAACTTTTACTTGATGACTTGCTAAATTTCACTTTTTTGTATCGAACTCTTAAGGAAATTACTTTATTCATACTTAACTTTGTTTTATTTGTCAGAAAAATAAATTAAAAAAAGGCCTTCAAAATAATTGAAGTAAAAGTACTTGAACAATTTCAAGACAGATATTTGTATTTAAAATATCATTTTGAGTAGCTATCGAATCATTTGAATAATTGATTATAACAGAAATAATTTAACCAAATTAATAACTTGTGTAATTAATTTACAACTAAAAGTTTTATTTAAAAAAAATTTTTTTTCAAAATAAAATTTTGTATCAATTTATCAAAGATTTAATATTTTATTTTAATTATATTTGGCATGATCATTAGCATTCTTTATTTAACAATCAATTATTTTTGATTGAAATTGACAAAAAATAATCAGATTTTTTTCAATCATCAATTTGATTCATTATTATATCACAAGTTCCTGCATCGATTTTTTTAAATAAATGAAAGTAATTTGTCATTTTGGATCAAGGGTATTCTTTTAATGCGGATTTTACTTGATATAACATATTCGATCCATGAACCGTTAGTCTTTTACCTATAAATCTGATATCACACTGTAGGTGCAACTGCGCAAGTTTATAATCGACCTGAGTCGTGTATAGCGTGTAAAGAGATGATTGCACTCTCTTCTATATAGCTTCAAACGAGATCGAATCCTAGACGTTTTGATAAAAAGTCGAACACGCTATCCACTACACCACACCACCACTAGACTTAAAGGAAGTTATCCTTTAATTGACTATTTTCGACTTAAAATACTTAAGTATTAAGAAGACTTAAGTATCATCAAATCAATTCAATGACTATAACACATCACAAAAGAATCTCAAATTAAATTCGCTATGGTAGGATTTTATCCCTAGATAGTGTTGATAACCAACTTTTGACCCAACTGGACTAAGACGGGAACGGTAATTTATCATAAAAAAGGAAATATGTATATTGTAGATCTCATAGCCTGCTTCAAAATGATACTCTAGTTGTCTTTATAGAACGATTCCTTGGGCAGTTAGTATATTTTAGTTGAATTCAAAACTAATTTTCTTGGTCAACTAAACCTTATTTACTCCTCAAGGAATCGTTCTATAAAGAAAACTAGGGTATCGTTTTGAAGCAGGCTATGAGATCTACAATATCAATATATGTTTTCTGTGAAAAATGTTACAGTTATGATTTTAGCTTAGTTGGGTCAAAGTTGGTTGTCAACACTATCCCTAGAAGATTATTTTTTATTCTTCAATTGCAAGAATGCAATAAAACCTGTACAAATCGAATTTGATAAATAAAAATATGAAGCAATGTGCAGCAAATTATGATGAATTTACTGAAAAAGTCTGCAGATCAATTTATGAGTGATTTTTGCACTAAATTTTTGCAGACTTTGTCAGGAGCTTTTTTGGCGATGTGAAGATTCTTATCAAAAAATATTTTCATAAAATGGATCAAAGTACTGTAGATTCTCGTTAAATTTTAATGCACGGCTCCTGAAAAAAAAGCTTAACCCGTAACGTACCGGAGCGTACCGTACCGTACCACTGTACCGTTTTTTGTAATTTTCAAATTTTAACTAAAAATGAAGAACCTAAGTTTTTTTTAAATTTTATTTTCCGGTACGGTACGGTTGGATGGTACGGTACCCCTTTTTTCAGGAGCATATGTAACTAAATCTGAATACTCGAGTTTTAGCGGAATTTCTGATTGTTTGAAAAGAAAATTAGCCAGTCAAAGTCCGCTAAAACCCGAATATTCAGGTTTAGTTACATTTAACGAGAATTTACGGTAGTAATTTTTAAAGTGATATTTTTTGCAGAGATGTTATACAGTGATAACAATCTAAAAAGACACTCTAAGAATGAGTTATTCAAAGCTTTTTTACATGGATACGCTATTTATTTTTCAGATTTTCAGAGTTTTTCGTAGCTAATTCTAAGAGTGTCTTTTTAAATTTTTATAACTGTAAATCTCTATTACTACAAATAGTCTGTGTTTTACTTTGTAAGCAACGATGAACTGCTCGAAGAAGAAAATTAACCCATCACACTCCTCGTCATTGGGATCCATAAACCAATTTAAATCAAAAAACAATCAATCCTCCTCTGCCTCGATATTAGTTTTAAAGTTAGACGCAAAATTATAAAATTATAAAAATAAGGTTAAGTTTAGCAAACAAATTTTTGAGATTATTAATCTGATCAGATGTCTATTGATGATTTTAATCATAAGATTTATAAATCATTAACTATTAATAAAAGTCAAATATTTAAAACAATTTTGAAACTGGTCAAAATTTTGTTAAATAAATATAAAATTAAAAAAAAAATAATTCATACTGCTACTTTCAAATGTGCTACTGGTTAGGTTTGATTTTTTTTTTCAACTTAAGCCGATTGAATAATTCTTTGCTTGTTTTTTAAATTTTTCAACAAAAAAAAATAGGTTAAAAAAATTTCCGAATATATCTTCACAAAGAGTAAAACAAAAAAATTAAATATTTGCTTCTACCTCTGTTTTCTTTTTGTTCTATAGCGGTCATATTATTCAAAGAAACACTATTTTAATCGTTGAAATTTTCATTTAGAACAAAAAAAATGAAACTCAACAAAAAAACATACCCTGGACTTGTATAAGAAGAAACCTTTCTTGAAATTTAAGAGAGAGAGAGAGAGAGAGAGAAACAAAAATTGTTTTAGTAACAAGATCTTGGTGAAAAGAACGATAAAGATAAAATATAAAGTTATCAATTTTTTGAAACACAACAAAAAATAATTTATCTCAAATGAACAGTTTAAAAAAAAGAGCTGTAACAGTCGTTTTAAATTTTTTTTTTGTAACATGAGTTGTAATCACGAGCTCTTAAGTCTAGGATAATTTTTTGTTTTAGGTTAAGAGTATTTTAAAACTAATTTTAAAAAAGTTCTTAAGAGAAAATGTGATCTTTACAAAAGCAGCGCTAACACACACACACACACAAAATAAAATAAAAAATTTCATTTGAACAAAAAAACTGGACAAGTTGTTAAATTATTCAGTTCATTAGGGGAATTTTATTTTTTTTTGTTAGGTTTGAAAATTGAGACAAATTCTAGTTGTAAATTTGTTGTTATTATTTAACCGTTTAGAGTTTTGACAAAAGAAAATATCAATTAGAATTAGTTTAAAATTTGCTGAGCATTACAACTTTATTTTTTTAAAAGCTAAGCAAATTTAAAGCGTTCTTGATTTCAATTTCATTTGTAAATGTAATATGTAACATAATATTGTACTTTTGCGTACATTTTTGTTATTTTTGTTTTATGATCATCGAATGTTAAGTAAAATATCATTTTGGCATTTTGAGTTGTTTTAATTAGAACAATAGCAATCCATTGTTGAATTCTAATGGTTTTTTGATAAATTCCTTGAAGGAATTTTTGTAAGAACTTAACTAATTTGTTTCTAAGTATTATTAAATTAGTTACAATTACAATTTCAAACATTCTAAACAACATAATTTTTTAACAATTTAGCTAAGTTAAAAACAAAATTTTTACCAAATTATAATGAAAGCTATTTAAACTATTTAAACTTGGTTGTTTAAATAGTTTTTAGGCTATTTAAACTTGGTTGATTTCTGGTATTTGTTGTTCCAATTTTAAAGCTGGAGGAAACAGTCTTATTTACCGTTATCCCCCGCAAGGCTTCCCATTCGAAAAAAAAACAAGCTTAAACCCTCAGCTTCGGTACTCTTAAAAATTCAATTTTGATACAAAAGTTATTTGCTACAGGTATCAAGTATTTTCATCTAATCGCATCTAATATTCATTAGGTGGGAGAAATTGAGAGGAAAATTACAAAAGTTTTCATCAGAGAAGCAAATCTTCAAAATGGCCGAAAATTTAAGTATTTTTTTTTATAAAATTCACAGAAATAAAATACCTTGAAGGAATATAACGGAATAATTAAGAATTTACTTGTAGGAGTCGTATCTTCTAGTATGACAAGTGATTTTTCTTATCCCGTAATTCCGTGTTTAAGGACGCGTGCATTAATACCCAAAGTCATATGTGAAGTGCATGCAAAGACACTAACCTCTTCCATGTTAAAAAAATACTATTTTAGGTGCGACGCACTATATGTGCAACTTTGGGTATTAACGTGTGATACTAATTGAAAAATCAATCATAAATGTTGAGTTTATATTCAAAAATCCTGGTTTAGTGCAACACTTTTGTTTAAGATTTTTGGAAATAAAAAAAAAAATATTAAAATATATTATTTTTAAATTTAATTTTAGATGCTTTCATAAAAGACGATTCGAAACAATATTAAAAAAATATAAAAAAAGTATTGAATTAATTGTAATAGCGGCTTTTAAAGGCATAATTTAATTAAAAAATTGACTCGATTTGAAGATTTTAATAAGATATTTTAACATGGAAGAGGTTAATGTCTGTGCATGCACTTCACATATGACTTTGGGTATTAATGCACGCGTCCTTAAACACGGAATTACGGTACTCGTTACTTGAGACTAAGAGTGTCTAATTTAATGTCAACTTGACTTGTGAGTACACCATTTATACAGGAGGACTTTTTGTAATTTTAACTTTTTTTGATTGAATTGGTGTAAAAACTGCCTTAAGACTGATTAGCAGAGACGACAACAAAATAAGATTTCATTATTTGGGTATTTTTGATTGTTTTTTACGGAAATTGTAACGATTTTACGAATTAATTAGTAAAAAAATATGGAAAAATATAAAAATACTAAAACAAAAATCTCAACTTAAATTCCATTTTACCAAATATAATACAAATTTCAGTCTCATTTCTTAACAAATCTGGCAAAATTTTCGATTTTGGTTGTATCTCAGCATCTTACATATGTACAGTGTCAGTCTGAACATTTCAACCTTAGAGTCGGAGTCTGGGACTGAGTCTAAGTTATGGGTCTTTACTCCAAGAGAAGAGGCTCGGTGTTAGGTTAATCTCTGACTTTGACTCCAAAGTTAAAAATTTCGGTCTGACACTGTACCCATTAATTTTTAAGGTATTGGGTGGGTGTGGGTTATCCGAAAAATTCAGGTTCTGGGATACGCAGAAATTCAGCATTTCAGGTATAAGTCTGAATTGGGTAACCCATGAAATTTAGGTAAAGACCCAAAACCAAATTATTGTCGAAAAAAAACAAAAAAGCCTATAAAACCTAATATCTTTAAATTAATAGGTAAATATGTTTGCTCAGCATCAATAAATTTATTCGCATTTTTATGCATTTTTCCATCACATTTTAGATAAAATAACCGCATTCTTGCAAAATTTTTTCATCAAAAATAAAGAAGCATTTTTTGTCACCTCTGCCGATAATTGACGCCTTATACTTTAAATTCAACAAGTAAAGCAACTACCGCATTTCTGTCCCCAAAATCGTAAGCAAGAATATACAGATTGTCGATAAAAACTCTACATTAAAGCCTCTTGAAAAAAAATCGATATTTATTGATACACTAAGCTTTATACTACCAACTAAAAAAGTTAATCCGGCTTCAATGTTTTTTTGTGATATAAGTCACTAAAAGACTAAAAAAGGGTCGGAAATTTTTTTGGGCATTTTAATATTTACAAAAATTTACGTAAAATTTGGTAAAATACAAATATCATAGCACCACTGTAGATGAAGGCAGAGGAGAGATAATTTTTTATATTAAAACGAAAAGGGGTGTAGGTAAATGTCTTAGAAATCTTAAAATAATTCTAAGCATGCATAAATCTCCAGTGCAATGTCTTGAAGCATCCTGTAAATTGTTTAAGAGGGTTTTTATAGTAAACTGTGGTCTTTGATTCAAAAGCGAAATCAAAAATTTATGTTATCCAAGTTAAAAGTATTTTAAAAGCTAAAAAGCGCTTATATGGAAGATCTTTTACATCCATTCAAAAATGTGATATTCGTTTTATAAATTCGTTCAATTTTTAATCCAATTGGAAAATAAAATGCAGCTGCTTGTTATGGTTAATTAATGTTTCCTTTCTAATTCTGAATTCACCGAGACAAGTCGAGACCCTTTTGGTAACTGTTTTTAAAGACTATTCTGAACACTTTCAAAACGGAACGTTTTAGTCTCGCAAGATTCACTAAAGAACCTCAAAGTCTTCAAAATGTGTCAATTAAACCAAAAAATTTTAAACAAGTTTTATTTACGCAATATAAATTTTTATATTTTAATGATATTTAGTCTTTCATAAAATCATTTATTTATTGCAGAATCGATTTAAAATTAAAACTAAACAAAAAATTATCATCATCATTTATTCCAAACGATTTCAAATTCTCTTATTGTTTTTTTTTTTGTTATTGAATGAGTTGTTGTTTTATAATATCGAAATAAAATTCTATTAAAACCGGAAAATTTCTATGAATTCATCTATAATCAATCTTAATAACCCATTTTATTCATAAAACCCAAGATTTAATTTGTCTTAAGTAATAAAATAATTTAACAAGATTAAAAAGAGCCCTTAAAAAACTCTATAAATAACATATTTTTTTTTAATTTTTAGAGCAGAGAGAATTACTCGAGAAAAAAAAATCAATGTCTCAAAACTAAAAATGTTTATCGATTCTTTATGAGAAACTTCGCTTTTTATTTATTGTTTAAGAATTGAATTAAATACAACAACAACAACAAAAAAAAATTCAATTTCAATCAGTTTAAAATTAATTTATATCGTTCATTGTCTTTTTTTCATTTCTTTTTTTTTCAACTAATTATCTATTTGTTTCAAATGAAAACACATTTTGCTTCTTCTTCTTCTTCTTCTTCAAGTTCCTGATTGATGAGTTTTTTTTTTTGTTCCATGAGCGTAGAACAAATACTCTAAAGCACGATATTATCATAAAGCATGTCTAAAGAGTTATTTTATTTTTATATTATCAAATATTAATCAATAATTTTGAAAATTAAAACTTTCATTTTTGTTTTTGGTTTTAGCTATCTTGATAATATTTACATAAAATTTTGCATGCAGTAGTTCTTTCCTGATTCTTTTTTTTTTTTTTTTGAATTAAAGATTAGATTCTAGGCATCGAAAACAGATAAAAATAGAGTCATATCGTTTAAATTAATCTTTAATTACAAAATTAACCTTTGGATCAAAAAAAAAAAATGAAAAAAAAATGTATAAAATGATCATCAATTTTTTAAAAAAGCTTAACAAAAAGGGTTTTAGTATTTTTTACAACGACTAATCTAGTCTAACCAAGTTTTAAAATTTACATAAAACGATTATTGGATTCATGTGTCTCATAGGGGTATATTAAAATCCGATTTATAATATCTGTATTATTTGTTTTCAGAAAAGCTAAATTGGGAATTTAATATCATTTATTGATTTCTGTCAAGTTTTTGATTTGGAATTAAGTAATGTAGTTTCAAGTTTACTGTTATTTTATTGTACTGATTCAAGTTACCTTTGACACAAAACAAGTCTGTTCGAGGTTTTCTTGTTTTTTTCCAAAAAGATTAAAATAAAGACTTCACTCAGAGGAAGCTACATAGCTCTAAAATAATTCAGTTAAACATATGAAAATCATCACTTTTTTGCTTGGTTTCACCAAGTTCGTCCTTTGGAATCATCAATCGCAAAATCAAATGCTTAAAGCGAGTCGACTGTATGTGTATAACTTCTCTGGTCTCGCTCTCTAAGATATCTCTTGTAGAACCCTACTCGAGAAAGGAAAAGTTGAAAAATCCTTTTAACTGTTAAATAATAATTTGAATAAGAGTGTTCGATGCATGATATGTGTTTTTTGAAAGGAGCCAGTAATGCAATCATATTCAATTTTAGATTCCAATATAAATAAGTCCAAGGATATTATTCGAAGCATCAAAATATTTTTTTCACTAAAATTTTAATAATACAAGCATAGTTGTGATACTGTCAGTATTTTACTGATCAGTAACAGTAAATTTCAGTATTCAGTATTACTGATACTGTTACTGATACTGATTGTAAAAATGCTGATACTTTATAGAGTGCAAAATCAGTAATCAATACTGAAAATTTAATTTATTATACTTTTCTTTATTAATTTGAGCCAAATAAGTTAGATTTTATAGAAAAAAAACTTACAATATTAAAAAAATTTAATTTGGAGAAATATTGCTACAATCCCTTGTTTTTTTTTCAATGGAAATTTTTTTTGAGTAAAACCGCTTATGTTTGAGAAAATAATTTTTTTGAGGGTTTAATCTTTTTTTATTCATCGGTCTTCCTTTTAACATATTCCTTTAATAATCCCTCAATAGAATGAAATGATATTTTTTTTTTATATAAATAAATTAACTTAGAATAGTATAAAACAACGTTAAACGAGTTAAAATTAAATTCCTTTCTATTAACAAATCAAGTTTCTGCTTATTTGTTTCCATTTCCTTAAGGGGTTCATTTGAGAGGTCTGAATACTGACTGATACTGATGGTCCTAGTACTGATACTGACTGATACTGATTTTTTCAATACTGATCTCAAGTCTGGATAGAAACATTATAATGTACCTTAGCAATGATTAAAAGATTTCCAAAATGTAATAATTAGTTAAAGACTATATTTGGTAAATAGGTATGTGTTCTAATTCTATCATCATGATGCTTAAAGGGGGTGCATAAAAAGTTGAATAAAGTTAATAGACTATCGATTGAACCACCGGCTTGTTTTCAAACACTTAAATACCAATTAAATACTGTCTCGAATTTGGATGAGATCTTTTCTGTCGCTATATCGAAAATTTCAAATTATTGAGATGTAATCCTATAGAAAAATGTTACAGTAGGAATTTAAGAATTATCGATTAAGAGAGGATTGGACGACTGTAATCAAGTTTTAGACGATTTTAATAACAAATCCCTGTATGATCCCTAACAGATATTTTCTAAAATCCGGAATGAGTTTTTTTAACAATTTTCGCGGGTCGGTTGTAATGGTCGGTTATGATGATAATACAAACATATTAATCTTGGTTTGATGACCAGGTTTCATCCATTTGTTAAGGAGAAAAAAACGTGTATTCAAATTATCAAAGTCAGTTATGAAGTTTTACGTAAAAATGAAGAAATCACTGTGTTTATTTTTGCATTTATTTTCTTTTCGCTATGAAACAGCCTTTCTAATTTATTAAGTTAAGTAGCTAAACTAAATTTTCAAGGATCCCATTTGTACAAAGTTAAATCAAGTTTTTAGTAATCAATTTTCAATCATCTAAAAACTGAAATTAAATTTTCCATACGATTAGACATAAGTTTAATTTTTGGAAACCTTCAATTACAAATGGAGTTAGATAGTTTAAAAATATTATTTATTAAAGTTTATTTTTAAAAAAAAAAACGATTTAAATACAATCAACAAAAACTAATCCCTATTTATTTTATTGTTGAGAAAAATGAAATAATCCTTTTCGACCCATTTTTACTCTCTTGTGCTCATTTAAAAATAAAAAAAAACAAGTTTTTTTATTTTCTCAAAAATTTGTTATTTAGTCATTTACTCAGACAGTTAGCTTCATTTTTGAAATAGTCGAAAGGACTTAATGAAGTATTAAATTTTAATTACATATATATCAACACATAACAATAATTAAATCAGGTCTTTTTATAAATATAATTTTTTTTTCCTCGATTAGAAATAACGCTTAATTTAACTTGTAATGCCCCTATGTAGATCAAAATTAAGCTTATTTATCAGAACCTGGGAACATAAAAAAATATATCGTCATGCCGGTTGTTGTATTTTATTGAGAAAAAAAATATAAATTTGTGTTTGTTGTTGTTTAATTTACAATTAACGTTACATTAATTATTTAAACACGGAATCAATTTTTTTTGTAAAGAAAAAGGTATTTTTCGTTAAATAGTTTATGCACTTTAAGGGGTTCTCATTGATTAATAAGTTAATAGACTTTTTTTTTTTGTTGGAAATCCTTCAAGTTTCAAAATGGCGAATTTCAATCTAAAACATTGATAAATTTTATTGAGAAACTTGTCAACAACAATAAATTAAGATTTATTTCTCGATTCAGATAGGATTTTGTGTTATTTCTCGTTTTCGAGTGGATTTATTTTCTCTTTTTTTTCTTTTTGCTAATGCTTGTCATAAAAAAAAATTACAATTTAAGAAGTTTTATGTCAAATAGAAGAAAGATATAAATCAATAAAAAAAAATCAATCCAATAGTAGTTTAATTTTGAGTATTACGTACATGAATTTTTATTTAATTACTGCACTTCTCCTGAAAAAAGCCGAACCGTACTGTACCATACCATCCAATTGTTCCAGCGTACCAAGTTATAAAATTTTGAACTTTTTTGAAAGTTTTATGGTATGGTACGGTACGGGGTACGCCTTTTTTCTAATAACTATTTTGAAGTGTTCTATTTTCGGTAATTAGTGTAAAATGGGAAACCATGGTAGTAAAAATAGTACGCACAAGGAAAAATGAAGTTAACAAGCGATTGAAATCTCCCTTAACTTTAGGAAAAGATGCTTGAACTAGAGGATTTTTCAAAGTGGAGAGCCATTTTCTATTAAGTGATACTTTAACTTGTGTCAAACAAATGGATATAACTTGGATATATTGTATGTGATGCTTAAAAATATTAATTCTGAATCCATAATGCAGAATTTAATCAAAATTTCTAATTAATTTGTGAGATCTCACAAGAACTTATTTAAAGAATTTTTATCACGCGACCGAGTTTTATCTTAAGTTTTTTGAAACAAGGGCCATTCTTAACTCTAAGGAGCACTATCAATCAAAAATGATTAGACATAATAAAGCGAGAAAATGTCAAAAATAATCCAGAATATGATTGATAGACGTAATCTTTACAACTAATAAAGCATAAAGACCACACCTTATGTAACATTTTGTGAAGAAACAAAATAACCTAAAATGTTTTGACTTAGCGGGCTAATAACCGTCTTTTAAAATTTTATAAATTTTTTAGAGGGTGACCTTTATGGTCTTTATACACTTTATCCTATTCTTTACCATGTATCTTCTAAACCAACAAAATATTAAGGCTTCGTGTTTGAGTATGAGCTTGTAGAGATGGGCGCCGCGAGTCGTGGTCCGAAAGGGTCAATGTAGCAAGTGTAGCGACCGGCTCAAAAAAAATGAGTTATTGTCAAAATCGTTTCGGTCGTGGAAGGAAAAAAAAGCCATAAAATTTATTTCTTCACATACTGACGTGCCTATTCCGTCTAATGTAGGTTTATTGAACTTTTTCATCCATATTTTTGAAAAATGACATAAATTCCAGGGTACATTATTTCTCTTTAATCATAACAGCCCAATAAATCATCACCCTTTGCTTAACCTTACCATAACCCTCTCTCTTTTAGATAGATACTTTTATATAATACTGAAGGTCAAAAAAGCTTCATATTTAATTTTAATGTAGTCACTGTCAAAAGATAAAGCCTTTAATAGGACACATTTGAAACCGACAATTTTAATCCCTTGTGTCTTTCAATATCTCATTTGTGAACAGAAATTTATTCATTAATTATTTCAATCAAATTGATGAATTTGTATCGTGACTATTCTGTTAATTTGTTAGAATATATCTGTTTACTGACAAACCTCTGCTAAGTTTAAACACTTTCATCATATTTACTATAGTCTCACAACACCTAAGTCACTCATTAATAATAAAATTCTAATCCCAAATGTCAAATCAATCACATTTAAGGTAAAAGTTTTATTAAATCAAATATTAGTCGAAAACCTGTAGTAGCGAACAAAAAAAGAAAAAAATTTTATTAAAAAAACTTTGAGACGAGATTCAAAATATTTAATTGACGCCGGTTAATATTCAACGAAAATAGCTTATTGCAATATTCTAAAGTGGCCTATTTGCTTTTAATATATTTTAAAAACTTATTTAAAAAAATCAAAATTTTCCTTTTTTTTCTGTTGTTGTAACACTGAAATTGAAACTTCTATGTAAGCTTTGCTAATCTAATTTTCGCTTCGTTTATTTATAATGGACTCATTTTTTTTTTTATTGTCGTCTGGATCAGTTTTCATTCAAATTAAATATTCATTTTTATTTGAAAATTTGTAATATTTTCTTTTTTTTTTCGAGTAGTTTTATGTCGTACTATGTTAATTAGAAAATAAAATAACTTGAATCAATCTTTACAATACTGTCCATCATTTGCTCTTTTTTTCTATTCTTATCGTTGTACTTTTCTCTTATTTGTCATCGTTTAAGTCCCACTATTCAAATTATAATTAAAAAAAAATGTAATTTAATAACTCGTTTTTGTCGACTATCGACTTCTTTTGTTTTTTTGTTGTTGTAAGAACTCTTGTTTAATTTACTAATATTTTTTTAATTTTTTTTATTAGATATATTTTTTTTAGATTTTTTGTTTTTTATGGTTGAAATTTAAAGCAGAATGAACTTTATTTTTTTGACCATTTTTTTGTTTAGTGTTAGTTATGTAACAACGGGTAAGTAATTTATAAAATTTGAATTAATTCCACCTCAATGTCACTTTGACATGTAGAATAGGGAGTTCATTCCAATATGGTATAACTCGATTAATGAAGAAGTTGTGTCTTGCTGGGCATGACTTCTGTATAATGTGTTGTGACTTCTTGTATTACCAGTTGAGCTTGGCAAACTTAAATTCGGACTATTTTCAACAGGATGATTGAAGCTTTTAAAAAATTTGAAATATTGGTTTAAGTCACTTCTACGTTCTTCTAGGCTTGTCGAAAGTTTTAGTCTTTCATCATATTTTTTGTTTTTAAGACAAGGTATTAGCTCTTCTTTGTACTTTCTCAACACAACGAATGTCATGTTTACGAAAAGAGCACCATGAATAATGTTTGTCTTGAGAGCAGTTAGAGATGTGCATACCACTTTAATTTGATTTTAGGCTTACATGCGGGAATAAATGTTGATAAATGTTGTCTTGAGGTTTCCAAAGCTTCTCGAATCGTCTGAGAAGTTTTAATATTTTCAAAGTATTTTTGTATTGTGGTAAACAAACTTTTTTCTGTGTAACTAGGTAGACCCATTGTTAAACAAAGCTAAAATATTTTTATAACAAAATAAAGAAAAACCTAATCCAGGTTAATTTTTACCCACTTTAGTCGTCGTTATGAATAAAATTTAACCATAGTGTTACAATTCTTAAAAAAACCCTCGTTTAATTGAAAGATTTCGATCGATATGTCTAAGATACGATATAAAGCTGGTATTGGTTAGCATTAAACAACTGAAAAGCTCGTACAGACTTGTAGTTTTAAGGCAGTCTTATAAGCAGAAGGTTGGGGAATTGATTCCTGACATTAACAAACTATAAACTATTAAAACGACTTATGCCGCAACTGTCCATCGACTTTCATAAAATAAATTCATGTTACAATATCGGTCTTTCAAAAATGTCTGTTTCTGAGACTTCATGAAGGAAAAATTTGTTATTTTCACCCCAAGAAAATCATGTTAATCTTGGAGGTTATTGGTTTAAGCTTTTTGTAGGGTACAGTAGCAGTATTATCATCGTTGCTGTATAAAGAATCACTCATAAACATTATATAAACAGGTTTAAATGCCAAGTTAAGGTCAAGCGAAAAATCAAAATCATCTCCGATTTGAATGCAAAGTTCAAGGGATTAAGAAATTCAAGACTAGTCTAATTTTTTGTTTAAATTCGATTCAAAATCTAATTAATTTATTTCTAAAGAAAATACATGTAGCCACCAATGTCACGAGCACGCAATTTGCACTACATTTGACAGTAATGAACCATGCTGTAAATGTAACACAGGATACATAGGCAATGGTGAAAATTGTTTTGAAAAAGACGAATCAATAATCATTCGTGGTCAATTGAAAGGTCATTTAAATGGTATTGGACTTAACGATCAAGAGTTACATGCTTACGTTCACACACAACCTTCTGATGCTCGTAATTACATAGCTTTGGGAAGAGTACCAATTGATCTAGGAGCTAAAATAACTCAAGTCTTACCATTAGCTGCACCTATACATTGGCTTTTTGCCGGTGATTTAAATCAAAACGCTTTAAATGGTTTCACATTGACTGGCGGTGTGTTTAGTCGTCAATCAGATGCTACGTTCTTTGATGAAAATGGAGAAATAGTTGGATCTTTATTCATTAAACAAAACTTCTCTGGACTTTACGAAAATAGCAAAGAGCTTAGAGTTGAGACTCATGTTGAAGGAAATTTACCTGATTTATCTCACTTTGAACAAGTTATATACCCAGATTATGAGCAAGAATACGAGTATAGCTCACAACCAGAAGATCCAAATACACACAAAGAAATAATCGCAAGAGGTTCTATTAATTACAAACTAGCTTCAATTAACAATCAAACTCAATTAAGAAACCATCGTATCGAACACAACGAAAGAATTAACTTTAAAGTTTGTAAAGGTTCACATGAAGAAACTCTCCTAACCGGTTCAGCTTCAACTAAAGTATCAACTAAACGTTTAACTGTGTCATACACTGAGAGTGAAGGTCAAGTTCGATTTTCATCAGCTAATTTTATAAAATCATTAGACGATCAAGTTCAAAATGCATGTGATTCGAATGATTGTAGTATTTTTGCGGAATGTATAAATGACTCGGAATCTGAAAATGGTTACTATTGTCAATGTAAACCAGGTTTCGATGGTGATGGTAAAGAATGTATTGATATTAATGAATGCGACGAAGGAACAACTTTTTGTTCACCAGTAGCCCAATGTATTAATTTATTAGGGTATTATGAATGTAAATGTCCACCACCACGAGTAGGTGATGGTCGAGTTTGTGATTGGCCAGAAGAGACTAATGCTAATGATGTATGTTCAAAATGTGATTCAAATGCCCGATGTATCTCGAATGACGAAGGATCAAGTGTTTATTGTAAATGTAATGCTGGTTTCACTGGAAATGGATTTGAATGTCAATTAGGTTTGTTTCATCAGATTAATCCAGGTTTACCTTCATTATAGTTTTTTATTATTTTAGATTATTATGAACCAGACAGTCAGACCGAACCAGCTGAAACAACTACAGAACCTGAAACAACAACACATGAAACAAGCACTACACGTAAGAAACTTTTACACACTGACCGTTGTGAAGAATGTAGTCCACATGCTACTTGTGAACTCCAACACGAAAGTAATGGGGAATGTTGTGTATGTTTACAAGGGTACATCGGAAACGGTAAATACTGTTTACCGGAATCGAATCCAGTTGAAGTAAAAGGAAAGATCACAGGTCGTTTGAATAATCAAAATTTGGATGATTTCGATTTATACTCGTACGTTTTAACCCATTCATCAGACTCAAGAAATTTTGTAGCCATTGGTAAAGTTCCACCAAATCTTGGAGGTTCATTCCAAGTTTTGATTAGTTTAGTCAACCCTATTAACTGGTTATTTGCTGGTCGTAATGGTTTGGACCCAAATATTGATGTCAAAAATGGTTTCGAGTTAACAGGGGGTCAATTTTCAAGAATTTCGACCCTTAACTTTTTTGATGAATACTCACGTCAAACAAGTTCGGTTACAATTAGACAAGAATTTTTAGGATTAGATGCTGAAGGTAAAGAGATAAGAGTCCAAACGGAAATAATGGGTGAAATTCCGAATATTGACCCAGATGCTCAGGTTGTATTCAAAGATTATAAACAAGAGTATGTACATCAAAGTCAAGGATTTGTTCGAAGCAGTGGTGAAATTAGTTATGAAGTGACTACTATTCAAAATTCTCAATCGTTTACATCTTACAAAGTGTTTTATAGCGATGATATAAATTACTCTGAGTGTCCACATATGACTGACCATTCTAGTTCAACAGTCCGTGTTAATTCAAAACGTGTTTACATTACATACACTAAAGGTGATAATTTGGTTCGATTTTCATCGGGTAATTATGTTTATCCTAAAGATCATGCTGATGATCCATGTGAAACAAACTCTTGTAGCATTTACGCTGAATGTTTAACTGATTTAGACGCTCCTAATAATTACACATGTGTTTGTAAGGTTGGCTTTGAAGGTGATGGTTTTAATTGTTATGATGTAGATGAATGTGAAACAGGAGAATCATATTGTGATACAAATGCTGTTTGTTATAATTTAGTTGGACATTTTGAATGTCAATGTAGATCGCCGTATAAAGGTGATGGTAAAGAGTGTTTTTATGATTTAGACTGTCGTATGTGTGATTCAAACGCTAAATGTGTTGAATCAGACAATTCAAAACGTTGCGTATGTAAAGATGGATTTGTTGGCGATGGTTTTAGTTGTACACCAGCAGGAGCTTGTGCATGTCCTGAAAATTCTTATTGTTCAACTAATTATCAAACAGGTAAACAAGAATGTAAATGTAAGCCTGGTTTTGTTGAAGACTCAAGTAAACGATGCGCTCCTTTACCGTGTAACGAATACTCAAATTGTAACGAAAATGCTAAATGTGAACTTACATCGTCGAGAGGTAACTATGAATGTAAATGTCTACCAGGGTTTTTTGGAGATGGTTATGTTTGTACAACCCAAACATGCGATGTTTTAAACAACTGTGATGAAAATGCTCGTTGTATCCCAGATCCAGTAACTCTACAATACAGATGTGTATGTTCAAATGGCTACATTGGAAATGGATATGAATGCGCAAAGGATATTCAATCTTGTAATGTTGTTAAAAATTGTCATCCAAATGCTGAGTGTTTACATGACGAGAGGACAAATCGTCACTTTTGCAAATGTAAACCAGGGTTCTCTGGAGACGGATTTCAATGCAGTGCAATAAGTAAAAATTAACCTCAAATTTTAAAAATTTCCATTATTAAATTATTTTTCCATTAATGTAAGATTCATGTAGAAACAGATCACCCCAAGAAGTTTGTGATTCAAACGCTGATTGTGTTTATGATATAAAAGTAAACGATTACGTTTGTAAATGTCGTACCGGATACGAAGGCAATGGTGTTCGTGGTAAATGCTATCTAGATGAGTCATACGGTCTATTTTTAGTTTACGCTCAAGGCTCTTCATTACATAAATTACCATTCAAACAAGAAGAAGACAAATCAATGCCGCATAAAAATAGAATTGTGTACATACCAGGTCAAACAGCAGTTGGTATAACTTACGATTGTCATGAACAATATATCTATTGGAGTGATGTAAGTGGTAAAGTAATCAATCGAATTCGATCCGATGGGTCTAACTACTCGGTTGTTTTACATAATGTTAAATCAGCTGAAGGATTAGCTGTTGATTGGATAAGTCGAAATATTTATTTTACAGACTCTGAGTCAAGGACTATTGAAGTAGCTGCTTTGAATGGACAACACAGAAAAGTATTGATTAAATCTCATTTGAGTAATCCACGTGGTATCGCTGTCGATCCGGTCGATGGTTACATTTTTTGGACTGATTGGAATCGAAAGAGTCCAAAAATAGAAAGAGCTAACATGGATGGTACTCATCGTAAAGTGATTGTAAGTCAAGATCTAGGTGTGCCAAATGGCTTGTATTTTGATCAAAAAAGACAAGAAATATGTTGGGGTGATGCTAAGACTAAAAAAATCGAATGTGTTGAAAAGGATGGTTCAAATAGACGTTTGGTAACTCAAATGAATTCAATGTACCCGTTTGATTTAACCGAAGTGCGATCGAACATTTATTGGTCGGACTGGTCAAAGTAAGAAAAAATTTTCGGAAAAATTTTTTTTTTTATAAAATTTGTTTTAAAAAAGGAAAGAAGTTCAAAATGTCGATAAAGATGGTGTTGTTGGTCAATCGTTGAAATTATCTCCAGGAGGTAATGGTCGCGTGTATGGTATTGTTGCAATTAAAAATTCATGCCCAAAGGGTACTAATGCATGTGATCGTACAAATGGTGATTGTAATCAATTGTGTTTACCACGTCCCGATCATACACGCCAATGTGCTTGTTCAGACGATTCAAATTCAGAATGTTTAAAGACTTTGTCAAATAATTGAGCAAACAAAGAGAAAAAAAAATAAAATTGTTGCATTTAATGGCTTGTTTTTATAATTTTAGAATAGGAAATAATTTCTTTTCTTTTTTTTGAGTGTTTTTGATTATTCGTGATTTTTGTATTTTCTTTAAGATGATTCTAAGAAAAGCCATTAAATGTTAAAAAATTTTTAAAATATTTCTAAGAATGTTCACATAAATTTTAGATTTTTTTTTAATCCGTTGTTTTTTTTTCTTAATATTAAATATTGATTACAATCAAATTTTTAAAAAATTAATAAAAATTATAAATTTATTTTTTGAAATTCATTACCATACGGTTCAGTTCAAGTAAAACACCGACTCTAAAGTATTCTGAAAAAGTTAGGAAACTCCCTGTAAATTTTTAATCATTTTTTTCTTTTGATAAAATATTTGCCGCATTGGATTTATTTCGGATAAGATAAATTGACTAATCCTCTGTCGAATAAAATGAAAAAGAAGACAATTGGTTTGACCATTCCCTAGTTAAGAAGCTTGTATGCTTTTAGATTGTCTTAGATAGGAATTGAATTAAAAAGATCAAAAAAATGTATAAAGACCATAATTGACCGATTTATTGAGACAAATTTATATGAAGATCGGAAGGCCTAAGATTTAAACTCCTAAATAAGACAAACAGGAACATCTCATACTCTTGCACAAGAATCGAAACTATCAAATGGCAAGAGAGCATCATCCTCATCGGTTCGGTGAACATTACCTTCGAACAATCTTGAATGGAAATTTGCGATTCGAAAGCCACCTTATCAAACACTGACCTTAAGACCGTTAATGACCTTAAGGACACCAACTAAATGCCAAAATAAGATCAAAAATAAAAAAATCTCATAGATGAATGAATTTACACTTTTGACCTAAAATTTTTAAGTCTTAAGTAAGAAAACCATAGAGAACATATAAAATTAAAAATTTATATAATCTCGTTCACGTCCATCCGAACGTTCAAAAGTTTTCTTAACCTTTTGCATATTTTCAAGGACATTAATAATTTTTCGAATCCTTTGCAAATTTTCGGGTCCGGCCTTTGGAGACTGAAATCGTTTGATAGCTTTAATTTCGTACCTGCTCCAGTCGTCACCAAGGAGACCCAAGAAGGAATAAGAAGGGTTTTAAGCAAACATTCCAGTCCAATCACTTGTCCAGTGTGTAATAAATTAATGAAGAATCAATTGGGAGTCAAATTACACATGTCGAAGAAACATTAAATATTTGGACCCTTGAAAAACATACACCCAGGTGTAACTTTTACGCGAAGTGAGGTATGCACAAAATTATTTTCATTTAAGGTGTTTATATAAATTATACCATATTTAGACCCCCTGTGAAGTTATTTGGGGAAGAAAACTGAGTTTTCACTTTTCAGTCTTAAAGGACCCTCATAACCCCCCCCCCCCCATAGTTATTGTATATACCCACCATTTTTTATATAACAATCGAAAGCTCTCAACCAAATCTACATAGATATATGATCCATATTTATTTGGGATGCTCGGTTATAGAGTTACAAATCGCCAAAGGAAATGGCGTTTTTTAATGAAAAAATCCTTTAAGACACGAATACATGATCAAGAACTTTGTTATCATCGAATACGTGATCTGGAAAAAAACGTTCGATGTTCACAAACCTTGCGTGATCGACTTCATCAGAAGTTTGGAGAACACTTGATCACGAATTGGACATGACCCAAATAAAAGAAGTTTTAAAAAAAAAGAGGTTAATTAGCTTCTTTTTTTGAATTAATCAAAGTTCAATTAGATTTTATCGGTTGATACTGGATGATTTAAAGCTCACTAATACTGCACTTGTACCGAACTTTGACCATTTGCGTAGCCGTTGCGAAGTGGTGCGCTACGGTTCGGTGAAAGTACCGTACTTCTGCTCTCGATTAGCGGAGTCCGCTATTTAAAAATAAAGTTAAATCTGAAACAAATTTAAAATATTTTTTTTTAAGATTTTAAATATTGTGAATAAACCCTAATTATAAATTTGTAATTTTAAAAAAAATAAATATATTTTTTTGAATAATAAAAAAAATGAATTTTAAAAATCCTAGAGAAATTTAATAATTTCTAAAAACCCTTGATTTGCCTTTCAATAATTTTGAAAACTTAATCTTCTTAAAATTCAATGAAAAATAAAATGTTTTTTGAATTATTAATCGTGTTCATGGATAATTTTAAACTAGCACAAATTAGATTAAATCGAGGAAAGTCTAAACATATTGAACAGAAATGACTCTTTTATCCTAAGGTTTCTTAGATATGATTCCGCTCGGGAGTAGGCTCATTTTACTTTATTTCAGCCTGCTAGCTTTCCAGTAAAATAAAATTATAAAAAGGGAATACCCTTTATAGAACTTAAAAATAGTTACACTCTAAATGACTCATTAAACTTCGATGTGAAATGCTAAGATATTTGAAATTAATGATTTTTCAGACAAAAATGAAAAGGAAGTTTCATATCTAGTCTACTCACCAAAGTTTTAATACGGTATGGTACGCAAAACAGATTTTTTATTCTTAAAATTCTGAAAATCAAGTTTCCTCATTCACTTTTAAGTATAGATTTAATTTTTTTTAAATGAAGAGTATTCATTATGTTTCTCATACGCTACAAATGTGATATGTTAAACCTTGATCAGTTGTTTTTTTTAGATCTATTGTAAACATGTTAGTGAATTCTAAGAGTGAAAGAGTACCAGTGCCTCCAGATGGTGGATACGGATGGGTCATTTTATTAGCTAGTTTTGTAAGATTTCTCCAAATCTAACAATTTTGTAATGCATCAATTCAAATTTATAATTTAAGTTTATAATTTTTGCACTTGCTGGTTGTATGTATTCAATAGGACTAATTTTACCACATATTAGACAAGACTTTGGTGTTACTCAAGAGCAAGTTAATCTTCTTTCAAGTTTAAATAATGGATTCTTATTTTGCAGTGGTAACTATTTTTTATTTTAAAAAAATTAGCAATTATCATACAATTTAGAGTATTAATATTGAAGGTCCAATAGTTGCTGGTCTTTCTAATCAGCTGGGAATAAGACCAGTAGTTATGTTTGGAGCTTTTGTAACATCTCTTTGTTATGTAGTATCAGCTTATTCTCCTTCAATTTACTTGATCATGGTAGCTTATGGAATTATTGGAGGCATATCATCCGGAGCTCTTTTTATTCCTTGTTTAATAATTGTGGCTCAATACTTTGATCGTTTTCAGGGACTAGCAACTGGAATAACAATGGCCGGCTCGGGTAACCACATTTTTGAATGACCCATTCAGTTGGTATTAATTTTAAGATTTTAAGGAGTTGGAAACGCAGTTTTTTCAAAAATGACCCAAATTTTGGTCATCAAATACGGATGGAAAGTGACTCTGATAATATTTGGTTCAATTTTTATGCAATGTTGCTTTTTTGGTGCACTTTTAAGACCAGTTCCAACCAAACTCAAAGAAAAGTAAATTTTACATTAAATCGTTCTAATTCAAAAATAATTAATATCATTTAAAGAGATTTGAAACACGATCAAACAAAAGAGGTTCAAACATTCACAGGAAGTGTAATAAGCTTAGGAGACGTTAAAAAAGGTCCAGGATTCATGAAATTGATTTTTAATATTCTTAAAGATATGACCGATCTAAGTCTTTTGAAAAATAATATTGGATTTTTGTTGATAGCCTTATCGAATTTTTTTGTCTTTTGTGGATATTTTATACCAAGTATTTATATTCCAATTCGAGCCAAAGAGATCAGTATAGCTGATCCATCATTAATCTTAGGACTAATTGGTAATTTTTTAATTAAAAATTTTTTTTAAAAAAAATTAACTCTAATTTTAAAAAAAGGTCTTGTTAACATTCCTGCAAGACTAGCGTACGGATTTCTAGCAGATACAAAATTTGTAGCACCGATCATTTTAAATACTTTGTCAGTTCTTATCGGCACACTTGGATTGCTTTTATACATATTCCTAAACGATTATGTTCTTCAATTGTGTTTTTCTGTTGTTTATGGAATAGGAACGGGTAAGCTTTAAACCAATAAAATTTTGGATAGTTTGAAATCGATTTAAAATTAAGCTGGAATCAATAGCCTAACAACTCCATACTTAAAAGATTTAGTTGGTATGGAAAAGTTTCCTACTGGAATGGGTATTGTTAACTTATTCAGAGGATTTGGTTGTTTTCTGGGTCCTTATTTAGCAGGTAAATGCAAAATATTTATGTTGTTGCACCAATTTTTAAACTTAATTTTAGGTGTTGTTTCGGAGAAATTCAATGGTTCTGTTTCCGCCTTTTTATATTCCGGAATCGTATTTTCAATCGGTTTATTATTGGCCTGTAAAGTCTGTTTTGGAATTAAACTTGGACTTTTTACTTCTTCGAAATGTAAAGCACAAAAAAAAAATGAATCGACAGTTGAATCATCATAAACTTAATTTTAAATAATTAAATATTAATATAACAACACCCATTGTTTTATTTTCAAAAACATACACCCAAATGTAATTTCTCTATATTGAGCATCTTCGATTTATGCAAAGTGCTTCAATAAAAAATTCAAGAAAAAATGATTGGAAAATACTCTCTTTGTTTTAGAGATACGAACTGAAAGCTAAAAAGTTCGCACAAATGTTGTACTAACCTGGTCGTTCACATGTTCCAAAAATGAACGTTCATGAAGGTTCGCGTTCATCATAAACTTTCATAAACTTTCATATCTTTTCTGGACCTTTCATAACTTTTCGGACCCTTTTCATGATTTTTCGGAGCCTTTCAAAAATTTTCATAAATCTTCGGACCCCGAAAGTCTACGAAAATTTATGAAAATCTCCGAAAAGTTATGATATCGAGAAGAATTACATGAATATTTTATCTAACGACATCCTGAAGTTTACTTTTACCGAATTTTAAACTATTTTTTGATACCTTAGCATCAAAAACTGAAATAATATCTAAATGAAATTATTTTACCATGTCTCTGCATGCACTTCATTTGTAACTTCGGTTATTAATCCACGCCTCTTTCAGCAAGGAATTACGGTAAGTGTGAAAATAAAATAAAATAAAATGAATTAGGTTTGTTCGAAGTTGTGAAGGTTATATCTTTGTAACATAACATGATTTCATATGGGTGTTGGTCCCGATCTTTGCTTCAAACATTTTCCATAACTATTGCACTCTGTTTTAGGTTTAATCGGCGTTTTTGAAACTTTCGTTTGTGTGTTATAGTTTTGCAAAATTAAGTAAATTTTTCTTGCTTTAGTCATCTCTTAGGACTCGGATATTTTTTTGTACAATACTATCTTAGTAAGTGCTCGTTTTTGCCGGTTTTGTTTTGAAGCAAAAATCAGAGTTAGATCAGTGAGTGTTTTATTTATTTGTATTCAAGCGCATTTTTGAACTCCATTGATAATCTCTTGGGGAGTTCGCTGCATGCTCTTCAAATTATTTGACGTATTTTTCATTTACAACACGTAAAAGACATACTTCAGGGTTAGTTATTATCTCTATTATTATAAACCGAGGATGTCAAGGCTGATTTAAGTAGAAAAGGGCAAAGGAGAGGTATTCAAAAATTTTAAAGACATTTCTTTTTAACTTTTTTTATTCAAAAATCCTTTTTTAAAAAATTTTGCTGGTATTAAATAGTGCTTTTTTTTAATACATTTGTTCTCATTGATTATTATTAATACATTTTTTTTTGTTCTACATACTTATCACCATTCATACATCTTTATCATTTAGAATTTTTTTTTTTACTTTTTTTTTGTTCGAACGAAGAAAAAAAAATTTAACAAAAAAAAGAAAAAAGATTTAACAAATTTAATTTTCTTGAAAAATTGACTAGTCAAAAAAAAAAAAAAAAAAAAAAAAAAAAGAAGACAAGATGTGAGGAAAAAAAAAAACAGAAAAAAAATTTACAAAATATCAGGAATCATATCAGATTGAGATTAGAAAAACAAAAAAAAAACAATAACCGTTTATCACACAAAAAAATTTTAAAATCGGACTTAAGAGTTTTTTTTTAAATAAAAAAAATTAAAAAAAAAAAAAAAATTTTTTGGTTTGATTTTTTTGAGAAAAATTTTTTTTTTTTATTAAAATGGTTTAAGAGTAATTTTTTGTGATCATATTACCTCGTTTTTTTTTTTGTTCTTTCGACAAGAAAAAACAAAATTTCAAAGTTACACCAGTTTTTTTTTTTTCAATTTTTAAAAAATTTCCATTCTTTTCCGACATTGATCACATCTAATCAAAATTTTTTTATACACGACACATAAACACAAAATTAGTGATGTGACCAATGCGATTTTTTTGTGACAAAAAAAAATAAAAAGAAAAAAATTCTTTACAATTTCTATACAATTTTGTAAAAATCGAAAAAAAATTCATTTGGCACAAGTTAAAATTTATTTGTACACAACAAAAAAAAATAATAAATACAAAAACAGAGATTGAACACGTTTGGATTAAAAACATATTCTCGTCCAAAGAGTTAATCTTTTTTTTTTTTTAGTAGTAGTCAGGGAAGATAGATGATTTGACAATATTTTATTTTTTGATTGGATATGATACTGTGTGATACTCTTAACTTGTACACGGAACTTGATGAACTTGAAATTATATTTTTTACTCGTCGAAAAATAAACAAAATAGAAAAACAAAGAAATATTGAGAACGCAAAAATTTACTAAACAAAAAAGAATCTCTATTCTATTCGAAATGAACCGGGAAAAGAACAAATAGAATGAATAGCTCCTCAACAACAACAATAAGAATCATTAAAAAAAAGAAATTAAAAGAAACAATTTAAAATTTACAAAAAAAATTCATGAGGTATCCTAAAAAAAAAGAGAGTGGCAGTGTATCTTTAAATATTTACATTAAGATACACTTGATCACTGATTGAATTTCTTTTAATTTTTTTTTTTGCGTTGATTCTTTCGTTGGGAGGGTTAATCAGAGTCGAATCAGAGTATTTACAGAATCAACAAAGAAAAAATTTTTTTTTTTTTTTAAAAAAGGTTAAAAATGCAACGAAAAGACAAAAAGAAAAAATTTCATTCTATTTTAAATTAACAAAAGAGATAAGAAAGGCGGTTAAATAAAAGTCGTTGTTTTTTTCATGTAAGCGTTTTGGGTAACGATTCTAAAAAATTTTTTTTTTGGAAAAACACCTGTTTTGAACCGGAACGTACCCACTTTAAAATACAAAAAACAATGACCTTACGGAATTTCTCTCACCCAAAATTCGACTTTTTTTTTAAGATTTTTTTTTTTTTTTTCATTTTTTTTTACGTTTTTTTTTCTTTTTTTTTTCAATTTTTCTCGCTTAAGAAAAAATATTTTTTTTTTAACAAAATAACAAAATTGATGTCTTTTTTTCTAACAATAAAAGATATTAACAAAAACTAAAAAAAACAAAAAAAATATTGTAGCTTCATGACTAAATACCCCCCCTTTTAATATTTAACCTGTTTTAAAAATTATTATTTTCTCGATTGATTCTTGACTGATTTCGACTTAGTGGACCCTTTTTTTAGAGATCAATAACTGGTGGTAGATTTTGTGCGATTTGATCGTAATCAAATTTAAAATTAATCCAACATTCAGGTCCATTAAATTCGAGTTGTTTTTTAACTTTATTGACACTTGTATTAAGACTAACTCGACTTGAATTTGTCATGTTAAAACCAAAGTTATAAGAAGCGGAGTGTTTCATTGGCGATGTACGCTGTTGTTGTTGTTGTTGTTGTTTGGGTTGAGTTTGTTTTGATTTAAAATTATTCTCATTAAATTTAAACTTTTGTTTATTTTTGTTAGCCAATGCTGTTTGTTTAAGACTAATCAAATCGTTTACATCATTTTGTTGAATTTTTTGTAATTGAACAACAGCTTGTCTAGTCGATTCATTTTGAGTCGTATTCGAACAAGTTGTAAAATGCTTTAAAAAAGCATTTGTTTTTTTGGTCGAATTGTTCAATGACGATATGCTTTCGTTTGATTTAGAAATTATTTTATACTTTCCAGTGTTTAAGCTGTTAAAATTATTAGTCGAATAGCTATGATGCCCGGATGAATAGTTGTAATAACTGTTGTTGTTACTCGAGTTATTATGACTATGACTGTTATGTCGACGATGTTTTATAGTGGTTTTATCCGGTCTAGTATTTTGTAAATTTAGTGATTTATTCACTATTTTACCATTGACCAATTCACCACTCATCTGACCCTTCTTAACCGAAATCCACTTTCGCAATGATCTTTAAATTTAAAAACAAGATAAAAAAAGATCTTCAATAAACAGAGGGGGGGAAAGTAAGACGTACTTTACGAAGGGTATGACCATAAAAAACGAGTTTGGTGAGTATCCGAGTTTGTGTTTGGAACGAATGTCTTTGCGATGAACTGGTAGCTCATCGATTGGAAACCATCGGACCTCTTTTATTTCTCGTCTTGTTTTAGGCTCGAAGTGAATCGATTTTGATACATCTGTAATAATGTACAATCGAATTGTTTGATCGTTAATGTTAATTTGTAAGTACTCGTCATCGACTAATTTTTTTGTTATATCATAGCCTGTTTCTTCTAGTACTTCCCTAATGGCACACTTAGCTTCGGTTTCTTCTTCGAAAACTTTTCCTTTTGGAAAACCCCATGACGCTTTAGCCCAAAAACCTTGTACCAAAAGTACATTACGCATTGATTCATCGAGTATTATGGCTCCATTGGTAGGCACGGCGTGTTTAAACGTACGCCATTTAGATAAAATCTCGTCTAATTGACTCGAGTGTTGAACTAAAAACGGACAATGTCGGAATATATTCTCGGCAAATGTGCGTATACTACAAGGTTTTAATTGATGAATTGGATAAGGTTTTTGTCTGACTAAATTTGTTTCGTTATCTTCATCGTTGTCATCGGACGATGATGATGACGATGGAGAGGACGACGACGATGATGAACCAGATGAAGACGTTGAAAATGTTGATTCACAATAAAAATCCAAATAGAACCAATGTGCTATTTCAATTTGAAAAAATATACGAATCAAATCGTTACGTTCTTCTTCAGGCACGTTTATTATAAACCGGCTGCACAAGTCGCTCAAAATACTTTCTGGTATAATATAACCAGTGCTTTTGTCTTCCATTTTTTTGCTCATTTTTTTTTGTTTATAAATATAATTTACACGACGGTAGGGAAGTAGAAAAACATAAAAAAAAAAAATTTTTTTTTTTCAAGTTTTTTTTTTTTTTTTTTAAATTTTATTTAAATAAATAAATATAAAAAAATCTAGAATAAAAAGAGATTGATTAATACCGTGGGTACCCCTACAAATAGAAGAGTCTTAGCAAATATTTCGAAAAAAAAAAATTTTTTCTCTTTTTTTTTTCTTCGAATAAATTAAACTCTAGCTCTTTCTCTTTTTTTTTTTTTGTTTGCTTGATTATGAAAATGAAATGAAAATTATTTTATAGAAAAAAAAGAAATGGCGCAGTTTGAGTTAAGTTCTAAATTTTATTTTTATGTATATAAGTTGGTTTATGTGTGTGTATGTGTGTTTTGTTGAGAGAGTAATATTTTATGATTTTTTAATAGTTCTTAAAACTAGCACGCCCCGTATGAGCCTCTCTCTCTCTCTCTTTTAAAAATTGAATGTAATATTTTATGAAAATCATGCCCTTATATTGCAAAATTTTTCCTATCGTGTTTATGAATATTATAATTTTGTGTTGTTGTATGTCTTTGTTCATGTCTTTAATTGTCAGAATTAACTTTACTCTCATTTTATGTACGCAATTAAAACATGTATGTTTATTCATAGAAATATTTCGATGCGTAAAACATTTTTTGTTACGAATAAGAGTCAGGTCTTTAAAAAAAACATAATGAAATATTTCACACATGGTTTGGGTTAGTGATTCTAATAAGAAACAATTCTGAGCACTAGGCCTATTTAGAAATTTTTACTTAAACCCCCTTCCCCATGTCAAAACATTATTTTCCAATACAAAAAATCACCTTGTCTTGTTAAACCATAGAAAAAAAATCTATCCATATCCTGATCCTCTGCCGCCATCTCAACAAAAGCGTTTTTTCTAAGAAAATTAAGGAAGGGGGGTATATGACCAAAAAAAATTGAAACCCAAAATTTTGTTTTGAACTTTGATGAAATTTTAGACCCATCCCTCAAGAACCCATGAGTAAATTTTTATGAAAAAAATTAAAAGCGATTGTTTAAACCCAGATTTTTCTCTAACGAAGCGGCGATTCAACTTTAAAATCTTATTCAACAAACTATTTAAGTTATCCGCGATAAAAGGTCCAAAATATCGACTCCTCTGTCGCTTTCTTACATAGGTAGAGGCGGTATATACATGGATTTTTTTTAAATGGACCTTGTGTTACAAATGTTCTTTTAAATTAGTTTTTCAGATTTTAAAGAAAAAAAATTTTTCTAGGGTATCAAACCCCCCTCCCCCTTATTTTTGAACTTTTTTTTCATTATAAAAGTCTATTATAAGATAAGCTTTTTTGACAGTGAAAATATGTCAGAATTTCTAAAATGTTACCCCATACTCTTTGTTATGAGTCTATCTTATAAATAAAATAATCTTTGTTTTCCAGGTCATCTTTATTACACAAAGACAGCTGATAAATTGAATATTTGGCCTATCAAAAACGTCAATCACCCTCGGGCCTTAAGCATTTTTTTAAATAAATAAAAACATTTAGTCAAGTGGCTTTAAAAATCTTAAATAAATAGAAAAACACTCGACTATTTATTTATTGAGTATCTTAATCCCTATCAAATTATACGATAGAGAGATAATCTGATATTGAAATATTTAATTTCGAAACATGCATATTTTTATATAGACTAACAATTAACACATTTACGAAGAGAGAGAGAGAGATCCAGCTAGTTTGTAAGGCATACTTGAATTACATAAAGTTTAATTAAGATTTTATCTGGTGTTATTTTACATTAACGCTTTTTCGTATTTTAAGCGTTTGATTTTTATAATCTTGATAATTTATTCATCAATATCGGTCACTTCTGGTTTTTGTGTTCTTTTAAAGTGCGACTTTAAACAAAAAAAAATTATGCTTTTAAAGATTAACAAAAACTAGATTTACGAGGCATAACGAATTTCGATCTAAAAAGAAATTAATATCGTCCAATTTAATTATTTTTTTTTAGTTGCTTATCTTAAGCTTTGAACAAAAACAAAAATAAAATTTGCATTGTTTAAATATTTTCTTATCTAATTCGAGATACGCAAATTGTTTGAAGAATGAAATCATTATTTTTTTTTGAAGAGATGCTTTGAGAATAACAAAAAAGAAAATGGAAACAATCTTTGATTTTTTAAAAATGACCCAATTATAATCGGTTTAAGAATAGAAAAAAAAGTTTTACATCATTAGAATTTGTTTTTTAATTAATAAACGAATTTCAAAACCAATGATGCGAATATATAATTTTTAAAATATAAATTTTCGGCTTCAAAGCTGTCGATCGAAAATTCAATCTACTAAAAATTTGGTCGACTTTCTGAGATAAATTTGAACACGACATGTTTTCATTAAATTCTAGGCACTTTAAAATATGTCTCATTTTTTTTCATTTTTCTCGAAAAACCCCTGGATAGAGGTAACAAGTGGAGTTCCCCAGGGTTCGGTCCTTGGTCCTATTCTCTTTGTCAAAAAGACACACAGGATAAGAAATCGAAGGAATTGCAAGAGAATCTCGACATGCTATTCGAGTGGTCAAAAATTTGGTCAACTGACTTAAATCTTCTAAAATGCAAAACAGTGAAAATCGGTAAACGTGATCCAATTGACAATCATAACTATTCAATGGCTGATGCCAACGTTAACCATGTACTTCAAGACACAACTGAAGAAAGAGATCTGGGTATCATAATCACGAACGATTTGAAGTGGAAGAAACAGTGCTGTACGGCAGCGGCAAAAGCTAATAGGGCTTTAGGACAAATCAAAAACTTCGTTCAGATTCCTAACTCCAGAAACACTAAAGTTACTATTTAATGCGTTAGTTAGACCACATCTCGAATATGCAGTAAGCGTTTGGTGCCCTTCTTGAAATCAGATGTGAAAAAGATAGAGAACGTACAACGAAGAGCAACAAAATTGATTAAATCGGTCAAGAATCAACCATACGAGGTTAGACTGAAAAAACTTGACATGTTGAGCTTAGAAAATAGAAGAGTCAGAGGAGACCTAATTCAAACTTTCAAACTAATAAACCAATTAGAAGAAGTAAGCTTAATTAACGGCTTTAACTCGGCAAATGACAGAGTGGGCTCTTTGAGAAGGCCACACGACCGTAGGCTGGTAAGAGAGATAAATAAAAAAGGCATACATCGGTACAACTTTTTAACAAATCGAGTCGTAAACGCATCAAATCGAGTCGTTTTTACCCTTGGAATTAGGGGGTGTTAGTTTTATATTACCAATGAGTTAAAGTAATGGGCTCATTAGTTTAATTACCTTTAAAATTTTGTTAATAAAACTAACCTGGTCGTTCACATGTTCCAAAAATAAACGTTTTCGTTCATCAGAATTTGTTCGAACGTTCCAAAGTTTTCATACCTTTGAAAAATGTTCGAGACCTTTCATAAGTTTTGGGACCTTTTCATAATTTTTCGAGGAAGTTCCGAGCCCGAAAATTTTTGAAAATTTTGAAGGTATCCAAAAAGTTATTGAAAGTTTCTGAAAACTTTTGAAAGTTCGGGCGAATTCGGGTTAGTTTAGACAAAAATTAGTTTAGAATTCAATGTTTTGGAAAAAGTATTATAAAAATTACCATTTGAGTATTTTTCAGAATTTCGAGAAAAAAACTTCCAACTCAAAATTGATGGTTTCTGTACAAAATTATTTGAAATTCAGACTTTTTACCAAACATATATACTCATTAATTTTAAGGTATTGGGTAAGTATGTCCGAAAAATTGAGGTTTTGGGTCCGGGTATGGGTATGAGTTACCCAAAAATTTCGGATTTCAGGTATGGAACTAAGCTTGGTAACCTTTATAGGTCTTTTAGTCTTGGTTATATATACCCAAGTTTTATGGGTTAACCAACCCAGACCCATACCTTAAATCCAATATTTTTGGCCCATACCTATCCAATACCTTAAAATTAATGGGTACATACAACCCTCGTCATTCAAAACTTCCTAAAATGAACCTTCATGAAGCATCAAATTTCCTCAAAATTTTCAAATATTTTCATTAATTCTCATATTTTTAAATTCGAAATAACGAAAATACATGAAGAAATATGAACCTTCAGGAACCCTTGAACGTTCATGAAGGTACATTTTTGGAAGAAACACTAAATTTTTTGCTAGTTGGTGTCAATAGGTAATGATTTTAAAGCATTACCTTCTTTTCAAGTAAAGTAATTTCGACGCCTCTTATTAAAATTACTCGGAAAAAAAATGTTATCCGAAATTTACCTAAAAATAATTAAAAAATCTTTTGTAACTTATTGGTTCCAAAAAATTAAAAAATTCTCTAAATTTCTTGGAAAATTAATTAAAAAAAAATAAAACTTGATATTTATTGAGATCATAAAGTTTGAACCTTGGACTTTGCTTCTTTCTAGGCAGTGAGCTTCTAGAAGAATTGAAAAACTAGTTTAGAAATCTAGGAATTTCATTATTAGATAAAAAAGTTTTTTAAAAACTAAATAAAGGATTCATAAACTTTTCAAAATTATAACAAAAAAAATATTTTTTTTTACTTATCGAACTGAAGAATGAGAAAAAAAAGAAAGAAAAATCAACATCAAAAATGAAAAGGTCGTTTCATTTCTCCTTTAACATACTAATTAAAAAATAATTTCTCTCTCTCTCTCCCTTTCTATTGAAGCATTAAATGATCGCTTAAAAATACATTAAAATTATTCTTTGTATAATTTTTAAAAGAGGTGATTTCAGTCCTTGATTTATGATATACAATTAAATGATGATGATTGTAAACTTGTGCATCAGATGGGCATCAATTGCCCACAAGAGAAGTTCGTAATTCAATTTTAATCTCTACAATGACCTCATAAAAATCAAAAAAAAACTAATTATTTTCATTTCAGGGAAATTTATTTAAAAAAAAATAATTTCGTAATAATTATTTTAATTTCGTAATTATAAATTTTTTTGATTTCAATACGAGTTGCTATAAGACACAAAAGTCTAAAAGCTATTTAGAATAAAAACGAACAACAAAAAGCTTTTTTTTTAGTATTTTTTTGTTCAAAAGCTTTTCGCTTTGGGGATTTTGTTATTATTTTAATGTTTGTTTAATAAAATTGTTCTCTTTGACTTTTATCTTTAAACAGAGAATATTTTAAATTAAATTAAAATTTAGCAAGGTCTAAAAAAAATATTTGAAGTAATTGATCAAAACCATTAATTTTGAAAAAAACTCCCCGGAATTACGATTCCTATTGTTTTGTTGTTGTTGTTGTAATATTCTCTCTGCATGTTTCCTTTTATTCCAATCAAATAAACAAAAATATTTTTGTTTAATACCTTCCATATTTAAAGCCTTAAAAGAGTTTTTATTTTTATGACGTCAATTCGTGGGCAATTTCTTCAAGACTTCCTTAAATTAAAAGAAGAGATCTAAAAAATTATTAAAAAAAATGGCTGAAAGAAATACTTAAATTGTATGACTTATTTTCTCGGGTCAATATTTAATTTCCATTCGAGAAATGAATCTTAAGGTACAACTCTGGTCTTTCAAAGCTTCCAAAAATGAACCTTCAAGGGTCCATGAAGCTTCATATTCTTCATAAAAAGTTCAGTTCAATTTTTAAAAATCGAAATAACAATTTTTGCACGGGCCTTATGCTGGCTCTGCATATGTGACAAAATGTAACAAACTTTGTTACACCATTGAGCGATCTCTGCAAAATGTGTGCATATTCTTTCCAAAATACATACCGTTTAAAAGTATCTAAATAAATGCGCAATTAGACTGCAGAGTTTTTTGCAGAAGTCGCCCAATTGTGTAACAAAGTTTGTTACACTTTGTTACATATGCAGATCAAGCATAAGACCTATGTGAAAAAAGTTTTCTCGTTTTTTCAAAATTGAACTGAAATTTTTGAACTAATCTTCACAATGCTATGAAAACTTTTGAAAACATCCGGACGTATTCGGATGAATATGAACGTTCGTGAAAGGATATGATCGGTCATGTTTGGATCGACCATGCTAGTAAATATCAAAATTTCCAAAAAAAATTGAAACATTTTTTAACTAATAATAAAAACATTGAAGACCTATTACCTTTTTTACTTCGTTGCTTAAATCTTGTTTTTTTATGGACAACCATTGAAAATTTGTAAGAATTATTTTTGGACATGTTAATTTTTACAACAATTTACGTAAATCTGTAAAATGAAAAGATCATAGCACCACTGTAACTATACCCTTTTCATTGAGTCTACAAAATACTTTATCTTACAATTTCAAGGTTTTTGGCAAAGAGCTTAAACTTTTAAATTCATTTCTGACAATTCTTGCAAGATCTTCCTCATACAACTGCAATTAATATCATCAACTGAAACAGTCTTATGAATCTTCAATCGAAGCCACTAAGGCCACGAAGGCCTAGAGCATTCAAAATGGACGTCATAATAAATAAAAAAGGTAACATTCGTGAGTAAAAGGCAGTTTAAGAACCTTGGTACGGTACACCCCTGGTTATCCAAAACTTCCAAAAATGAACCTTCACGAACCTTCCTGAACCTTCAAAAGCATTCATTACCTTCATGGAAAGCTTCATTTATTTTCACTATAGTGATGAAAATTTGGAAATAAATGAAAATTTTACAAGAATAATGAAAATATTTGAAAATTTTTGAGGAGATTTGAACCTTCCGAAACCCCTTGAAGGTTCATGAATGTTTAAAAACATTTTTGAAGTTTCGTGAACCTTCATGCAGGTTTTTTTTGGAAGTTTTGAATGACCAGGGTGGTAAAACAGGGCGTGGGTTATTGAATGGCATAATTCCGATTATTAAGCTTGAAAAATTATAATAACAAGCTCTCTAAAAGACAAAATATTAATAATTTTTCTTCTGAACGAGGTCTTTATCAAAACATGCTAAGCCAACATTTTTAACATTACTAAAAATCTAAAATGAAGCTTTATAAAAAAAATATGTAGATTTCACGTGCCTAACTTTATCACATTGTTAAGAAATAAAAAAATATTAATAAATCTATAAAAATAATTCATTATGCTTGTTTTATGTCACTAAGAATAAATTCCAAAAATAAGGAGGATTAGGTGTTCAAAATAACGCCTCTACAAAAAATTCGGTTTCAAACGGTTACAAATAAATAATAATAAATATAAATAAAGCGCGATTTTAAAATTATGAAAAATAAATTTTTTTGTTCAATCACTCATGTTTACTTCCGTTTTTTTTTCGATAAAAAATTTTAAAAAAGTTGACGAAAAAATTTTGTTCAATGAACCTTTATAATCCTTAAAAAAATAATTGAAATTAGTCATAATAATCCTTACCCGGATTAATATTTGCATTTTATAAAGCTACTTTTTGTGATGATTAATAAAATAAAGAAAAAAAAAAACATCTGTTCTCGGCAAATGAAGGATAAAATTATTGATTTTTATTATTTTATTCATTCATTCGGAATTAATAATTAAATAAATCGATTTTATTTTTTAATTTTCCTCTCCCACAAGGGAAATTTAAATTTATGATGAAGGTTAAATATTTACGGAAAAAAATTCTTTGATTATTAATAATTAACTAGTCGAATCCCGTTGCTTCGCTGCCGGATTTAGGGTACTCTGAATGGAAGGTGATGCTGTGGAGATAGTAAAAAAAGCTTTCGACTGGAAATTGTCATTTTTTGATCATTTTCACTTAAGTATTAATGTACGGAAACTATTTTCTTCATCGAGATGAACCCTATTAGCAATCAATAGTGCTTCTTGACAATAACTTCGAATCAACGATATATTTTTTCAAACATGATAACTTAAAGATTCACTGAAAGCACTGTAAAAGGCCAGAGTGTTGTGATATAATTTTTTTTATCCGGTGAAAAAAGTCATTTTCTTGTTTTTTGGAGGGTCTTAAGTTACATCTATAATGTCAAATATCACAAATTGAAATATTAGCTAAGTTTTTTTTACGCGAAATGTGGCGTATCTTGACCTAATCAGCTTTCTCTGCTTATTGAGCTTTCCCGAATGACCAAATACTAACAACTCAGGTTTAAATGAATTAAATACTTTGATACATTACAAAAAAATGAATTCTATTAATCTTTGTCCTAATACGAATACATTGTGAGCATCTAAAGATATCCAGTTTTAATCATGAATAATATTCAGCATATTTGGCGTTTATCTATGGTTTTAGAATTTTATGTGAAATTATCAACTTGAATAAGACTGGAATCAAATATACATTATGCCTAACACATTAAGATTTTTCTTATCTGAATCTATTTAATACTTTATTTAATACTCACGTGGGCTACCTTTGACTTTCCTTGACTTTCTGGTGGAAAATAGAATTTAAAAATTCGTTTAATATTGCATTGAGTCGCATTTTATCTTGGCCTATATTGATAAACTCTCCTTATAACGGATTTGTTTTTCAAATAGTTTTCAAAAAATCAGTATTTCTAAGCCCTATTTTATAAATTAATTAATTATGTGCGATATATATTAAATTGAAACCTAAAAATAAGTATAATTTTTTTAATAATTGATAATCAATCAATTAATTTATCGATAATTTTTTTTCTAAAATTTTATAAACTTCTCATCGATATCTTGTAAAAATAGTCAAATCTTAAATAGTAAGATAAGATACTCAAAAAAGACTTTATTTTAGGACGTTCACCTAATGAGACTATCGGCTTTATCTAAGAAAATTTTATTTCGAAAAAAAATATTCTTTTCATTAGACTTCTTATAATTTTAGATTAATTAAATTCAAGTTTAACCGCTCTAAGACCATCGAAGGTGGTCGACTTTTCTGTCATGTCAATACTGTAAAATCTCAAAATTGTCATCTCTTTCTATCGTAAACTCTGGTACCAAATATTGCTGTTATTCGACATAAATAGGACAAAAATTATTTATATTTTCCCCAAGTTTATAGTTTCCCGAAGACATTTAATGAAAAACTTAATGATCCAATTAGTTTTGGAAGAACTTTTCAGTAAAAATCTTATTAATCTGTTAATTTGAAAGAAATTGCACTATGCATGATTCGAAAAATCTCTTAAAACGGAGTGGGAACGTGTTTCAGATAAAAAAAACTAACTGATTAATAACTGATTCATTAACGTTTGCAATCAGATTTAATTAAAATTAGTCGCGTTTGGCTCTCACTGATAGATTTTTGATTAATCTTAAAATAAAAAGTCTTAAATAAAAAAGTCCTAATTAATGATATAACAACAAAAAGTTATTCAATTTTAATCAATAAATTATTCAATTAGCCTTTTATCAATCAGTCAATTAGTATTTTTTTTTTATTTTTTTTTTTTGTAACCTTGACATTGTCAAGTTTAACCTTGACACGAATAAAATCGACAAATATTAAATAATAAGATAATTCTGTTTAATTTCGAAATTAATTTGTTATAATTTTATGTATTGAACCAAAACAGGTAAAAATCCTTTACCTGGAAAAGAATCCTTACCTTAAATTTTACTTTCTATAACTTACTAAAAATAATGGTCCGCAATTATCGACATTATCAATTATTCTACACTTTCTAACGATATATAGCCTATAGTCCCTGAAAGTTCTAAACTTTTGTCGACCAGAACAACTAAAAAACGTGATGCCTTTATTTATACTCAAATTTTCAATGCATTTTTTCATAAAAATCATTTTTTTTAAACGATTTGGTTCAAATTATTGTGCTTTTTATTTCTATCTCACTAAAAAAATTATTAGATCTTGGGGCTACTTAAGTTAAAGTACTAATCTTAGGGTCTCCTGAAGTTGGAAGAAGCTAAAGAATCCTTTTGATGGTTATGCAAAAAAATGGTGGTAGATTTTTTTAAGTTGGACGAATCTATAGTCCGAAACTAAGCTTGAACTTAAATTATGCAAAAGAAAGCGAACTATAAATTTTACCGGAAAATTGGTTTTTGGAAACTTGAGGTCTGTGACTTGTTTAAAAAAAAACGATGCTTCATTCTTTACACATTAATCGAAAGGATTTAAAAATACGATTTAAGGTGGCATTTTCTATTGAAAGGAATTACAGTTAGCCTGTGATTTCTATACGAACTAAAGAGAGACCTCAAGTTTCCAAAAACCGATTTTCCGGTAAAATTTATAGTTCGCTTTCTTTTGCATAATTTAAGTTCAAGCTTAGTTTCGGACTATAGATTCGTCCAACTTAAAAAAATCTACCACCATTTTTTGGAAAAAAGTGTTTGACGCATAAAAAATAATTAAAATCGAATGTGAAATTTTAATTAACAGCATAAAGAAATTTTTAAAGTATCTTAGGATCCAAACGAAATTTGAAGACAGAATAACAATCCAATGTTAGGACAGTGGTATTTCTTGGCAACCAACAAATTCCATTAGATGTTCGGTATCCTATCTAAGAAAAAAGCTTCTTGACCATTTTTTTATTTCATTATAATTTTGGCAAGAAATTAATTTTTTTAGCCTAAAAAATAGAGTTTTTTGAAAAGTTTTTTACCTATATGGATAGCTTTGACACCAATCTGTTACTAGGCGAAAGTTTTTTCATAGACTTTGATTCGAAGTCTGTCATTTTTTGAAAATAAAAATTTTCATATGCTATAGTTACACAAATTATATGATGTACTTTTTTTATTTTATGCGATAATTTTTATTTTTATGCGTCAAACACCCTCGTCCCCATTTTTTTGCTTAACCATCAAAAGGATTCTTTAGCTTCTTCCAACTTCAGGAGACCCTAAGATTAGTACTTTAACTTAAGTAGCCCTAAGACGTTCGACGATTTGATGAGGCTATATCTCTTTAGTTCGTATATTCATTTATCCGTATATTATACGGATAAAAGATTAACGAGGTTTGACTTTAGAAATGATGAAAAGCTATGCTCCCTAATAACAATGCTTAAATAAGTACCTATAAGAGCAATTCTTAGAATCGACTTTCTTTAAATTATCGAACGAATAAGTGTCGTTATACATTTTCTTAAAATATTTCCAGCTAGCTTTTGTTTTACCTAACTTTATTATTAAAGCAAATTGCTTGGCATCCATTGAATGATGTCTAACTATTTCGATACTCTTTAACATAACTGAATGAAGCTAAATTTACGTCTAAATGTGAAATTTATGCATCAAAAATTACAGAACCGTAAAATCTCCAAAAATTACCTCAAATTTACTTGAAAAACCGTAAAATATAGTAAAATATAGTAAAATCCGAATTTTTGAATTTGGTGATTTTACGGAATTGCTTCGATAACTAAAAAAATTACGAGAATTGATGTAATTTTTGCAAAACCCTGTTATCAAATCACCACTGTACTAAAATTTCAAAAAATCTGAAAAAATAAGCTATTACTGAGTTATAAAAACCTCAAATTCGATCACTGTATAAAAAAACTTCACTGAATCTATGACTTGAAAATTATTTTTTTTTGTACAAAACTTTTTAAACTCATAAAATTTGAATGTAAAATGAAAACTTAAAAATAATCTTTGATTTAAACATAAATAAATAGAAAAAATAAAAGTGCAATTTCATAACTTTTGCGAATATTAAAAACCTTTCTTGAGAGTTGATTTTGAAATTTTATTTTAAATGTTTTACAAGTTTATTGATGTACTTGACATTCAACAGTAAACATATTAATTTTGATATTTTTTATTTTTAAAGGACAATTTTCGAAAAAATAAACTTTAAATAATCGAATTTGATCCGCGCTACGATTTCTAGAAAAATTCAGTAAACGATTATTTTTTATGTAAATGTGGGCATGAAATGCCTTTTTCAAAAGATTGCTTCCTAGCGTATCATTTCGTTAATATAAATCCAATCTTTACATGTTTCCGTCTCGTAATTCCACTTCTGGGTGATTTCAAATCCGATTAACCATGCAATATCCAAGGTTTTTCACGTTTTTTTGATTAAAGTCCGCAAAATTTCCCAAAACATCCATTCTAAAATTGTGATAATGTTGAATAAAAACAACTCAGATATTCTTGAAACCGATGCTAAAATACTGCAAATTCTCTTGAAACGCAAATTAGAATGATCTATTTATTTTTAAAAAATTGTTGCAGGTTGCCCGAAATCAACAGATCAGAGTTGGTCAAAAGTCAAAATTTCAAGTCAAAAGTCTCAAAAGTCCAAGTCAATTACAGACTTTGACTTTCCTTTTTTTTCTGCTCAATTCAAAGTCCGACTTTGACTTTTAATTTCTTTTTGGCTCAAGTCAAAGTCTGACTTTGACTTTCAATTTCTTTTCTGATGAAGTCAAAGTTAGACTTTGACTTTGAATTTTATTTTTACCCAAGTCAAAGTATGACTTTGAATTTTTTTTTGCCTTTCTATATGAAATAATAACAATTAGAAATTATAACATGAGACTGTTTTGTCTAAAATACAATTTTATTTTATTTTTAAGACAAAATTTTTAAGAAAAACGTAAGAATAAACATTAAAAACTTGAACTGACTTCAAATTTTTTAAATTTTTGAAGTCAAAACTTGACTTTAAAATTTTTCTTTTATTGAAGTCAAGTCAAAAGTTGACTTTGAAATTTTTCTTTTTTGAAGTAAAGTCAAAACTTGACTTGATCAAAATTTTATTTTCAAAGTCAAGTCAATAGTTGACTTGATCAAAATTTTTTTTATAAAGTCAAGTCATAACTTGATTTTGACTTTAGGACTTTGACTTTTGACCAACTCTGCAACAGATCATTCTGTCCAAGAACTAAACTAAGAATAACGAAATTACGAAAATATGTTTTCTCAGCTTCTAACATTGATCATTTTTAAGTGAAATTTTTATATTTTGACGGATTGAGTAAAAACTAAATAAAGTGAAGAAATCATAGATCTATTTTCAGTCGTTGTGATCTGTTTTTTGGTTTATTTGTGATTAACAAAAGTTTAATCTATTAAGAAAAATCAAGAAACAGAATTGATAAATTGAAACGTTAAAATTAAACGGTTTTAGCGCGAAATTTTCTATTAATTTGAGATTAGATTTCTAATTCCTGTTCGCGAATTTAACTAACGTACCGATTACCCCTAACGACAGAATGTGTATTGAACCAGCTTTCCATCACAGCCTCAGAGCCAAGACCCTTTCTCAAGGCCTAGACCAACAAACATGGGAGAGATTGAAAGAGCTAAACATCTTTAGAAACTCGAGGCAGAGACAAATTGATGAGAGACAAGAGAGAAAACGAGCGCGAAACAACAGGTATCAACGAAGACGAAGGGTAATAAAAAGAAAATTTGCATCACAAGTCAAACAAACTACACTTTCAGCGCTCTCAAAGCCTCAATACCTCAAACAACCGATAGGCTACCCACAATCATCACAACAAACGTCAGATCAATAGGAAACAAAATCGAATGTGTCAATCAACTGTTAGACGATACGAAAGCAGAAATTGTCTGTAATACAGAGACTTGGATAAGACCTGACCAAAACGAACTTACCAAGAGAATGTTGAACAAAGATTATCACAAGCTAAGCGCACCAATACTTACAGCAGACAAACGTGGTGGCGGAACACTCATCATCCTTGTCAGAAAACAATTCTCGCAGAGATGTGCACCAATCGAGCTCCAAAAAACAGCAGAACCAGAATGGGCAAAAAATTACGATAAACCAAAAATCGAAATCAAAATGGTTAGAGCTTATCCAAACAAATAATCTCAAGGATTTTCATCGGTTTTGATACTCTGTGTCTACATTGCCGAATTTACACCAAACAAGCAAAAGGAGAGTGTTTGGGAGTTGCACAAACAACAAGAAAAAGCTCTTGTAAATAGTAGTCACGGGAGTCGGCCCCTCATATTTATTGCTGGTAACTTTAACGGAGCCAACGTTTCAAACATTTGCTCATCGTTTCAACTTTACAAAGCCAACCAAACGGCCACCAGAGGCAAAAGATGCTTGGACCTCATCATCACCAACGCTCCAAAATGCTACGAAATAGAGAACTGGCAAGCAATTGGAAAATCCGACCACTTGGTTGTACTAGCTATACCACCCTTTAATAGCTACAAGAACACTAAACCAAATGTGTTAAAAAAACAAATCAGGAGTGGTAAAATCAGAGACACTGTTCACTGCAATAGAAACATAGACTGGACACAAACTATTGAGAAAAACAAATCTGACCCCCAAGGAGCTACAGACAACTTCTACGACCTGATGCTGAACGCCGAAAATTTATCCTAGCCGATTAAAACGATCAAAACAAAAGACGACCAGCCATGGATGACGCTCGAAATTAAGAAAATGATCACGCAATGACATTGTTTGTACAATGAAAAAGAAAAAGATGAACGGAGGATTCTGTCAAACAAAATTAGATTCGAGATCAGGAAGCGAAAAAAAGACTTTTTTCGAAAAAAGTACGTTGTAGGCAAACCAGACTGGTGGAAAGAAGTTGGCAAATATAGTAGGGAGCCGAAAGACCGACTTACAGATACAGGACTTGCGAGAAGCCTGAATGAAGGGTTTTATAATGTGTGGAACGGCGAAACACAACCAGATCTTAGTGGCTTTATTAAAACAAATCAAAAATTTGAACATATTTTTAACCATTCAACCAACATTAAAGCTCTCGAGCAACTTAAAATAAGTGCAACCGGTCCAGATAATCTGTCGGCAAGACTGTTAAAATCTTCACGCTTAGAAATAGCAGATATTTTGGTAGAGCTATTCAACAACTATCTCAAACAATCCTTCGTTCCGAGCCAATGGAAACTCGCTAATATCACTCCGATTCCAAAAGTCGACAACCCATAAGATCCTGGCGACTACAGACCTATCAATGTAACATCTATCTTATCAAAAGTATTTGAAAGAATACTCTGTCGGTTTATACTTGAGGAAACAAAACACATCTGGAAAACGAATAAACAACATGGATTCCTACCAGGAAAATCAACAATGGATGCAATTATAAAATTAATCGACGACTGGAGTATGGCTATCGACCAAAAGAAATCTTTTTTAGTTATTTTCTTCGATTTTGCCAAAGCATTTGACCTTGTTGACCATGAGAAACTGCTTAAGAAATTACGAAAAATTACTACCTGGATGGCTTGTATCATGGATAGCTTCATATCTTACTAACAGGAAACAACGAGTCTGCCTGAAAGGAACTGAAACAGAATGGAAACAAGTTGAAGCGGGGGTTATCCAAGGGAGTGTACTCGGACCGACTCTTTTCATTTTGTTTATCTCATTTATAAACGAATACCTCCCGAAAGAGGCCGATATTGAAAAAAACGCTGATGATATCCTTAGTCACATAATTGGAAAAGCCTGCAGCGAACTACCACAAGAAATTATCAATGGAGTCCAAAAATGGTGCGCTGAAAACAACATGCGCTTAAACACAAACAAATGTAAAATAGTATTCTCGTCTGGAAAAGACTCAGAAACACCACCTAGCCTCTGCCTAAATGGCACAGAACTTCAAGTCGTAGAATCATATCGATACCTAGGTATCGAAATTAACAACAGACTTGACTGGGGTCAGCAGTGGGAACATATCGAAAAGAACACGAGTCACATCCCGTTTCTGATAAAACAACTCAAGCGTCTTGGATTTAATAAAGAAATTCTGGTTACTGTTTAAAAAAGCCTAGTCGTAAGCCACCTTGATTACAATAGCCCGGTGCTCTCTATGGCGAGTAAAGGAATTAAAACAGAAATATGTGACCTGCAGAAACGAATCCTGAGAATCATTGGTATAAATAAAAACGAGGCACTTGAAAAATACAATCTAGTTGATGCTGTTGAACGAATCGAAACAATGAGCCTTAAAAAAGTATCAAAGCTCCTCGTCGACCCGAATAACGAATTGTCCATAAAATATCGAAACACCGACAGATCTAACTCTGATTATTGCTACAAAACAAAACCGGCTAAAACGAACACATACAACGATTGTATAGTACAAAAAACTATCCGAATCCTAAGAGATGACGAAAGCAAGAAAAATTTACTTAATTTTGCAAAACCAACCAACGATAATAACGTACAAACAAAAGTTCTTATAACGTCAATTAAACCTAAAACAGAGTGCCTAAATTGTGGTAAATATTTTGAAGCAAAGATCGGGATCAAAACACATATGAGATCATGCCATGTTCCAAAAATAATATAACCTCACATAACGAACCTCATATTTATTTTATTTTATTTTTCAATTTCACACTTATTTTATTTTTATTTTTTATCCTTAATTTAAATTTTTTTACCGATGTAAACTAATATAAAGTAATTCACAGATACAACACTTATGAGTGTGTATCAATTTTTGTGCCATTTTATATGAATTAAATAAACTATAAACTATAAAATCTTTTACAAATGTAAAGTATAGAAAAGTCAATTTTGGCGCCAAAAATTAAATTTATTCTTGGTTTAGTTCTTGGGCAGAACCGTATTACGCTGACTATTTAAACGATTGCAAAAGTTTTAAATATGAGAAAGTTTTAACAATGGTACCGTACCGTATCGCTTTAGCGTACCTATCCTAAAATATTAAAAATTTTGAACTTTTTTGACGGTACGCCTTTTTTAAGGAGAAGTGCTGTAACTTGAATTCGTGTTTTAGGCTTTTGAAATCCGTATTCCGTAAATCATATTCCGCAAGACCCTACATATTAGGTGATCAGTCAACTCATTTTAAAACACAAATATGCTGAATCTGATTTCGATAGAAGTCTTTAGAAGTTGTTGTACTGATAAGGTCTATGATTTAGATGAGTAAGCGCATGCCCGAAGCGAAAACAGTAATTCAGCCACAGTTAATGAAAAAGGTTGTGATTCGAGTGATCAATCAACTTGATTCTATTGTAAAGTCTCTCCGCTGGCTAATTCCGTTGAGTCTATTAGTTCTAAACTAAGTAGCATTCAAATCATAACAGTTAAATGTCTGTACATTGGGCATTTTTTTTGCAAGAACCATCTCAAAAAGTTAAACCGAGGTTAAAAGCGTCCTTACAAAATATCCAAATGATATGCATATGTGGTAAGTTCAAACTACAGATACAGTGGTTCTTGCGGAAATGTAACGTTCCGTTTGAAACGCGTTCAGAACGGTCTTTTTAAACAGTTCCGTCCTCGTTCGAAACGTTTCCCAAAAGAGTTTCGTTTCCGTTCCTAGACTCGTTTCTTTCTGAGGAAGAACGATAGAACGGGTGGAACTTTTTGGAAAACTTATGGAACGAGAACGGAACTGTTTTTACAGACCGTTCTGAACGCGTTCCAAACGGAACGTTACATTTTCGCAAGAACCACTGTAGCAAAGAAACATTGATTGTCTAAATATATTTTTTTTCAAGACTGATGATTACATAAATTATTTAAATTTTTGATCACCAATTTTTTTTTTCTTTTGAATCAATATTTTATAATCATCACATTTTGTATAGATTTGGTGATCAGTGTTGATCATATATTCCGCAAGTGTTGACTTATCACCTAATTTGTGACCAAGTGATCACATGTTCCGCAAGACCCTGGTAATAGATATATTTAGAATTTTAAGAAAAAACTTATTTTTTGTTCACATAATTTCTATATTAATCACCAAGTTTAATAAAAGGTCACACAATTTTTGAAGCTTTAAAAACTGAAAATATTCCTTCATCTTTTGATCACAAATTTCGTGTACTGAAGGTTGGTGATCATGATTTTTCACCAAACCAGTTACGAGAATCTGGATATGATTACCAATTTTGTGATCTTATGTTCACAAAACAAGGTAGACGATTTACGGAGATTCTTAACTTTTATAGCAGACCTCAACTTCGTTCGTGACATTTTAAAAGTTTATAATTTTTTTTGTTCAGCATAATCCCGTTTTGAAGCATTCAGAGACAGGATTTTTTTACAGTCTATACTCATTATAGCTCATTCTTCTAATAGGGAATAACTTACCTTGGTAAGAGGGAAAATCTTAAAAAAAATATTAAATTCTGAATAATTGTTAAGATAAAACTAAACACTTTTTATAATTTGCACAAAAATTTAATTTCAAATTAAGTATGCTCGAGATCTCGAAAACGAGTGTAAACACATGGTTGTATTTTGAATATTGAAAAAATTAAGAATTTAAAAAATTTTAGCTAAAAAAAAATTCGAAATTATGGTAAACAAAAAAGTAATTGATTTTGGCGAGAGTGACGACGAGGAACTCAAGTCCGAAAACGTACTTAAAATAAACAAAAATTACGCTGATCGATACGAAAAATGGCGTAATAAAGAAGAACTTCAAAGATGTAATTTTCCTTCATCTAACTCCTCTTAGAGACAGGAAAAAACTTAATTTTATTTTTAAGTGAAAGATAAATACGGTGATGTTGAGGATGAAGAGTCAAGTACTGATGAAAGTGAAGACGATGACGCTAAAGTAAACTTGAGTAAACTTTCATAAAAACAACTCTAAATCTTAATATTAAAGGAATTGACCGAAGACGTTGAAAAAGAATTCTTAAAAGCCCTTTCTTTAGTCAAAAGCAGAGATCCTAAAATTTACGATAAAGAACATTGTAAATTTTTTGACCGCTTAAACAAGAAAGCCGAAGAGGAAGAGTCCGAAAACGACGAATCGCAGAACAAAAAGTCTAAAAAAGATGACAAAGTTACTTTAAGAGACTTGGAAAGGGAAATGATTCTCAAAAAGTAAAAAAAAAAATCTTTAAATCCGTTTTTTTTTTAAACATTGATTTTAAGACTCAAAAAATCGGGTGATGATTTAGAAAACACGAACATTTTTGAAGATGATGAATACCACAATGAAGATTTGAAAATAAAATCCGACAAAGGCTACTATGAAGAACAGGACGAAATAAAAGAAAAAATAAAGACAGCGATTAAAAAAATTGATACCAGTGATGAAGAAGACAATGATTTTCTTAAGGTCAAGAGTAAAACAAGTGCAGATAAAGAAAAAGAAGAAGCTGATTACATTGAATGGTTAAAAGGTAAAAAAGATAAAGTCAAAGACCCTGAGTTGGAAAAAAACATGGTAAAACTTGACATATTATAATGTGCTTAGGTTATTCATTAAATTTTATTATTAGAAATATCTTCACGATTATTGGAATGATCCAAAATTGACACATGAAGAAAAATATTTGAGGGATTTTATTTTGAACAAACGTTACATTTCAAAAAGCTCCGATGAAGACGACGACGAAGAAGAAGACGAAGTGAAACAAACAATTAAAAGTTGTGAAAAAGACCCTCGTTTAGACCAACCTTTGGATTATGTTGACTTGTCCGAAGAGGAAAAAATAGTCGAAAATCAAGAGACTTTTGAGCGTAAATATAATTTTAGATATGAAGAACCGGATCCTGAGTTTATAAAATCATATCCGAGAACTGTTGCCGATTCAATGAGACGTAAAGAGACGAAACGTAAAGAAAAACGTCAAGAGTACAAAGAGCGTAAAGAAGCTGAGAAGCAAAAAAAAAAAGAGGAGATTAAACGTTTGAAAAGTTTAAAACGTAAAGAGATAATGGATAAATTAGAAAAATTAAAAAAAATAACCGGAAATTTTGATCTTAAACTTGATGTCGACGATTTGGAAAAAGATTTTGACCCAGATGAGTATGAGAAAAAAATGCAGGCTACGTTTAATGATGATTTTTATCAACAACCTGAACCTGATGTTAATGATGATCCTGATAACGAGGACGATAAGCCTGTTTTTACAGACGATGAGGAAGAGGACATGAAATGTAGGTTTAAATTTAGAGTTTGTCCGTAAGCCTAAAATTTATTTTTACAAAGACATCAATTGGGATGAATGGGGTAATCAAGAAGAACCCACAGATGAACCTATCGAAGAAGAGGATTCTAAGAAAAAAAAGAAAAAGAAGAAAAAAGACGATGATTTACAAGACCCTGATTTTATTGTAAAAAAAATCAAATAATTTTTTATGTTGAATATTTTTGTAACTTTTGTGATTTAAGATGGACGCTGATTATGACCCAAGTATGGAACAACCTAAGTCCAAAAAGAAAGGAAAGTTTGCTGAAGCAGTTCTTAAAAAGAAACCTGTTTTTGATCCAAGTAATTTAAGAAATTCGAAATCTTAAAAACGAATTTTCAATTTTTTTTAAGACGAGAAAAGTTTTGAAGAATACTTTGAAGAGTATTATAAACTTGATTGTGAAGATGTAATTGGAGGTGATTTGCCATGTCGTTTTAAATACCGTGAAGTAGTACCTAACGATTATGGTCTAACTGTTGAAGAGGTAACCATCTTATTAGTTAAAGTCTGATTTATGTTATTTGAAGAGTTTAATTTTAAGATTTTGGCCTCTAAAGACACTGAGCTTAACCAATGGGCATCTCTCAAAAAATCAATTCAGTACAGACCGATTCATGAAGAGATAGCTGAAACTAAAGTCTATAAAAATAAAAAGAATCAAGTTGACTTAAAAAAGAAGATTTTGGCATCTTATTACAATCCACCAGAGGAAGAGGATGACGAAGAAGACGATGAGAAGAAAGACGAAAAAGAAGACTCCAAACAATCCGATACTGAGACTGCCTCACCCAAGAAGCATAAAAAACAAAAGAAAGATAAGAAAAAAGATGATGATGACGAGGTTGAGAAAGTTGAAAAAAATAAAAAAAATAAACACAAAGACAAAGTCGAAGAATCGAAAGTTGAGAAAACAGAGAAGCAAAGTAAATCTGAAAAGAGTGAGAAAAAAGTCGAAAAAGTTAAGGATAAAAACGGTGTTCAAAAGCCAAAAAAGAAGAAGAAAAACAAGAATATTATGGAATCGTTGACCGATGAACGTTTAGCTGCTTATGGTATCAATCCGAAAAAGTTCAAAAAGAAACTCAAATATTCCAATAAGAATACTGAAAAAATTTAAACAAAAAAAAAATAGGATTTTTAAAATAAATAGTTTTCAAAGTCAAGATTTACTTTTTTTTTCATAAACAAAGCGTTCCCTCAAGACTAGTTAGACGCAACAAACGTCTGATTTAAGTCTTTAAACAATAGCTATAAAGGTAAAAATAAGTAATTTAAAGGCTTTTGAAAAGACGCAGAAGTTTATTCTTCTGCGTCGTCTTACCTAAGGTTCAAAAATCGATCGATTTTAACAGATAGCTTGCAAAAAACACAAATTTTTATATTCGAAAACTATTTTTTATGATGTGAAAAATCCCAGGGTTTGATTCCTGAACAGGCTCCTGATAGGTAAAATCTGCCTGTCCTGTACAAGAATCCTAATGATTCATATTTTTTTTGGCTTTCCAAGATTTTCTTGAATAAAATATTTTAAACTCAATCATATATTTTTAAAGAATTCTGGCATTATATTTTGATCTGTGCCGATCTGGTCAGGATTTAGGACATGGGAATTAAAAATTTTATTTTTTGACGGTCAAATTGTTTCTAAGCATAGAGAAACCCTTTTACTCATATTTTTTATGCAGCTGTTTAAACCAGAGACGATTCTTGGTAAATTTCGGCAAACATTTCAATTTTTTTCATTATTTTATTACTCTAAAGGTCGACTTAGGCCATTATCAGAGATGACTAAAAATATGCCTTTTCCGGATTAAAAAAAAATAGCAAAGATGCGGACTGTTTTCCCAAAAAAAATAAGAAAAATGCGGAAAAATGAAAAAAACTTAAATATCATAGGTAAAATCATAAATTTTACTAAGTTTTTGGCGTTTATTGAGACCTAATTTCTCTGATATTTTATATAAAAACAAAATACAAACTCATCAGCTTTGTAGATTAAGTCTTTGTCTATCGTTCCCGAATGAAAAATAACTTTTGAAACTACAATAACATCGAAGATACAATTTTTTTAAATTCTGAACCAAAATACAGTGGTTTTTGGGAAAATGAAACGTTTCGTTACAGGAATGTTCTAGAAAAATGAACGGTTTATATTGTTCCGTTCCCGTTCCCATAGAGTTGCGTTTTAAAAGGGTTCCGTCGTTAACAATTTCCGTTCCAATACCGTTCTTTTCACACACTCGTCACGATACCAAATATACTCATTAACAAACTATAAAAATTGGAACAGAACTCACTGGGGACGGAACCCTATAAACCGTTCTTTTATTCGGAACGTTCCTCGAACGAAACGTTAACGCAAAAACCACTGCACCCAAATTTTTAAAAAGTTGTTTAAATCAAAGCAACCTATTTGTTTAAATGTCAATGCCTTCACCAATCTTTAGAGAGTTTAGGAGAGAAAGCCCAGGAAATAATTCTTAAATAAGATCTTCTAAGGTCTTACATGAGAAAGAACTAGCAGTTTTTCTTATAAGATCTTGTAAATATAATTATAAATTAATTTGTTTTAAGTTGACGGCAAGATAATTTTAAAAATTCTTATTTGTTTCTTATTGAATTCTTATCTAGGCGTATTAAAAGATCTTGCCTTATTTTTTAATTAATCTTATACTTTTTCTTGAATTTTGAAATTCTTGAGTTCACTTAAAAGAACTTTATAAGATCTTTATCGTTCTTGTATCTCTACTATACCAGGACTTATTAAGATCTTGAAGAAGAACTTTACCAAGAACCAAATCAAGATCTAGTTAAGATTCTTAAAAAGAACTATCATCGAATTGTTTCCTGGGAGATGCTAATACTCTTTTATTTGATTTTGTTATATCAATTTAAAGCTAGTAAGATTTATGATTAGGGGCTTCTTACTCAAACCCACTAAAATCGAAGATTCGCCCAGATTTCTTAAGGAATGAGGCTAAAATTTGTTTTTTTCTTCTCTTTTTAAGTAAACTGAAATTCAAGTAGAGGTGTATGTTTTAGGATTTTTTAGTTTTGAGTGATAAAATATTAAAGAAAATCAAATTTTGAATAAAGTTAATTATTTAACATTAGTTATATTGACTTCTTCTTTGGAAATGTTCTTGTTCAAGAGTAATTAAGAAAAAAAACTAAGGCTACAAAATTTATTTGATTAACATTTAAAAACATTACAATAAAATGGAAGAAAAATTATTTATCAAAACTAGTCCAAATAAACGAAGTCTGTGAGTCTGATTTCATATTTGATTTAGCTTGCTTTGATTGAGACAAATAGGCATTTGATTGATGTATTTGACTTCGACTTTTTGATGTTTGATTCTGGTTAATATTTGGTAAATTAATAGGCATAACTGCCATTTCAGCATAAGTCATTGGTTGAACAAGGTTAGTGTGTTGAATTGGTTGAATTGGAGGTATTAAAGACATGGTCTCTTTTACGAATACAAAATTTTTAGCATCCTCAATAAATTGTGGACTTATTTTCAACTGAGTTTTGAGAGTTTTAGCACTCAATTTTCTACCATTTAAACCTTGATTCAATTGACTTATTTTATCTTTATCTTTTTCTTTTTCTATTGTAAAATCAACTGAACTTGTTATTAACTTTTCATTATAACTCAAATAGACACGACATGGCGTAAGACTTTTGGTAAAATAAAATCTTGAATTTCGATTTTTATCAATACCACTCAAATAACGTTCACAATCAACTGAATGTAAATGAGGTGTAAAACGATGATTATGTTCATGTATTTTTGCAGTTAAAAAAGGCGCGTAGCTTTGTTTAGATGCAGCTGAATTTAATTGGTTCATCATTTATTAACCATAAATTTGACCATGACGTTTACAAAAAAAAAACTAAAATTGGAATAAAATAAAACAAACAAAAAAAAACGAAACGAACAAGTTTTAATCTTTTTGACAGGGCTAAAGCATTGAGAGTATTAGAGTCAAAATTGCGTGATTTCGATGTAAAGCTTGTATTTATTTTTCTAAAATTCAGGAAAACAAAACTTTTAAAAATACCAACATTTATTAAATAATGAAGGATTATTCTTTTTTTTTGAATTTTACTCAAAAATCTAATTAGTAAAAAAAAACTTTTTTCGAGTTTTTTTAATTATTTGGATTTTAAGAATTTCAATGCTGCTTTCTTTTTTAATACGAATCGCATAACTTGATTCAAGGAACTGCTTGAATTTTGTCTTAAAAGGCATAAAATTTGTGTTTGTTTAAATGTTGTAAAATTTCCCCTTAGGAATTTGTTTACATAATGAGCTCTTTTGTTTTTTTTGTTTATTAAAGAAAGTATTGGATTATGTAATTTTTTTTTTGGTTTCCTATTCTTAATTGATTTGCATTGGATTTCCTTAATAGAGTTATATTTTAAATATTTTTGACAGTTGAGCTAATGAATTCAATTCTTTATTTTTGTAAATTATACAAAATTTTGAACATTTAAACTTTTTGAAATAAACAAAGCAGCCATTTTTAATATAAACTAATGGTTACAAAAAATGTTTAATGTAATTTTAAAAATAGTTTAATCCTTCGGCTAAAGAGCATGAAAAGAAATAAATCAACTTGAGGAGTAATAGAATTTTAAAAATTGAATAAAATTGAGAAAGTGCTTTTTTTTTCTAAAATTAAATACTATTCATTACTCTACCGAAAAATACTTTTTTGCCAAAAATGCTTAAAACACGTGTTGTATAGGCATCATGTTTTTTTTTATTGAAACACCTTATTTCATTAGCCTTGCTGGATTAAAAACGGTTTTAAATTATTTTGACCTTGACCCTTAGTAGTAATTAATTTTTGAAGTCTGAAAATTGGAAATATTCATTTTCGGCGCCACTGAAAATGTTCGGATTGTCAAAAGAAATGTTTTTTTTTTATAAACATTAGTCCCTACTCCTACAGTCTCGTTCACCTTGGGTTTATTTTTCACATATTTCGATTAAAGATTTGGAATGAAAGTCACTGTCTCGAAACATGAGTATTCATCAAAATTAGTTCAAAAAAATAATTATTTCGATGAGTTTGGGTTTATGGTGCGTTCCCCTTTACTTAACTACAGAATAATTTTTTTGCCTACAGTGATTCTTGCGAAAATGTAACGTTCCGTTTGGAACGCGTTCAGAACGGTCTTTAAAAACAGTTCCGTTCTAGTTCCAAACGTTTTCCAAAAGGTACCGGGACAGTTTCTCGTTTTTCCTTAGAGGGAAACGAGTTTAGAAACTGAAATGAAACCCTTTTGGAAAACGTTTGGGACTTGAACGGAACTGTTTTTAAAGACCGTTCTGAACACGTTCCAAACGGAACGTTAAATTTTCGCAAGAACCACTGTATTGAACCCAGAACAAAAATACTGCACGCCTCCTGAAAAAAAGGGGGACTGTACCACCGTACCGTTTTCTGAAATTTTAAAAATGAAGGACTTTTTTTTAACGGTACGGTACTGTTGAATGGTATTATACGGTACGGTACGCCTTTTTTCAAGAGCCGTGCAGTAATGAAATTTATGGAAATCTTGATTTTAAATGTACCTTAACATAAAGCAATATTTTTATTGGTATGTTTTTTAAAAATGAAGGACCCAAGTCGATTAATTAATTAAGAATTAATTATTAAGAATGAATTAATTAAGTTTATTTGTCATATTGGAATTGAACAAAAGAATATTGAGCTTTTGTTAAAACCGAGGAAAAACACTTGTCCTTAATTCTGATTTACTCAGCCCACTGAACCCAAATGATCGTTTCTTTTCTCAATTAAATTGAAAATTATCCTTTTAATTGGTATTTTTTGTTCGATCTCAACGGAACCTGACCGGACCAATTTTAGACGCTTCAAACCGAAAATAACAAAAAAATGTCCTATGAGCCGCAAGTTCATCTTTTTATAAAGATACCAAAAAGCTGAGCTTTATATTGCCATTAGCAAAGTGTTAAGGCATGTCCCGATCATCATCAGTCGGTTGATATAAATGGTACAATTTTGCAACATAACATGATCGTACTTCTTTTATGACGCTTTACTTTTTTAAAATTTATATTCTGCTAATTTGACTCTCCCAGCTTCTTTGCTGAAGGCATGCCCCGACTTCTTTAATGACACACTTTATAATTGCGTAACTAACACATCAACTTTCATAACTTTGTTAGCTTGATCCTTTTTAATATATATATATAGGATAATCAAAAATGTATCAAAAGATCAAGCCAAGTACATTCAAATTTACTGTAAAACACTTAGAAATAAATTATGACGGCATCAATTAAAGTAAAAAAAGAGACATCTCGTTCATTATACTTAAAAAGTCACAGTCATCTTATTCACAGTATACTTTTGACATTGATTATTGGATGTTAAAGCTCTCATAAGTCATTATAAAAATATCATAATTATAATAAATGAAATATTACGCGTCGCTCTTTTTTATTGCAAAAATCTTACAGTGAAAAAATTACCGCACGCAAAAAAAAAAAAAAAAACATACAAAAACTAACAAAAATCTACTCCTAAGCCAAAAAATAAAATTTAAAAAAAAATTAGGCACTTTTAAATTTCCGCAGTCATTTATTAAAATACCGACTACTTTAAAACAAAACTTTGAATTGAGTTATGTAATAATAGAAATTTAAACTCTGAGCATTTCAGTTCATTAGTTTTCGGGTGACAAATTTAATTTTTGTTTCCTATTTGTTTAAAAAGAATTTAATTGTAGGGAGCACCAAAATACAAGATTAGTTGAATTACAAATCATAAAAAAATTTTGTCAGACACAAAATAAAATTAAATAAAAATTACCTAGCTCAACTACCTTTATGTCGCATTTGACTTGAATCAACTTATTGAAAATAACTTGAAATATTAATTAATTATTTTGAATACTTTTGTATGCTTGACGGTATAATATGATTACTTAGTAATGTTTGGAACAGCTAAACTCTTTCCAATTAATGAACGATTTTTTTCAGTTTTGGTCGTTCACGAATTGAATCTGCGAACCTTCATGAACGTTCGCCGAATGAAAAGAAAAATAATTTTCCATTCGTAGCCATTCGCCGACTTTCGTGCAACTTTTTTATCCAAAAAACGCGAATGAGTAGGAATGGCCACGAATGGAAAATTATTTTTCTTTTCATTCGGCGAACGTTCATGAAGGTTCGCAGATTCAACTCGTGAACGAACAGAACTGTATTAATAACAATTAATAATTGAATTTAAAAACTCGTTTTTTCCAAAATTAAAGACGGAGACGTCAATGATTTAAGGTCTAATGACATTTTTGCATCTGATTAGATTATCTCGAAAAGGCCGTAGACAAATCTATTTCAGCATAGTGTATCCGTACCCGGAGATGAGAAGCTTATGTCTTGTCATCTGATATGATATGTCTTGAAGCTTACCGAACCTAAATGTTACCACTGGAACCTAGAGTGTAATGTACGTCGTTCTTTAGGGTCTAATCAAAATTTTAAAAAGATATTTTTCTGGGTATAGATAGTTCGGTTCAGTAATGTGGGCTTTGATATGATATTCTAAGTTCGATTTTTTAAGCTTCGATAAGGTACCGTAATCCCCCGCACAACTAAATGAAGTAGGAGTATGAAAAATTTTCAACACAAGGTGCAAATAAAGAAAATTCGGGTTATGTCCCCCTACCTTTGTAAGAAAAATTCGAATTGGCCAAATTTTAGGAATCTTAGCTTCCCTAAATTTTCTTGATTAGGGTATTTTTCACCATTATGTGACTTACTGAAAATACCTGTTAAAAAAAACAAGAAAATTACCATGTTTTACAATTTCCCTGGTGTTAATGAAACTCTGTTTAATTTCAACACAAAAATTTCAATTTCAAAAAAATGTTGGAAAAGCAAAAAAAATGGTCCTTCCTCTGGGTTAGCTTCAATATACAAAACATGGGGAATAAGTCAATTTTTCCCACGAAGTATTTCAAATAATATGATTTCAACCCCGGGGCAGTTGTGCGGGGAATTAGGATACGCTTTGCTCAGTAAGAAATGTACGCTTTTTGATTTACGATTCGATAAAGATTATTTCTCCAGGCAAAATTAAATTGGATTTATAATCCACAAATCAATTAATAGCGATCTCGAATCAACTCTCAATTCATTTCGACTCCTTTATAAGAGATGATTTTAAATCTTCAATCGGTATCTCATGTAGTACCAATAATCCACCAAATTATTGCTATTTTTTATTTGATCACAATCCCGACATAGCTTTCTTATACGAGATAAAACTTAGTGTTCACGATTAAATCAATCTTTTTGTCTTTCACATTATTTTCATATAAAAATCAAAATCCTCGTTCGTAATTAAACGGACATTAGAATTCCCGAATACCCTTTTGAAGAACTCGAATAAATGTCTTAAAGGTTTTGAATGGCTGAATAACCTTTTGAATAATTGCGTGAGGAGTTTCTGAATAATGAACTTTTCAGATTACATTTTTTTCTCTCAGTGCGGCAATTCGAGTGCAAAATAGCTCGCTTTTATAAATTAAAGGCGAAAAAATTTAATTTTGAAAAAAATTTTAACTTAATATATATAAAACGTATTTTTTTTCTAAAATTTGGATTTGGTCGACCAGATTATTTGAATAATCGCATATGGTTAACTGAAATCGGCAGACCTGGATAACCAAAGTTTGGCTTTTCCTATTTTATTTATCAATTGAGTAATTTAATTGACTACAACATCTCAAAAAAAGGTCAGAAAATACTTTAAATAAAGGGTTAATTGAAAACCAGATTAATGAGCTTTATTGCAAAGCACGAGTAAATTCAAACAATTACACCAAAAAACTTTGTTTACGCAATATCTTGAGACGAAGATACACTATACTAATTTAATTTGATATTTTTTTATGAAATTCGACTGATTAAACCAACAAAGTATTGGTTTTTGTAATGCTAAGTTGTAATTTGGCTAATTGATTGAGGTATCGTCAATCAAAAGTCTAGTAAATTCCAACTGAGCCTCAAAAAGATTTATCTGAGCTTGTTTAAAATTTAGATTAAAATATTATTGAAGTAGGAAAATTCTATTTTAGAACGGGATTTAGGTGTGATGTTACAGGATAACTTGAAATGGGAAGAACACTTATCGTCCTCAATTTATAAACCGAACTTTGTCCTTGGTCGAATCAGGAACTGTTTTAGGCACTGGGTTGCAAGAAACTTTAAAATTCTCTACACTTCATATGTTCGGCCAATACTTGAATATGGTTCGGAAGCTTGGTGTCCTTTCCGTAAGCAAGATATTAAACAATTGGAGAAAGTTCAACGACGAGCAGCAAAGTTAGTACCTGCTATACGTAACAGGAGTTATGACGAGAGATTAACGTTATTGGGTCTAACAAGTCTAGAGTAGAGAAGATTAAGAGGTGACTTAATTCAATTTTATAAAACTGAAAACTCTTTTAACAAGATAAATTGGTTTCATCCTGTGGTCAACTGTCCTAGTTCAACTTCTACAGGTCCAGCAGGCAACACAAGAAGACAAAACAGATATTATAGGCAGTTTGTCAAGTCATGTACTGTGAGGCACAATTTCTTCACTAACAGAGTGATACCAATTTGGAATGATCTACCGAATGAAGTAAAATATGCAAAATCAGTTAACACCTTCAAAAACAATTATGACAATCACATAAATGGAGTCAATGCCAAAGTACATCTGCCATAGCTAATTACGTTGATAATTAGCTCCGCGGGTTCACCCGTTGCAGGTTATTAATAATAATAATAATAATTAAATGACCAAGCCTCTCAGGCTTTACAATCCATTTCGGCTTGACCGAGAGGGGTAGACCCCCTATTTTTGGTCTTTTGCCAATCAGTCCCATGTATTTTTGCCTCCGAGCATGCCTCCGTATGAGGTATGCTTGAGACTTTTTGAGAAAAGGCTGAACTGAGAGGAATGACATTTATTTTATTAGATAGTGTAATTTTTTTGAACAAATATCAAAGATAATAATTTGTTTATATGAAATATTTTTTATTAGCCTTTGATCGGGACCCCCCTCTTTTTGGTCCAATACGGATTGAAGTTTTTTTCTCAAAGTTTAAGCAAATTTGAATAAAAACCAACTAGGGTTTTGAAACATACTCGTCTCAGCCTTTAAATTTTTTTGGATATCCAGAAAAAAAACCTTGTCTTACGAATGGTAAACGCGTAAGGATCAATCGATGATTAATTTTGATCTAGAATCGGCTCAAAATTTTATGCAACCCTTTGGTTCAGAGGCTATGACGTCGACGGCCGTAATTTGTCCAATAAACCAATATTCAAAGTCCTCAAAAAGGCTTCATTTTCTCAAGCGGAGTCGAGTTGAGATTTTGGCTCTTCTTTGCGATAGGTGAATTGATTAGAGCTTTTTTCGCATATAATTTCCCCTCCGAAAGCATATTTTGAGCTGGCCCTGCATATTTGCCATGTATAGGGATATCTCTTTAATGTTTTTGTTTTGTTTTGTTACTTTCATAAAATCAATCACATTTTTGTTGTTGTTGTTTAAAACAAAACAATCTTAAAAAAAGAGTTAAGCAAGTATCAAAGGTTAATTTCCAATTAATTATCATATGATTATGATTTAAAATTCTTTTCTTAAAAAAAAATATTTCAGATAAGAGATTTTATTGAGAATTATTTTCAAAAAGTCATTTGAGTTTATCCAGGTTTAAATTAATTGAAAAGGTCTTTTATATAACTAGAGTATTGATATACTAGAACAATTTAAAGATTAATTCGCAATTTTTTTTTGTTCGCGAAACAAAAAAAATATTTAGCTTTTACTCGGGTACCATAACTCTTATAAAAAAATAATTTATCATAATTTTCAATATTTTATTTAAAAGTTAAATATTATTTTTTTGTATTTTCAACAACAACAACAACGAAAATCAAATATTAAAACTTTTTTTATTTAGTTTATTCGATCGTTTGTTTGTTGGGGAAAGTGTTTTTAAAAAAAAAATGGTCAAAAACAAAGACATTTTGTACAAAAAAATTTCACAGGGTCAAAAAGACCCCACAACTAACATTCAAAATAATAAATTCTTAAACAAAATCAAAAATACAATCACATACACTCTCATTTTTTACATATCGTTAAACATTATTCTACCAATTTTAATATATGCATGGCCAAATTCAATGAATCATCTGATTTTTCAACATTTTAGTAATTTTTTTTTACATTTAATCGTAAAATGCATTCAAAATTTAGTTGTTGTTGTTTAAGTTCATTTACCTTTTAAAAATTTATCAAATCCATTAGAATTTAATTTGAACAATACACATGCATTTGTTTTAGAACATGATGATGTTCAACTTGGTGCATGGTGAGGAATAATAAAAAAAAAAAGTTTCTTTTGTGTAACTTTCTATTGTTTTTCATTTTGAAGGCATGTATTGCCAAAAGAAAATGATTTAAAGCCAAGCTTAAATTTAAAAGAACATTTTGAAATTAATATTCAAAAATCTAAAAAATCAATTACTATTTTATATCTACATGGTAATACTAATGACAGGTAACTAATAAGTTTGTTAAATTAATAAAATTATTTTTAAAAAAAATTTTTTGCCTTCACAAGATCGACTTATCATCGAATTGGAATTTATAAACTTTTTAGCAAGCTTGGTTTCAATGTTGTTGCTATAGATTATCGCGGATACGGTAATTGTTTAAAATTTAACTGGGATCTTAACTAAATCCTTGTTTAAAGGCGATTCTACTGGTTATCCTACTGAAATTGATGTAGTACGAGATGCATTATTTACTTATGACTTTATAAAACGAGCTGCTCCATGGACTAAAATTTATATTTGGGGTCATTCTTTGGGAACAGGGTAACATTTTTTTTCAGCTTTTTGAAAAAATGACTTATCATAAAATTAATGGTAGTTAAATTCTGGGATGAAGTTTTAGGCCAACTCAACTCGTGAGTTTAATTAAATGCACTTTTAGTTGAAAAACTTAAGATAAGCGTTTTGATAGAGAGACAAAATTACTCAAAACAACATAGATCATACCTCATATGATGATTTAAATATTCTGAAAAATTTAATTTTTTAATAGGGTTACATCAAGTATGGCTAGAACTTTGACCGAAAAAGGTTTGTTTTGAACAAAATTTTGAAAATAAAAAAGTTTTTAATTGTTTTAAAAAATTTAGGACAAGCTCCAGAGGGTATTATTCTGGAAGCTCCATTTTTTAACATTGTCGAAGAAGTTGAGTTACATCCGTTCGCTTGGTTATTTGGTTTCAATCGAATTTTATTTAAATCAATTGAAAATTCGTTGAGTAAATTAAATTTACAATTTCGAAGTGATATACAGTAAGTTTTTATTATGGGTGTTTATTTTTGAAAATAAAATAAATCCAAAAAATTAAAGTTTGCCAAAAGTTGAATCGAAAATAATGATACTACACGCCCAAGACGATTTTGTCATTCCATTTCATCAATCCGAAAAAGTACTCTTAATTTAAATTTTAAAAAATATAAAAAAACAACGCTCTATTTTTAATGGGTTCATTTAAAATTAACATGAAGATTTTGATTCGTTAAATTTTTGATGAATCAGTTTAGGAGTAATGTCATCAGTACTTTTCTATTTTTTTGTTCAACAAAAAAAAACATGTACGAAATAAAAAAGTAAATATTAGAAATTTACTTTTATTTAATCTTTCTTTAATCGGATTTTTTATAAAAATTTTCGTTAGAGTTAACTTGACACTTGAAAATCCGTTTTTAAATAACTCAAGCCCGACGGGTCTTTATGAACCGTATCATTAAATTTTTTAAATCTACAGTCAACTTACATAACTACAATCTTTTGTTACTAATTAAGTTAAATGAGCAGCAAAACAAAAATCAAATGGGCTTTTTTCATTTAAATATATTGTAAGACGGCCTAACGGGGTGAATTAAATTTTCGGAACGATTGTAAAGAGTTAGAATAAAGCTTATCGATAGACAAGACCCCTCAGCTTAAGCAAAAGAGATTTTAACAAGTCAAAGTTAAACATATCAGTAAGAAGCATATTCTACCCTCTTTCAAATGAACTATAAATAAATAGCAATATAAATAATCAGTGGGTTTAACATATGATTTATAAAATGGTATACCTTTTTTTTTGTTTTTTTCTGGTAAAAAAAGTATGGTCCAGAAAATGAGTTTATAAAACTAATTTTTACAATTCATATCTCTTATTTATAGTTAATTTGAAAGAGGACAGGATATGCTACTTATTGATATGATTAACTTTGACATGTTAAAATCTCTTTTGGGTGAAAATGTCCCTCACATAATTGCCCCATTTGTATCCATTTACCCCCAAATCACTTTGACAGGGTCTCTATCGTAGCCAATACGAATAAGTACATAAACAAAATACAGTCCCGGAATTTAAATTCTGATACGAATTGATTTCATTTCATATCATGTGACAGTTAATTTCCGGGACTGTATATCGACTTTTAGAATTCAAGTAATTAGTTCGAGGACAAATGGTGTAATTATTTATCTTTAAGGGTATAAATCGATCGTTGTAGAATTGAGTTGTTTTATTTTTGAATGTTTGAGTTGAAAATCTTATTTTTCTAAAAATGGAAGACATGAAAACGGTTCAGAAAGGCCCGTACGGGATTTCTAGTGTCAAAAGAAGCTTCTTTTACATTTTTAAAAAATCCTAGACTTCCAAAAAATCCCAATCTTGATTTTAATGAAAAATAATTCTAAAATGTCTTATCATAAAAGAACATTCATAAATTTTTTTATTTATTTATTTTACTTTTTAATAGGAATCTTTAAGTATTTTCAAAAGTTGCCAAGGTGTTAATCGTCTTTCGAAATTTTTCAATAGATAAGACTAGTAGAATTAAATAATTACAGAGAACATTTTGACAGAGATCGTTTTAATATTTCCATTAAATATTCCATTAGTTTTTTAAAATCTTAACAAAAAAATTTGACATAAAATTTATTCACATCAAACTTTTCATGCTTGTAACATAAGTTCTAAATTAAATCTTTTAGAAGAAAAGATTTAAAAGTTTTTCGATTTATTCACAGTATGATTAATGATCGAAAAAGCCTTAAACCGACCTTACAGATGAAGGTAAAAATGAATAACTTTCGAGTTGGAAGACTTAAAATCAGACATAAAATTAACATTCTATTTTTACCTGTTAATTTTAAAATGAGCTGTTGTTTAAAAGTCTAAACAAAAATTGTTTCATTAAGCTTTACAATCTCGTAAAAAAAACTGGTATATCTAAAAATGTAACATTACATCAAATTCCGGGTGATTTCAGGTGCAATCACAAAGACATATATTTATATCCAAATTTAATCAATTTGATTACGTAAGCCATTTTTTATTTCATAAAATTGCAACAACCAAAAAAAAGTTAAAAGATAATAAATTTATGTTTAAGAAATTTTATCTACTAGAGGAGAGGAGAATAACATCGATGAATCAACAAAATTTTTTAACTTTTTAACAGTTTTATAATCAATTATTTATAATAAAAAAATTTTTTTCAATAAATTCGTTTACCTTTTTTTTTTTATAATTTCAATCAAATTTCAATTCAAACTGAAATTTGAAAAAAAATATGTTTCTCCTTTATAATAATCTAATAAAATTATGTATTCTTAAAAAAAAAATATAATTTTTATTATCATTTATAGATAATTTTATATTTATAATAAGCTCATGTTATATATTTTATAAACTGAGCATCAAAGTAGGTCCATTAAACGTGAATGAATTTAAAAACACGATGAATGTAGACCAATATTTGGAGCGTATAAATAGTTTAAATTTTAAAGAAAACACACTACAAGGTCTTTGTCGGTTGCAACAAAATCATCTATTGAACATACCATTTGAAAATTTGGACATACATTTGGGTAAAAGTATTGAAACAAGTTTGGATAAGATATATGAAAAAATAATCGTTAACAAACGTGGTGGAATTTGTTGTGAATTAAATTATTTATTTTCATGGTTATTAAAAGAACTTGGTTACATAGTAAACATACTTTCTTGTCAAATAAAAAAAGATGATAATGAATGGACTCAATGGGACACACATTGTGTTCTCATGGTACACATGAATGAATCATGTTTTCTAGTCGATGTTGGTTTTACTCAAAATTATCGAACACCAATTAAATTTGTGGTTGATAAAATTCAATTAGACGTTACCGGTTGTTATAAGATAACAAAATATAAAGAACAAGAAAATGTATTTACATTAAATAAATGTTTAAATTTTGATGAAACAAAAAAAAATGAATGGATACCAGTGTATAGATTTAATTCGACGCCAAAACAATCAAGTGATTTTTACACAATGATTAAATTAATTGAATCGAATAATGATGATAATTTTCGATTTCATGATCGATCATTATGTGTTATACATACAACGTATACAGTTTTAAATTTAGTTGGTTATCGTTTAAGTGAAATTAAATTTTCAAATTCGATTAAAAAATCTTCAACTCATTCTATTTTAACTAAAACGGAAGTATTCGATGCTATTAAAAATATTTATGGTATTAGTCTAGGTGATAATGAACAATTTGATCCTAAAGGAGATTAAACAAAACAAAACAAAAAACGATGCCTCCTTTTTATTTTTGTTTGCTCTCTCTCTCTCTCTCTCTATCTTTCTCACTCTCAACATTTAATCATATTGTTATTTGTTTTACAAATATTTCGATTTTTTTTTTTAATTGAACCAATTCATTTAGAATAGAGCGATTGTTCAACACTTTCAAGTTTACTTAATTTATAAAATAACTTTAATTTGTTACGATATAAAAAATAATAATAATTCTTTAAATAATAATAAAGCATCTATTTTATATACGATTTAGATTAAATTTTTTATTGTGTCATAAAAATTATTTTCCTCTCTGTTTGGCATCCCAAGTTATCAGCAGACGAAAAATGAATTTCGTTACCATAAGACCTGTTTTTACACTTTCACTCCCAGAGTTGAGTTGCGAGGTCTTAAAAAACGAATTTGAAGTTTATTTTCTGGTAGAACAACCTTAGATTAAAGTTGGCTTGCAGAAGACGAAACTCCTGAGGACTTCAAGTTGTATTGAAAATTAAAGATGTACGAATGTAAAAGATGGAATATTCTGTTATATGCTTGTACCAAATTTGAAGAAAGAAATTCCTTAAAACCATTTAACTTATTTGTTAAAAACATTCAATAATGACATTTTTCAGCTAACTCAAGTACCAAGGGACTCAAGTCCGTGTTTAATTTTCAGTAGAATTCTTAAAATACTTGTTTCTGTGTTTCAATGGAAAGGGCAATATTTTTAAGCCCTTCATTTACTCCTAAGTGTAACTTTACATCAGTTACACTTAGGTGAATGTTTTCCAGGAGTCCGAAAAAATAACCAAATATTCTAATCTTCGCTCTACATTACCAGAAATTGAACTAACTAATATTTTATACAGTCAACCTTCGTTAATCCGAACTGAAAAATTTAAGAAAATTTCATTCGATTGCAGAGATAAAAATTCATCGATTTTACATATTTTATTCAAAAAATTTATTCGAATAAAAAAAATTTTCTGATAATCGGACTTAACAAAATTTTACTGTAATTGAAATCATTTTGAAAATCATTTAATTTTAAGAAAATCTCATCAATGAAAAAAATCTTGTTTTTTAGTGGAATTTTTTTAATTCAAGAAAAAAAATTTAAAAAATATAAAAATTCGACGTGAATTTTACGATAAGCCTTTTTACGATTAACATAGAGCTTCTCGAACGTTAAAGCGTGCAACCGAGAAAAATTAGGATGCCACATTAAATAAAACTAAGCTATTTGATGAAAAAAAAGATAAAAAATAATAATTCTAAATATTTGCGTAAGTTGGGAACTGTGAAGTTCATAGCAATAAAGTAATAGCAATTGTGCAGAGTCGTTATAAAAATTTTTCTTGAGGTGCTTTAGCCTAAATATAAGTTGTCTTATCTGAAACAAAATTTTTCAGTACTTTTCTGAAATAAGTTGACACTCTGCCTAAGCAATGTTCCGGAGCGTCTTAAGCAACGCTCCGAAACATGTCAACTTATTTCAGAAATGTACTGTAAATTAAGCGTCTGCAAAAACTCTGCAAATTCTCTGAAAAATGCCGACAATTATAAAGGATTTAAATTAACTGCATAAACACGTAGAATTACTGCATTATACGTACTGTTACTCGATTTTACCCAAGATCTTGAAATCCAAAAAAAAACCAAAAAAATTCTTTTAGGAAAAAATAAAATTCATTAGATTGAGTGTTGCCTTCAAAGTAACAAAATTTTGATGTAGAAGAGCCTCAATATTCCACGCTCAATATCACTCAAAGTCCGATTTTTTCAATACCGTTAAGGACCAAGCGGTTTAAAAAAAATCACGTATCGTCTTATGTGCCATTTTTATCACCAAAAAAGATTATCTTTAATTCACTAAAAAAAAAGCATTTAAAGGTAAATTTTTTTTCATTAGATAAATTATTTATAAAAAGCCAAGCCAAAAAAGTGAGGGGTTCAAAAAACCCCCGGGTCATTTAGTGCTAATGTCGGACAAAAAAAAATTCATCATTCAAATTTTACTCTGCAAATCGACGTACTCTTATTAATTTTGCAGAAAATTCACAATTTTAATAAATGAAAAAAAAAATATTTTTCTCCAAATTTTTGTAATTTTAATCAAAAATAAGAAAACGAAACCTTTCTTTAAAAAAAAAAACATCGTTTAGGCAACGTCATCGACATTGTCACCCATAAATAATTGGTATTTTGTTGATTTTTTTATGATTATTCTATGGCCGAAAGTCAAGTATTACGTCGTCTCGATTACCCGGCCTATTGTATTAAACTACTCGACAACGGTCTAGTCGCATTGGCCGGCGGCGGTGGTACCGCCAAAACCGGTGTTGGCAATTCAATCGAACTCGGTTTTGTTTCCTACTCGAACTCAGTCGCCGAATTTAAAGAAATCCATCGGTTTCAATCCGAAGATGCTATCATGAAATTTGTAGCATTCAATCTTGAACGTTCACATTCCAAAAAAGATACTAAACTTACCGATACATACTTAGCCGCAGCCGTAAATCAAACAATCGAAATTTATAAAATTCAATCTTGTTTGACACAAAATGAGAATAAAAACAAACCTAGTGCAAACATTAAATTAGCTTGTAAAATAACCCTTGACGACCCTGAAGATAGTATAACAAACATACAATCATATAAAAATAATAAAAAAATTTTATTAGTTTTCGGAACTACTAAGGGTTCAATTCAAGTCTATAAACTTTTAATCGATAATAATAACAATATAAATGATAATAAACTTATGTTTGAAAAGTTTCATGAGTTCGAACGGGCTCATACGAACGAGATCGATGAATTACAAATAAACTCGGATGGGATTTTGTTGAGCATAGCCAAAGATGCCAAGTGCCATGTTTGGTCATTGGAAACCCTTAAAAAAATAACTGAATTCAAATATCTTAATTTTGTGAGTGACACAAATTTACGGATAAAACACGCACGATTTTCGTGTGACTCGAAATTTTTATATTTAACTTACATACCGAGGATACGCGGTGGTACCAAGAATATGAGCTCGTTTATACAACGATGGTCTAAAGTTTTTGATGACACAAAATCCGAAGGTATGAATTATAAACTTGAAAAAACAATTCGTATACGAAATACGATTCTAACTTGTGTTCAATCGAGTAAAGACGGATATTTTCTAAGCGCTGGTGATTGTGATGGTAAAATTTATTTGTACGATTCCGATTTAAATAAACTTGAAGACTTCAAAAAACAACATTCAAGTGTAATTACTGATTTATGTTTTTATTATGATGAAGAATTTGATGTGAAAAATTTGTCCAAAAAATTTGATTTAAACAAATTTATTTTGACCATAAGTATTGATCGAACAGTTCAATTGTATAAATTTTTGAATACAAATTTAACAAAACATTTTATGAATAAACTTAATCGTCAAGTTAACTCAGGTGTATTTTCACTATGTCTCTTATCGATGAGTTGTTTTAAATTTTTTGTTACTTTTTTTTTAATATTTATATTTATTTGCTATTTTTTTGTTCATTTCGAAAGTTAACACTTTTTACAAAATAACACCATTTTTTTTATTCCTAAACAAAAAAAATTTAAACAACAGTTTTCTAATCGTCTATTAGTTTTATAATTTTTATTTTAGCTTCTTTTTTTTTTTCTATTTTCGAAATGAGAATAAAGTTTTTAGTTTTAAATAAAATATTTATTTTAAAGAATGGCAATAAATTATAGATCGATTTGTTTTTTTTGTCATTTTTTATTTTAATTTTTTCTAAGCAGCTTATGACATGGTTGTTTTTGTTTAAAAATGATGATAAATCGTTTTTAGATTGTTTATTTTTATAAAAATAACTATGCCCTCATGTGTTTTCAATTTTCTTCTTTATTCGACTGTTTTTTTGCAACATTCGGTGACGTATGATTTTCATAATTTGTGATCACTGGCGAGTTTCTCAGTTTCAGCTCTTGCTACCTCCGCTCGTTTCGGGAACAATAATTCACTGATGTATTTCCAATAGGCCATGCTAGTGACTTGCGATGGTTGAAATCAGCTTCAGTTGACTTGAGTTTCGAACCTAAATATTTAAAATCCTCAACTTTATTTACCTGTTTGTCTCCAAGCGGTCGCTGTTGATTACCCGTTTAGGATCATAAACTCCGTTTTTTCAATATTTATTTCGAGACCTACTCTCTTTTCTTCTTCACTTAAGCTTGTCAATTGATTAGTAGCTAAATCAACTGTTGATTCAAGAAGAAAAATGTCGTCGGCGTAGTCAAGGTCGCTTATTGGTTGGTCACAATTTCTTCGGCTCTTTCTTTGTTTATAGATACATACTACATAAGTATTTGACTACATAAGCGTAAAACCATATGAAACATATAGTAATTTTAATGATTTGTTTACTCACAGTGTGAGTAAACGTTAGTAATAAAAAAGCGTAATAAAGATAACTGAAAGTGCGAGGAAACGATAGTTTCGTAAATCGTTAGCATTAGAAAAGTGTGAGAGGGGTGCTACAATTAATATTATCACTCTCACGCTTAATTCTAGTACCCTAGCGCGTCTCTCACACATAAATTGACCACCCTAACGTACTAGTTTTCAAATTTTACGCTGTTCTAAAACTTTATCTTTTACTGGATCACACGTTTTTTCAAAAAAAGTAAACAAATCATTAAAATTACTGTTCATTATTTCAGAAATTCGATTTTGGGAATTTTTTTAAGGGTTTGAAGTACTTTTTTTTTAGAACAGGCCACATTTTTCGTAAATTGATGTAAATTTTCGTAATCTTACTTAAATTGTTGTAAAGCTTACGTAAATTTACAGTAAATATTTGTTTTCTAAATCCGGAAAATTTGGTTTAAGTGCCTCAAAAAAATTAATTTTTCCCTCTGAACAATTCTTCATTAAAAGCATTTGCCAGAAAAAAGCAAGTTTGGTACGCACTAAAAACCAAGGGATTTTAGTGTCTCCTTAAAAAACAAATATTTACGGTGCATCAAAATTACAGGCCACGTTTTACGGAATTTTATACCGAATATGAAAAAATAGATATGTTTCCTATGGTTTTTCTATACGAGATTTACGAATTTTGTGTCAAAAAATGCAAACCCCTTTATTCTTAAGATTTTTGATTTTGAAAACCTTTTTAGACACATAGTTTTTATCCTATCGGCAAATAAATCAAAAATCTATAACTAAAATTTTGTTCAGAATATTTTGATATAAAAGCTTAATGTCAATGGACCTATATTTATCCTTTGAGGAGATTTTTTGAAGAAAAGCTCCCATCCATTTCCATTGATTGTTTTTATTAAAACAAACTTTTGCTTCAAGAATAGAGGATGTGAAATTCCATCTTTTTATCAGCTTAATTCGAGAATAAATTTTACTATTAACATTCCGATATTGATGGATTAAGTAAAGCATCATCTTTCTTAGGTCACCTAGTTAGGACGCGTCAGGGCTTACCCCATCGAAATTAGAGAATCCTATGTTGATTTATATGAGGAAAAATCCTACCGTCTACCCGGGGTTAAAGGCTGTAAATTTTTTTAACATACACTTTTAAGCTTTGCAAAAAAAAATTTTCTCAATTTACAGTTGGTCAGTAATTCGCTTGCGGCTTCAAGCGTCAATTTAACAATTGTTCCGAAAAGACTAACTAATCTTATACAGTCAGCAGATAAAGCATGTTTTAGACATTTGAAAGCTTTTTATCGAAATTTTTGGAATGCGAATAAACTCAGAATCATTTGTATCATTTGGGAAACTTTGACCCAACGATTATATAAAATTCATACGACCAAGCTTACGGCACATATGATTGATGTTTTTCATAGGCAGCTTAGACATTTCATTCTCAATTAAGAATTCATAGATGATATTGAAGACGATGATGCTCAAAACATTCATGGCTTTTTATTCCGGTGATGAAAATTGACGATATAGGCATGACAGCAAGAACTAGTGATGACTAATCTGAAATGGAAACAGAATAATTTTTTCTTTTTACTGTAAGGAGCCCCAAATCATAAATCTTACTAGCTTTAAATTCTATTCCTCCTCTGTGATACAATAAATCCAAGTTAAAAAGTGTCTTAAAATCTTTCTATCATAATTGTCTATGGAGATAGGTGAGGGTTTGTCATAAAACAAATAGTTTTCTTTTATACAAGCGATTTTTCGAAAATTTTAGCATTTTTCTTTAAAAATTTGCGGAAATTGATATTTCGGACATATTGTGGAATCAAGAGTTACTTACCATTTGAAAAACCCTCACCTATTCTTGTAGAGAAAGACTTATACTACAAAGCTGAAAAGTTTTTGTCTTATCTAGATACAAAATAGAAGAGAAATTAGCTCTCAAAAACCATGAAATACTAACTAAGATTTATGATTTGGTGCATCTTATATTTTTTTTGGAACAAAAAATCGAACTAAATCGTTAATAGCTCAGTCTAGTGATGGCGATCGATCAAATTTTTGGATCATGATCATAGTTTAAAAAAAGAAATTGTAAATAATTGTTAAAGAAAATATATACAGCTATCTTAAAAAACATATCTAAAATCATTCAAAGTGCAAAAAAAGCTCGTTTTATTATTAAATAATGTTGATCGAACGATCGATCTAGAGTTGGATCAATGATCTGATCATGATCTAAAAGATGATCAGATAATCGGTGATCATGAACATGATCAATCCACGATCACGATTTTTCGTGATCAATCGCCATCACTAGCCTAGTCAAATTGATTATTATTTTTAACCCCGGGCTAATCAGTATTTTTATTTTTTTGGTAAAAAGCTTTTCGTTAATTTATTACCCCACCATTTTTTATTGAGAAGCCCATGAATTCATGGCAAAGTTTTACGGTATGTGGTCAGATTTTCCAAATTCAGATAGCATGGATAAATTGATCTTTACTCAATTTTATACAAAATTTTAAAACTAGGTTTTCAAAATGGGAGTTTGATTTTAGAATTTTTTACAATTATAAAAATTTTTTAAAATTTTAGATTAAAAGAAAAATAATTCTAATGGGCTCTCAAGACACTGCCGAAACAGAAGATCAAGTTGATTTTACATTAAGTGTTTTAGAAGAGGGTAATCAAGAAGTTATTGCCGAAGAAGGTGAATGGTTCACTATACAAATAAAACGTCTTTTTGATCCATCTGTTTTGAAATCAATTGGTTACGATCTTGATAATCTTCTAGGCTTTATTCTTGACAAAAATGAATTGTTCACTAAAGTTCGCCTCAGACTGGGCTATTTCAATACTTTTCTAAATCATATAATTCATAAAGCAATTTACAGAATGAAATTAAACGAACGTTCACATTTAAGTTTTGAGATTAATCCGGACGTTTTGGACGAGTCGTTAGTCAAAAAAATCAAGCATCATTCCAATGAGATTGTCTATTTAGATCTTAAATTTGAAATAGTACTCACTCATGTTGAAAAATTGAAACCAAGTGAGACTTGTATTTACAAACTAACCGAAAATCAATTGTACAACTTGAGCATGGAACACAAAATAGACGCTAATGAATTGTTCAAAAAAAATTTAATTCGAACAGCTTTTCAAAGATATCGTAAAGCAATGTCGTATTTGATCATAGCGAATGAAATAGTAAAAAATAAGTTCGAACAAAATGATCAAAATGAAATGATGGAAACATGTGAAACGGAATATTTAGATGGTTTAAATGTGTTGAAGAAAAATATATTGGAACAAAAATCGGCGTTGTATTCAAATATAGCTATGTGTCAATTGAAAAATAATAACTATGAAATGGTGATTGTGAATTGTACAAAGTGTTTGGAGATAGATGGTAAAAATTTGAAGGCATTGTTTCGTCGAGCTCAAGCAAGAACTGGTAGAAATGATTATGATGAAGCATTGGAAGATTATCGTATTGCATTGAGTCTCGAACCAGATAATCAAGAAATTAAGAATCGAATTTCTCATGTTGAAATTTTGAAAAAATCGTATAATCAAGCCATTTCGGGCAGATTGAAAAAATTATTCTCATAAAAAGTCATTCTTGAACATTCGAAAATCGTGGTACATTGAAAAATTTTAATTTATTTTAATAAAACTTTTTATTTTGAATACGTTAATTGTTAGTACGTTATTTCAAAAATTAAAAATGAACACCAAGGTGCAACTTCTTGTAGAAACAGAGAAGATTATGGTTGACTTGAAGAAGCAAAATCTCCTGAAACCTTTAAGACACATTTATGAATCTTTATCTAACGTAAAGGCGCGATTTTTACGACATGTCGGTAAAATCGAATTTCGAATTTAGCGACATGTCGCTATTTATCCTGGGCCTGGCATTGCTTCAGGATGTCGTTAAATTGCAAAATCGATTTTTACGACAGTCGTTATTCATGAATATTCGACTTTAACGACACCTAAATCAAAAATTTTGTCCGATAATTAGCGACATGTCGCTAAATTCGAAATTCGATTTTACCGACATGTCGTAAAAATCGCGCCTTTACGTTATCTCTCATGCTCATAAATTTTTTCATAGAATTCTAAAAAAATACGAATGCTTCCCGTTGCTTCGTTGACGAAAAATATCAGTAGATTCACGTTAATTTACAGGTTTTTTGGATTTTTTCATAAAAATACGGATGAGAACGTTACGAAAACAAAAATACAGTTGAGCTCGATGCAACTTCTCTGTTTACTTACGCCACTGTATTTGAGTCTATTTATCAACAAATAAGTGATTGATGTTTAAAAAAACAAATAAACAAGGTGAAATGGAAGACCCACGACAGAGTATACGATGTAGACTATTGACTGTGTTGAAAGAAAGCATTTAAGCATTCTAGTCTAAGGTTTTCATGCATAAGGATTATTGGTCAAAAATTTCGAATTCCCTCATCTTAGTGATTTTTGTGAATTTTTTCGGCCATTACTGTACAAAAAGTAAAATGAAAACGAATAAACTAATCCCAACATTTTGTTCAGAATTTAGTCTATAGTAAAAATTAGGGGTAATGGGAATTTTGAAGAACGAGATTTAACTGGAATTATGCACATTTTTCCGCTTTTTTCCTAGGATAAAACCACAAATTATTTTTTTTCCGCAACATTAAACACATCACTTACTCTTGTTTTATAAAACTAGAGGGTGGCAGGGTCAAAAAAATTTTTTTTCCGAAAATGTAAAAAAAACATTTTTTGGGTTGTTTTGGGACGCAGATTCCGAATCTGATATCGAAATTGAAAAGTTTTGATAGCGTGGAAGTTTTGAAGTGCCGGAACCTAGTTTATAACAAACATGGAAAGTGCAAATTTATTAACACTTGAGACCAATATATTTTAAATCTATTAAGTTATCATCTTCTTTAAGATAAATTAATAGATAATCAGTTAAAAAAAGTCCAAAGACCCATTGTGATGAAACAAAAGCGTGTTGTTTAAAAATTTATTTCTAATATATTTTTTTCAAAATTCTTAGTATTCACTGGAGTATTTTTTGTATGTGTCATGATGGTGATCATGATGATGTCCATGGTGATCATGATGGTGATGTTTATGATGATGACTGTGTTTGTGATGACGATGACGATGATGTTTATGTTTTTTGTGGTGGTGGTGATGGTGATGATCTTCATGGGAATACTCGGATGAACCAGCACCAGCACTTACCAATAAGCACACGAACACGGTAAAAATTACAACAACTGAAAGTCTCATTTTTGCAACTTTTTAGTTAATTATTTTTCTTAGTAGATTTCAATTAAAAAATGTAGTATTTATACACATTTTTATAATGTCAAAATGTTTTTATTTTTCAAAAAAAAGTCCAATTCGAAATTTTCAAATTAGAATTTTTTATTACTAAAATGGATGCCTTTAAGGATTAAAAACAATCAAAAGTAAAATGACATAACCCAAAAAAAAATAGGATAAATATCCCTGAATTTAACTTTTTTTAAAATCATTATTTGTAAACAAGAAAGAAAAAAAAAGTTGCAAAAATGAGACTTTCAGTTGTTGTAATTTTTACTGTGTTCGTGTGCTTATTGGTAAGTGCTAGTGCTGGTTCATCCGAGTATTCCCATGAAGATCATCACCATCACCACCACCACAAAAAACATAAACATCATCGTCATCGTCATCACAAACACAGTCATCATCATAAACATCACCATCATGATCACCATGGACATCATCATGATCACCATCATGACACATACAAAAAATACTCTAATGAATACAAATATTAAAAGAGATTTTTAAGATTAATAAAAATTAATTTTTTAAAAATTTTTTAAATTTTTTATTTTATAAAACTGCAACTACTTGATAAAAAATTTAGGTTTAAATTAACTTAATATTTATGAGGGTTTCTACAAATTCCAATAGCGTAGGCAAAAAACGAAAGAACTGCAACGATTCCACTTACAGCTATGAAAAAAAAAAATTAAAATTTTATAACGATTTAGAGTGAGTTTATTGAATTTACCTGCTATAATGAATAAACCAAAAGGCCATGGGGCAAAAAACCCTTTAAAAATCCACAAATCATCAGGATTTTTACGAGCAAATCCATCTCTTGTTAAAGCAAATTGTTCTTCAGCTGTTAAATCATCAATAGCAAAATTTTCACAAATAGAAACTTTAAAAAAAAATTTAAAGATCTAATCAGACTCAAGTCTTAAGACTTACCGATAAGAACTATTAAGCAGACTAATAGATTGAGTTTGATCATTATTGTAACTTGAAAGGAAAAAAACAGATTTTTTTAAATTTTGTAATGATAGAAAATACCTGAAACTTTTAATTTAATTTTTTTTGGTTTGGTTTTGAGTCAAGCTTTGAAAAAAAACAACTTATTTAATTAAAATTTTACACTTTGTGGATTCAGCTAATATTTAAATAAACACGTAGAACGAAAAGTTTAATTGTGAAATTTTTCTAAAAAAAGATATCGCAGATTTTGTTTTCATAATTTTAAAAATACTAGTTTTGTTGAATAAGGTAAGCGTCTCAAATCAGACAAACACGCTATCGTTGAGTTTATTGTATTTTTTTAAGTCAAGCTGAAACAAATTAAAAAAAAAGAAGAGATTCTAAACTTAAGCTTTTTTGATTTTTTTTAAAATAAAATTAAAAGGCTTATCAGACACGAACAAACTAAATTGATTTTAAAATTTTGTTTATAAAGACGACCAATAGGAGTACGTTAGTTTTCACAATTTTTTAAAAAATTAATAAATGAGTCAATTAGAAATTGCATTATTTCCCGCTTTTTATTAACAATTTTTAAAATAAAAAATATGCTTTGAATATTTAGGAAAGAGACTTTGAAAGTAATCTTTGTTTTAAAACAAGCATTTTCTGCAGTCCTCAAAAAATAACCGCACCTTTACCATCAAAAATGAGTTGAAATTCTGAAAAGCCTGTGGTATTGAAAATTCGATACCAAAGATTTTTGCGGGAAAATATCGGATTCATATAGAAACGTCTATTGTATTAGCAGATGAACAATAAAATATGGTTAAAGGGCATACCCTTAGACTAGGCTTGTTTTTTTTAACCGTTTCAATCGGAATATGGCTTTTCGTGTTTTTTACCTATTAATGTGGAAACCAGCGTCAATAGAAGGAGCTTTTGACAAAGGATGATGATTTGTCTTTTATATTTTTTCAAAATATTTTAAGAAAGTCTTCAAAATGAAAGAATAGATAGTCTCCCCTTGAAAAACAACTGCCGTAAACGCTCGCAAATTACACCGGACTAAAAGTGGAAAAAACGTTTTTGAGGCCTGTGTTTCAAATTTTCTTGACCCAAATTGCAACTTGACCCAAAACAATTTTTTTGACTCTTTTTGATTCAGGCTAAAATCGGTTTTACATTTACGAGACATCTGAATTAAAGACGACTTCAAATGAGAGTTATTGCAGCATATTTCAATTTTTTTTTTAATTCTAATAGCTTTACATTTAGAATAAAAGCTTGACTACACTAGTCTTACTGCTTTTCGCTTATTATTTGCAGGGTAAAAATTTATTTGGAGCTTCAAGTATCTTTTTACTCGATACCTGACTCTCAAATAATCCCTGCCAGAACCCTACATGGGACTTCGGCGCAGACTTCTTTAGGCCTTATAAAAAATAGTGCCATAAATAGGAAAATCTCAATAGGACATAACAAATTTGAAAATCTGGTATTCGTAATTAGTGTATAGGAAAACCTTTTAAAAAAAAATTTTTTTGTATTCCAAGAAAATAAAGATTTATGACTAGAGAATTGATGTTATTGTCGACACAAATTCTTTTGTTAAAGAGTGAAGAATTAGTTGAGTTAATGAGAAATCTGACTGTCAACAATAATTAAGTCGAGTGAGTTAAAGTCGAAGATCTAGATCGATCGATCCTTCCGTTATAAGCCGACAGTCCAGACTCAAATGTGGTAGAAGTTAGTGGAACATCCGTGTGAGAATTGTGACACAGTCTGAACTGGTCAAAGATTTTGCTAGTTATCCCAACTCACCGAGCTATTGTTGAAATATCAAAACCAACTTCAAATTCAGAAAATAATATGGCGAAAAAACATCGTCATCCAAAAAAAATTGCTCAGACTGTAATCGAGAACAGTGATGTTCAAGTCTATTCTTGTTTAAAAAATGTAGATGAGCGAAGCGTAAACAATGACACAGCAGAAGTACTTCCGAAAAGATAAAATGGAAAGGCATAATATTAACTTCGGTTTAAATTTTATTGGCTAAAAAAAATTAAAAATATAAATTAAAAATAAATTAAAACTGTGTCTACTGAATTACTTAATTGTCAACCAATAAAATAAATTGCCCAGGTAAATATGACTTCATGTTTATCTAAGACAATTGTCCTTCAAGGTGATAAGACACGTATTTTTTAGCCTTTTTGCAATAAATCATATAATCAATTCTCTATCTAGTGATATATAAAAATAAAGAGTGTATTGGGGATGTGCAGAGGGTTTCGTTGACAGGTGTGGACGTTTTATAAGTTTTGTTTAAATTTTTCATAAGGAATCTCACATTCAACTCTCATGATATGTGTACCAAACGGAAGCTCTTGATGAGAGGAACATTTCTGTGCTACCAGTTTAAATAAAGATTTTAAAATAAAGAATTTACACCTCTATGTGCTTTTTCAAATCCTTCTTTTCTCATGGTTTTTTCTAGCTCTTTTTTTTCTAGTTATTTCCAGGTCTTTCACTTGATCCAATTTTCTCTATTTTGTATTATTTTCGGCTCGTTTAAACTTCGAAAGTGACTTGAAGTGCAGATTAGGGCTGCTTCATTTACTTTACTTTACTAGTAAATGGTAAAGGTACCCTTTACTTTCCTTTACTTTCTCAAAATCAACTCTAAATCGATTTTTTCGATACTGGAATGATTATTTCGCCGAAATAAAGCGTTTTAGAGAAAGTAAAGGAAGTAAAGGATTCCTTTACCCTTTACAAGTAAAGGAGTAAAGTATCAAAAATTTCCTTTACCTCAATAAAATCACTTTATTAAAGATATTGGGTCATTTGCATCTCAAAAAGCGATCATTTACTTCCCTTTACCTTAACTTTACCTGAGTAAAGGGCTTTTTTTGTTATTTTTTAAAAATATATGATTTAAGAAAGATTATGATGGCAATCTAGTAATTAAATACGGTACTAATTATTACGTACGGGTAAGAGTAATGATTATTTCGGCAGTAACGACATTAGCTACTTAAAAAATGTTCCAAATATCCCTTCAGAAGTTTTGATTATAAGTCCACCACGATCCCTCCCGGATAATTCACAACAGGGAAAAATCCAAGTCGGATGAAAAGGTAAGCTTTAAATCTGACTCATAAAACAATTAGTACGGTTATAATATATTTACGAATCTACCGATTGAAGCTTCAAATAATAGGTGACACTTTTCGGACTAAATAATATATCCGATATAACAAAGTTGTTGTAGCTGTTTTAGACTGTACCCGATATACGAACTTGTGTCATACGGATATATATTTTTCGGACTAGATAAGTCATGTTAACCTATTTTTCGACATGTTTACGCGTATTCATATATGTATTACGAATACATAATATGTATACGAAAAAGGTACTGTACAGAGTACGCCTTTTTTTCAGGAGTCGTGCAGCAGTATTCTCTGATCATCGAACTCTTTGCTTTAAAAAATGAAGATATGAATGAACATGTATTCGCGAATACATATCTTATGTATACTCGCATACATACCCGATGTATTCGCATTTACATGCCATGTATTACCAGAAAAAAAGCAAAATTTTTGTAAACGAATGTATACGAGTATACATAAATATGTTTTGTTTTCTAATAAACTTGCAATCAATTATTAGCTTTTTGTCTTATGACAAAAAAATGGCTAGACGCATAAATGATATAAACGGGTTAATTTACAATGAGGAACAATGTTTATTGACTTTTTTGTTAGCATGATATAAATGAAACATTATATAAGTGAACATGATATAACTGGGCAAAATTTCAATGTAAAAGTATTGACTGCCGTTTGTCTTTTTTTATTGGATGATATAAATGAGGCTTGATATAAGTGCATAGTGATATAACCGAGGTTTGACTGTATTCGTAATACATATATGTATACGCGAAAAAAGATCTTTTTCTGCAAAAAACTTACGGTACTCGATTTTGATAATTTACGGTAAAAAATAAAGAAAAAATTGAAAAGATTAAAATTTTAATTCTGTTAAGATAAATCTGCCTTTATTTTTTTAATGTTTGTAAAATCTGTTAAAATAATAAAAAAAATGACCGTTTATTATCTTTTTAATTTCATCGTTTTTACCAAAAAATTTAATTACTAGATTGCCATCATAATCTTTCTTAAATCATATATTTTTAAAAAATAACAAAAAAAGCCCTTTACTCAGGTAAAGTTAAGGTAAAGGGAAGTAAATGATCGCTTTTTGAGATGCAAATGACCCAATATCTTTAAAAAAGTGATTTTATTGAGGTAAAGGAAATTTTTGATACTTTACTCCTTTACTTGTAAAGGGTAAAGGAATCCTTTACTTCCTTTACTTTCTCTAAAACGCTTTATTTCGGCGAAATAATCATTCCAGTATCGAAAAAATCGATTTAGAGTTGATTTTGAGAAAGTAAAGGAAAGTAAAGGAAAAACTTTACTTTACTCGGTAAAGTAACGGAAAGTAAAGTAAATGAAGCAGCCCTAGTGCAGATGGTTCTAGAAAAAATGCGGCCGTCATCCGGTCTGGGTTCAATTAGCGATCTTTTACAGTTAAGCCAATGTTTGTCTTTTATCTTGGTGATTATTTGACTTACATAACTAATTAATCAAGTTCAGTTTGACCACTATTGAGCCTTTACGAACATTTTCACTAACACTTTTTGAACCAAAAATTTTTTTTTTCTCGAAAAATGAAAAACTCAAACTTTTGATTTGATCAAAACTTAGCATGCTTGAGATGACTGATAATTAAAGCATTAAATTTGAAAAATTCAATTATATCAAAAAATGATCTAGATTTTTACATACAAATTATTTTGCCTTTTCAAGCTCATTAACATAAATATTTTTGTTTAAAAAAATAAATTTGAAGGTGTAGTTTTTGAAAATAATAATTGAAATTTTGACTTTGAAACCAACTAAAAAAAGAGATAAGATTGTAAATGGGCCAAAGAAGTGAGACTGATTACGGTTGTGAAAATTTGCTCAAAACTTATGAATTAAAATTTAATAAAAGCAACAAAAACGATATAAAAATGTCAACATTTTCATTCGATGATAATTTACCATCCCTCCCAGTGCCAGATTTGGATAAAACTTTAAAAAAATATCTCGATTCAGTTCAACCATTTTTGACTGAACTTGAATTTCTAGAAACAAGTAGAATAGTTGATAATTTTCGTAATGGAATTGGTAAACAATTGCACTTTCGGTTGTTGGAAAAATCTAAAAACGAAAGAAATTGGGTTTGAAATATTCTAATTAAAAACTATTCAAAATTGTTTTGATTTTTTTTTGTAAAAGCTTGAAAAATGGTGGTTTGATTGGGCTTATTTGGAATGGCGTGAACCAATTGCTCCATTTATAAACACATCTGGTTGTGTCATTGGATCTGAATTACCTGGTCATTTATTGGAAAAGGCTAGACACATGAAAATTAATGTACCAGCTGCTGAAGTTGCCTATGCTTGTTATTTTATGAACACATTTTTTGAAGAACTTAGAAAGTAAGGTTTATTGAAACCTTTTTTGATTTTTTTTGGGAACTGTGTAACAATTCTCTTAAAATTCAGAAGTATAATATTAGCATGTGTTTTTGTGTAACACGAGGAGTCATTGGAGTTTAAAGTTTCAACTTAACAGCTTGAGTTGACTTCAGTGTTGTATCTACGGGTGCGACAAGTTCGCTAAAAACATGAGACTAAGTCAAACTTTTGTCATGAAATCTCAAAAACCACGGTCTATTAAGTGGTGTGAAATTTACTTGAAAACTTGTCAAAGCCTTAACAAAATTTGTCTAATCTAAATCCTATATCTATATTGGTATAAACTTCACGACACCGCCTTTTAACTCAAAGGCATTTTCCCGATCCTCAATTTTACACAAGTCTTTTATAATCCTTAAGGTTCCGATTCACTTATTGAATAAAAACCGTGAGCTTGGAAGTTAGCTAGCTAGGTACTACACCAGTCTTTAGTACCTGAAATAGCAAAATAAGAATACAAAAATCGGGAAAATCATTTATACGTCTACATGGTTCTGGGTAAATGTTGTCAAAAAAATTCTAAATTTTTTTTCTTCAAGTGAGACGTATCCAGTCCAAAAATCACGTTCAACTTATTTTAGTATGGATCAATTCAGACGATTTTATAACACTTGTCGAGTCCCATACGAAAATAAAGATGGTCTTGTGAACCATTTCAAAACAGGTTAGTTAAGAAAACTCTTAAAATTAAAAAATTATTCAAATATTTTCTTTGAAGCTAATGAAGGACATTGTCCGACCCATCTCATAGTAATGTACAAAAACCGTTTTTTCAAAGTAGACATCTACGACAAAGACTCATCGCTTTTAAGCATCACTAACTTGTATAATCAATTCAAAACAATAATCGAAAAAAAAAGTTCTAAATCAGATGGAATTGGTATCGGTGCTTTAACAGCTGATAATAGAGACCAATGGGCTAAAGTTAGATTAATTTTAATTACAGTTGTGGTCATTCACGTGTTCCTCTTGTGAACTTTCATGAACTTATGATTTCGAAAAGCTACCATTGATTTATGGTTATCAAGTGAAAGCTAGTTTTACAAGCTTTAAATAGAGCTTTTTAGCCTACAGTCGATACCCATAAATCAATGATAGCTTTTCGAAATCATAAGTTCATGAAAGTTCACAAGAGGAACACGTGAATGACCACGACTGTAATTTCAAAATTTAAAAAAAATATTAACCTGGAATTTTTAGAACAGACAACACTTGATCAATCTCAATCCAAAAAACGTGAATTCATTTGACACGATTGAAAAAGCTTTGTATCTTGTTAATTTTGATGAAGCTGACGCTCGGAATATTGATGAAGTAATAAACTATTAATTTACTTAAGAGTTTTATTAATTTTTTTGATCAAAGATTGTTAATATTTCATTGCTTAAAAATCCAAAGAATCGATTCTTTGATAAATCATACGAATTAATTGTTACTAAAAGTGGAATGATTGGTTCTAATGTCGAAGTAATTTTATTCTATGTTAAACCCCGATGGATTCTAAAGACAATTTTTTTTAGCACACCCCATTTGATGGTATGGTCAGTACGACCGTAATTGCATATACTCAAGATAAAATCAAAAAACTAGGAAAAAATTTACTTGATGTAAGTCTCTTTTATACCCAAGCAAATTTTAATCTTTGACTTAAGGTTGAAAGCTTTGGGAGCAGAAAGGATCTAGCTGAACCTCAAGAGATAGAATTTGATTATGACCTTAAGATTGAGAACGAAATCAAAAAGTGTACCGAACTATTCGAAAATACAGTAAGGCCACTTTTTTTAATTTTGTCAAGTCTTAACGAACTAAGTTTGTTTTTTTAAGTGTGCTTTATTAGAGTGTAAAAATTTGATTCTAGAAAATTGCAGCCGCGAAAAATTGAAGTCATATCGCATCAATCCGGACACTTTTACTCAAATGTTAATGCAATTGGCGTATTATCAATTGCACAAAAAACCAGCGCCTACTTATGAAACAGCTACCACTCGAGCGTATTATCACGGTAGAACTGAAACAGTTCGTTCGTGTTCTAAAGAAGCTTATGATTGGTGTAAACAAATGTGTAATGAAGATAAGATAACACGGCTAAATGATTTTGAATTGTTAAAGTTGTTCAAACAAGCATGTGCTAAACATGATACTTTAATGAATGAAGCTAGAGATAATCAAGGTTGTGATCGACATTTACTTGGGCTAATGTTAATTTCAAAAGAGTTAAATTTAGATTTGCCAGATATTTATACTGATTTGGCTTGGAAAAAAAGTGGTGGTGGTGGTAATTTTTTGATTTCGTCAAGTTGTGTTGGATACACAAACACAGTTGGAACTTGTTGTCCATTTGGTGTCAATGGTTACACTATGATTTATTGCTTTTCAGACCGAGGGTAACAAAAATATTTTAATTTTTCTTGAAATACCGTAAAATCTTGGAAACGGGCGATTAAGACGGATATCTAAAAATAAGGGAACTTATATTTTTTAACACAAACTTGTGTCTTAGATTTATTTTCTCATAAAAAAAATAGTAAAGGGTAAATCACCAATATCCAGCATATGTCAAAAATGAACCACTATCTTTACAGCCTTTCCAAGAACAAAACGGACATTTGAAATTCCGTTCCAAGTAAGAGTTCTGTTCAAGATAGTCGTTTCGTTCAATTAGGATGTCTGTTTACGCCTCTACTAAAGGATCAGTGAAAGCTTAAACCCCTACTTGGAACAGAATGGAACGTTAAATTTTCGCAAGAACCACCATTAAACCAATCTTCTTTTTAGACTTTATCAGTTGTTTAATTTATATAATATTCCCCCAACCCTATTGGTGAAATAAGCATATTTCAGAAAAGAGAAAAATGTTTTATTCCTTTTTTTGTGAGATTTTTCAATTTATTCCGAGATAATTTTGCTGCGGAAAGTTTCCAAACATACGAATTTGGTCCATGGTCGAGAAACGAATGTTCACATTTTTATCGGTATATTTATAGAGGGTAGTTTGAGTCAGGAGCTAATGAAACTTTCCAGCTCTTATTGAACATTTGTGGCAAAGCACAAAATTACCCCAACTCTTAAATTAGTTTTCTCTCACAAAAAAAAATTGTGTTGACTCAAAAAGATACACATCCTGCCTAAGTACATACTGTTAAGAAGGTATGGAAACTGAGTTTTTTAAAACTGAGGGATTTTACGATTCTAGATAGCCTTAATTTACATAAATCATGACCTAAAACAAAAAATTGGACCATAGTTGATCAAAATTTTAAAATTTTTTTTTTCAAGGTTATGCTTTAGCTTAACTCGATTCAAAAACAGTACAGAGACAAGTATGGATGGCATATCAGCTTCACTTAAATCAGCATCATTACAAATTCAGCGTCTATTCGAAATGAGTCCAAAAATTTGAAAGACAAATATTTTTCAATTTTACACACATTTTTAAAATATTTTATTTCGCAAAATAAAAAGAAAATAATTTTTTTAGTTCTATTTTGGTTACCCTTTATTTAGGATAGTCTAATATGGTTAAACAAAAATTTTATTTAGTTTTTTTTGTAATTGAAAATTTTTTAAATTAAAAATAAAAATGAGCGGTATTGCTCCTAACATGAAACAAACGGTCAATGAAAACAAGGCCATGGAAAGCGAATTAAGAGAAATTCAATTGAAACAAGACGCTGGTCAAACAATCGGACCAGAAACCTTTGATCCATGTAAACAAGAACACGATGTATTCAAACGTTGTGTTAATGAGAGCAAGAACAACTCGTTCATCGATTGTACAGACTATTGGAACAATTCTAAAAAATGCGAAAATTATTGGAGGGAAGTTCAAGATTATCGAGTTAAAAAATTATATAAGACTGGTTTTGAATACCCTAAAGGTTTGGAATATGAACAATGGAAAAGTAAAATGCATGATTGGTACGTAACGGGAAAGCTGACGCCACCTGAAAATTTATAAAAAATTTCTAAAGATTCTCATGATTTATTAAATAAATACTCCAAAAAAAATGATTTTATGTCGCTTTGGTACGGGTAGCTATACAAAAAATAATTTCAAAATTGTATTCCTAGGCAGTCCCACGGAAAGCTGAAAAAGCCTAAAAAGATAAAAAAGTCCAAATTTTTTAAGCAGCCGTTAACTTTAAAAAGTTGAGTTAGTTTGAGCATAAAAGCATGCTCTAAGACGTCTAACGAGAACATCGGATAGACGGGTCCAAAGTTACTAATGTAAGACACTACACTCTAGTGTACAAAAAGGAAAAAAAATAGAAAAGTGAATTCTGAGATTGGTAAAGAATCATCTTGTTGAAGCAGGTGCATAAAAAATATGGTAATAGGGTAAATTAATTTTTTTCCAAAGATTTTGATTATTTAAAAAAATTAAAGAATAAAACGAATTTATAACTTCTTTGTTTGATACTGTTAGCTTTGGCCTTTTATATATAAATGGATAGCACTCGTCTTAGAGACAGTAGTTACGAGACAAATGAAATCGAAGCTTTGCAGCTCTAGCAAGCCTGTTCTCCTTAAAAATTTGTTCAATCTCAGTCGATTTATGATCATGTATCAAATATTCAAACTCTAAAATGGAAAACCGAGTTCCAAACTTAAAAAGAGTAAAACAACGACTAGTTTACGCATCTAAGACCATCAGTATAGATTTACACTGTGAGAAAGTTGCTGAGTCTTTTTTTAGAGAAAAATCCAGTTTTAAACAGTTTTATGAAAATAAATCAATAAAATTTTACTCGATCGTAAACGACAGACCTAAGATACCCGTTGTAAATCCTATTGCTAGCTGACGCCACTTTCCATCATAACTCAGTAAGAGCATGTCGCATCGTCAAAATTAATTATGGCTCAAAAAAATTTCTAAAATATTTTCATGATTTATTAATAAATAATCCAAAAAAAATTTGTTTGAATATTCTTTTTTTTATTAAGGAAGAAATGAACCAAAAAAAAAAGTTAAACAATAATTTTATGTCGCTTTGGCGCGGATAGCTGCTCTCTTTCCGACTTGAGCTTGGAAACCAGACTTTATACTTGCTACTGAACATGTAGCACCACATGCTTCACATTTTAAGAAATACAATCTTTCTTCTTTATTGAGAATAGTGTCCGGTGAACGACAAGTATGACATGTGACGTATTCCTCTGAAAAAAATTAAAAGTTAAGAGTCTAAAGTTTAGGGTCTAGGAGTTTATAACTTACTTATGTAACGACGGAGTACGTTTTCGATTTGTTTTTGTTGAAATTTACCTTTGATTGTTAACTGATTGTTAATGTCAAGTGAACCACTAGTACCCAATTCGATAAGTAAGAAATTTAACAAGTGTTTCTCTTGACGTCTTAAGAGTTTACAAATTTCAGCAAAATTTGAGAATGATGTTTTTTTGGTACCAACACGATTGACTTGTGGGGGTTTCATAACAAATTTACGTTTTTCACCAGTGATCATACCCGGGTTCTTTTCGCGCATTATATTAAATACACGGTTTAATAACTCTTCGTAAGTGTAATCACGTTCTGTTCCTTGCCAACCACCAGTGCTATCCGATTCGGATAATTGTTTAAGTTCTTCTTTTTTGTCTTGAACTGGCTTTTCGAATTCGACTACTTCATTACGATCTTCGTCAAAAACAACTTTTGATTTTTTTGGTTTCTTTTTACCAAGGTCAATTGTTTCCTCGTCGCCAACTGGTTCAATAGCATCAGCTGCTTGTGTTTCAACAGGTGTCGATACATCAATGGTTTCTTCGACTTCTTTTAACAAGTCCTTGCCTTTCTTCTTCTTCTTTTTTTTGCCAAAGTCTAAGCTCTTTTTTTGCAAAGTTTAAGTAAATGCTTGAAAAACAACGAAAAATGAAAAGTTTCAAAAAATACCTCTTCTTCGTTGGTTGGTTGTGTTGCTTCTGGATCGGCCATGGTTTTAAATAAAATAGTTAAGTCTAAATAAGAAAATATTTCAAGCAAATTAGAAAAAAAATTGATGAATTAATAGATACAAGATATTGTTTTTTTTATGGAAATTAAAAGAAAGTAAATTTTCGAGCACATATTTATACACCTTTTGTTCAATTTTAATATTTTTTTTTTGAGTGTGAGAGAAAGAATAGCAAAATTTTTTTCTTATTGTTTCGTATATTTGCAATATTAAAATTGCATGAAGCAATAATACTTTGAGCACATGAAATTTCAATTTTTTTCTTGATTTTAATTGTGAAATTGTCAATTTTTCAAATTTTTGTTCACTTTAGGTTTAGCTCAAAAACAGATAAAAATTCAAAAAGCTTTTTAAACTCTCTTAAAGAGTAAACGCCACATTAATAATGGTGAGTGCTAAAAAGGCAAATGATTCATATCCTAGAAGCTTGCTAAACCGATCATTGCAATAGAAGAAACGACCGAAATTTTTACTACTGTTCCAAATAAAAACGAAAAACCCAAAAAACGAATAATTTGTTTTTATTTTCTATTTTTGCGTTTTTTAAAAACGAAAAAAAACGAAAAAAAATAAATATCATCTCGCACTACCCCATAATCATTTTTTTATTTTGAAAAAAGTGCCATGCTAATTGCCTAACTAGGCATTGTTATTAAAAATGTAAGGCTTTTAACAGATAAATCGAAATTAACTTTAACAATAAAGTCAAAAAAAATCGGAACGAGTGGAAAATACTGGCGATAGGGCTCTATACCTTTAGATAGAAAAAAAAGATAGAAAAAATTCTAAACGTATATCGAAAAATAACATAGAAATATTTTAGATAGAAAAATTACATAGGAAATACTTAACATTGAAAATAATTTCGAAATAGAAAGAAAATTCTTAAAATAGACAGATTAAACTAGTACAGCCAAACTTCCTTAATCCGAAGTTCGATAATCCGAAATTTTCATCAACACAGCATTTGAATTATTTTCCCTGACTGAAAGATAAAACCTCATTGAGCCGAAAGCAACGCTTGCTTCATTGCTGATCCCTTATTTTAAGCAACTACGGCTCACAAGCCTGATTATTTTGTTAACTTGTCTAATTTGGATTCGTATTAATTGGGCTTAAAATTTTATTTTCTTACAGAAATTTCATCATCGACGTTCCGCCACAAAAGGCTCAACTCACTGCATCTGGTCAATAGTTCCAACTTTTTCAGAAGAATAGCCTGTGGCATTTTGTATGGTAATTCCGTCAATTTTCGATTTAATTTTTTAATGTAGTTTTTCTATGTAAGCTTTTCGATGTAAAGTTTTTCTAGGTAAATTGATTTTTTTTTCTATGTAAATTTTCAATGTAGATTTTTTCTATCTAATGGTATGGCCCCGACGATAGGGTGTACTACGAATTTTGAGTGATCGCCTTTTGTAACAACACCCGAATGATGATGAGCATGATCTTAAGTAAAATTTATGGCCAAATTAATAGTTGTCCCATGCTTTCGTTCTTCTTTGTTTTTACGTTTCCATCAAATGATAAACCGGTATAATTTGTAATACTCTGTCCTTTGAATGAACATTTAGGATAAAAGGAGGATTAATTAATTCAAATCTAATCTATGTTTAAGCGCTAAAAAATCTTAATTAATAAAATAAGTTTTTACCATAAAACCTTGCATGCTGCTCCAGAGGGTTAGAGTCCTCCAAGCCGAAATTGTAGAACTTAAAGTTTGAAGATTAGGGTATTATTCAAGGTTTTACGGTAAGATTTTTTATATTTAATTTAGAGATTAAAGAATTTGTTTTTGTTGATTCTTCGTTATTTGTTTTTTTCGTTTTTATTTGGAACACTAGTGAATTTTTTGTAGACTTTTTTAAAGATAAAGCAAACTTGAGTTTAAATTCAACAGAATAGCCATTATAAAAAACAAGCTTAAACCGATATTTGAATTGGCCGTCGACGCCGGTTTTTTAGTTGAAAAACGATTGAAATCAATTGATTATTCCAATTGACCAACTATCGAAATTTGGACTTCAATTGAAATCAATTGAGAAAAAAAATCATTAGAATTGAATTAAATTGAAAAAATTTATTTTTCAATTGGCGAAGAATGGAAATAAAATTGAAATTGATTGTATAAATGCTTCGTTCAAATGTCTTTATTGAAAAAAATGTAAGCTTAAAAAAAATAGTTTTAAGTAGATAACTTTAAAAATAATAATCATTTCGGTGCACAGCCAGTGTTTTCATCATCATCTTCAACAAACCAGGAATATGTTTGACTTTTATTTGAGGAAAAAACATTTTCTTTTTCGAACGAAATCTCATAAGACGATTTTGAAAAGTTGTTGAAAATGAATGAGGCACTCGTGTTGTTTTGATAATATCGATACGTAAATAAATAATTGTTATTTATTAGCTCTAACAAAGCATGTCTTGTCTGTATTTGAGAATAATCACAGTATTTTTGTTGTGTTGAAAGAAATTGACTCGGATTGATCAGCTTAATGTAGATAAATGTAAAGTTGTTCATATTGATAGTAATAATCCCGAGTTTGATTACACGATCGGCTTGAAACCACTAAGTAAGTCAAAATGTGAAAGAGATTTGGGTATTTACATACAAAACGATCTAAAATGGGACACACAAGTCAAAAATGCAACAGCCAAAGCGAACCGAATGTTAGGTATGATTAGGAAAGCTTTTAAATATCCTTGCATCGAGACTATCAAGTTATTGTATTGTTCTATGGTTAGACCGCACCTGGAGTATGCTGTCAGTTTATGGTGACCATATTTAGAAAAAGATATAAATGAGCTAGAGAAAGTTCAACGAAGAGCAACAAAGATGATTCCAGAACTACGTGATTTGGATTATCAAAAACGTTTGTCAAGGCTAGATTAAACCAATATAAGAACAAGAAGATTAAGGGGTGACTTAATTCAAATGTACAAAGTGGCAAACAATTATGAACACATTGAATTTAATAAAGGAATCAATTACAGTCTAAACACAAGATCCGAAAGCCGAATATATAAATTGAGAAGAAACAGTTATTGTCTAACACGGGAACAAGTAAAAAATTGTCTTCCTTGATTTAAATTTTTTACAAATAGAGTTGTGAATGGATGGAACAAACTTCCGGAAGAAGTGGTAAACGCAAAGAACCTGAATTGTTTCAAAGCGAAGCTTGATTTCTGGATGTCGAAACAAAAAGAAGCGACTGATACAGCTCTTTAGAGTTATGCTTAGATGACCACTAAGCTGTAGTTTAAACTACTACTACTATTGTTGCTTGGTCGCTTCGAATTGGCAACGTTCGTTGTTCCTTGTAATTTCTATATCTTGATTTTTTCAATCATTATAGACAATATATTTAAAGATTTTTTTTCGAATCAATATTTGCTGGTTCATCATTTTCAACTTATAATTTTATAAAATGTAAATTCAACTCGTTTGAATTCTCAAAATTTAGCTTGATATTTTATTCAATCGTTTTCAATTGATTTCAATCTAGATTTATGGAATATTTTTCTTTTTCAAGGCGATTTAATTTATTTTAAATGAATTCAATCGTTTCCGATGTTTCAACAGTTTTTCAATAAAAATAGTATTGATTAAATTTAACCCAATTTTTAGGTATTCTCCGTCAAAAAATAAATTCATCAAAATGGAGAATATCATTTTAAAGACTGATTAGCCGATATCGTGAAAATTGCTCAAAAATCTCGTATATTTTTCAATAATGATTTGAATTCTCATCATTCGATTATGGCAACAAATGAATTATGGAAACTCGGTCCTTACTTTCCTTTACCTTTGATTTATGTGTTACTGATCGTAAACAAAATAAGTGCTATAAGTGTTGCAAGAACTTTTTTACCGTAATCTCTTGACCAGTACTCTAAGAGCTAAGGCCGAATTTGGATCAGCTCTATAGGGTTTTAATCCCATCGAAACCATGTTATAACATTTTTTTTATTTTATTCTAGAATAATGGTAAGATCCTGTCTTTAAACTTAGAGTAAAGACCAAAGTTGCCTTTTATTCGAGCGAAATATCCGCTTTTACTCTAAAGAAAATTAAAAAAAACAAAAAATTGTAGAACTAACTTAAAATATAGAAAAAGATTAAAATTTAGATTTATTTTAAAATCCGGCGCTGTGAAGTTCATAGCAACAAAGCAATAGTAATTGTGCAGAATCGTTATAAAAATTGTACTAGAGGTGCTTTAGCCTAAATAAAACTTGTCTTATCCGTAAAAAAATTTGTCTAATCTAATGATCTGAATTATTCTTTACTAATATAAAGTTCTACAACACAAACACTTGTAACACTTATAGAACTTGAAAAATAAAAAAGAATGAAAAAAATCAAAAGCTGTGTTTACAAGTTTGAAAAATGAAGGTCCTGAGCTTTTCATATATCTTCTCTTCCCTCAATTATTAATAAATGTTGAAAATATTTTAGTGGTTCTGTTTTCCTTTTAGCACACGCCAAGAAACCACTTGAACGCGTTAAAAGAAGAAGGAACAAAAAAAAAATGTGTGTATGAGGGAAAGAAAAGCAAATTTTTTTTCATATTATTCAAAATATTAGCAATACTAAAATTACTCGATACCCAATTTCCCACTTTTTTTGGGTAACCAACCCATAACCCATACCCATAAAACTTAACTTTTCAGGTTACGTACCTGAATCTGATACCTTTTTACTCAAAACAAACCCGAAAAAATCGAGTATGTGGTTATCGGATTCAGGTACGTAACCTGAAAAGTTAAGTTTTATGGGTATGGGTTATGGGTTGGTTACCCAAAAAAAATGGGTAATTGGGTATCGAGTTTGAGTGGTCCACCCGAACTCAACCCAAACTCAAAACCTGAAAAAAATCCGGGTTCGTATCTCTGGAGCACATGACATTTTTTTCTTGATTTTAATTCTGAAATTATCAATTTTTCAAATTTTTGTTCACCTTAGGTTCAGCTTCGAAATAATATCAATCTTGAGTATATTTTATCTGTATTTCATAATACTGTATCAGGTTCTACAGTTAGTGGCGTAGACGAAAAAATTGACACAGTTACCCTCTAAGTTGAAAATGAGAGGTTCTACTGTACTTCAAAAAGCTTTTGGTACCATCCACAAGCTTTTCCAATTATCGCGTAACCTTTTGGTATCACTAAGTACATTTTATAAGTTTTTAAACAGATTAATAATTTCATTGGACAAAACAAACAGCTTGAAAGAAGACCTAATAAATATACAGTGGTTTTATTTTACGTGGTTCTTAAATCAAATGATGTAATTTTACGTAATCTTACGTAAGCTGACGTAAATTTACGTAAGATTACGTAAAATTACATCATTTGATATAAGAACTACGTAAATTAAAAACACTGTATTGATCTCTAATTCATTTTTATTTAATCATAAAAAAATAATTTTTTTTTCAAAAAATCAAGATCGATAAATCTCTTCTAAAATATCGTTAGCATTCTTCCATTGTCTAATTTTGGCTTTAACTTTGAATTTATTTTCTTCATTTTGCAAGAATCTTGAAAGTGACGAATTTTTTTTAACAAAAAAAATATCGTTTTCGGTTAAACTCAAACCTGGACAATAATCAATAGTCCCATCGCCAACATAAATCAAAAACTTTTTACACCACTCACCCTTTTTTGTAACATAGTTTTCTAAAACTGATCTTTTACAAATATTTTTACGACAACTTGGCTCCAAACATTGTTTAAAATCATTGGTAAAATACTCGTTACATGATATTAAGGTATCCGTCATATTCATTAAAACTGGCTTTGTTGGCAAATATTCGACCCTCAAAATAAGCCCATAAGTTGTTTTGTTTGATTATTGTTTCAATAACAAATGTGTTCGAATCGGAAATTATTGCCAACTCAAATCCATCTTGATGCAATTTTTGAAACAAATCCTTCATTGATTCACTGATTACGATCTCTTTGAGACATTTTTCCATTTGATTTTGAGTTATTCCATGTTTAGAGTGCATGTATTTGAAAATTTCTTGGTGCATTATCGTGTAGTCTTTTTCATCTTTAAGGGTTTCTATTTCATCGGGATACTTAAATCGATTTAGTTCAGCTATTGAAGGGGTTCGTTTCGATTTTTGATTTGCTTCAATTACAAGTTTATTCAAATATTTTGTACTGTTAGCATTTATGATTGTGTAGTCAAAATCAAAAATGGCTAATTTTAGAGTTTTATTCATGAAAAAGATCTAAATCTAAACAAACTCAAAATTTTTAAAAATTTATTAAATTTTTACTTTAAAATGCAAAAGTAACATAATCTTTGCCTTTTGTATTTATAAAAATCAGGTTTTGTGACTCTTAAATTGTCAAGCGTATGATCCTAGACTCTTCGTGTAAATGTCATGTATATAGTTGAGATAATTGGACCCGATATGACATGTAATCCTCGTAAAGAAAAAAAGGTTTAAACATATGTCTTTCCATTTTGAGCATTTTTATACAAAAATTTAGGTGCTTAAAAGGAAGCCAAATAAGCTGTTTTAACAAAACAATCAAAGGGATAATTTTAAACTATAAAAGGATGCGTTTTCCGGGGTTTTCTATTGAAAGATTACCGGGATTAATATTTTGTTCATTTGTATCAGATCGCCTCTTAGACGTCTGTCTTCTAGGCTAATCAATTTGAGTTCATGAAGATTTAACTCGTATAGTTACGTCCTGATCGACTTGACTAACTTGGTTGCTATTCTTTGTAATTTGTCTAAAATTTTTGTGTCGGTCTTAAAGTGTGGACACCACGTACTTACGGCGTATTTCAAATGTGGTTTGACTAGAGCTGTGTACAAAAGCTTTAGTGTCTCATGACCAAAATATCTAAAGGAGTTTTTTATTTGACCCAGAGCCTTATTTGCCTTTGCAGCTGCAAGAGAACAGTGTTTATTACATCATTGGAAACCAGGACTCCAATATCTCTTTTTTGACCTGATTCACTTAGAACATTATTGACTCGCGTTACATTTTGATCTACTGTATCTAACCATTATTTTAATATTTACTTAAATTTAATAGTTTAAAACTAATTTTAAATCGTTTTTTACGATTTCGATATGTTTGGCTAAATTTTCCGTTTCCTACAAACACAAAACAAAATAAATTCAACCCTCTTTTTAAACATTTAAGAAGTCATAACTGGAAAAAGCTATTTAGCATGAAAGCTAAAAATCTACCAATATCGATGTAATCATGATCGACTGCGACAAAAAAATCTCCATAAAGCCTTACTCGGACGAAAACGGTAAAAAATAAGAGAGAAATTCTTAGTCAAATCACATTTCTCTAGGGGAAACCAAATTTTCAGGAATACGTTTTCTGGGTTTTTCTATAGAAAGATTACCGGGGTTTTTCTGGTCAAACCAGGGCTTGAGCCCCCCATCTCAAAATCTCAGATTCTGGAAAATTTCATTTTGAGTCTATCTTAGTATTATATAACCATATAATGAAGGGTTCACAAACCATTATAAAAATATCCTTATGCTTCTTAAATTTAATACCACTAATGGCTAAATGAGGTATTTTTTGTTTTTGTTACTAGTGCTAAAACTGGTTTAGATAAGCTCGGACTAAAACTTAACTTGACACAAGATACGGACTCGAACAAATTAACAATTCATTATTTTCTTCTAATAACTAATCAAAAAATCATTCAGCGGGTTATTTGTCCAGCTAATGGGATTAAACTCCACCTGGCTGACAACTATACCTTTACAGTGATTCTTGCGAAAATGTAACGTTCCGTTTGGGACGCGTTCAGAACGGTCTTTAAAAACAGTTCCGTTCTAGTTCCAAACGTTTTCCAAAAGGTACTGGGACAGTTTCTCGTTTTTCCTTAGAGGGAAACGAGTTTAGAAACTGAAACGAAACCCTTTTTCGGACTGAAACGGAACTGTTTTTAAAGACCGTTCTGAACGCGTTCCAAACGGAACGTTACATTTTCGCAAGAACCACTGTAAGACAACTTATCCCGTATCAACATTTTCAACAAAAAGTAATATTAAAGGAAATTTAAATGCTAATTTGACCAAAATCTTCAAGCACATTAAGATTTTTAATCAGGGTGTCTTCGGCTAATTTATTAGGATAATAGTTTATGGTTCCGGTATTTTGGAGTATGAATTTTTTGTATCATTATCAAACACCATTACCAGTGGCGACCAAAAGTTGCTTGAGCAGCTTTAGCAACTTTTAAGAAATTTTAGAAAAAATTTGAGATCATTTCAGAAAAGTCAACTCCTCTTAAGCGCCTACGATAATTTGTAAAGGACAATTTTTGGATAAGAAACAAAAACTCGACGATATTTGAAACAAATACGGAACACAAAAATAAGTTGGCAGAAGCTAACAAGCTTGTTTTTCAGACTTACTTTATCTTCTTTTAGTATTTTTTGTTAGGTCATATGTACCCATTAATTTTAAGGTATTGGGTGGGCATGGGTTACCCGAATAAATCAGGTTTTGGGTTCGGGTAGTGTATGGGAAACCAGAAATTTTGGATTTCAGGTATGGGTTTGGATTGGGCAGCTCATAAAATTTGTGTTTTTATACCCAAAACCAAATTTTACTCGAAAAATAAACTACAAAACCCATATATTATGAGTTACCCAACCCAAACCCATACCTGAAATCCAAAATTTCTGGGTATCCTACCCGAACCCAATACCTGAATTTTCAGGTTAACCCATACCCACCCAAAACTTTAATATTAATGGGTAGATATGTCTGCACAAAAGTTATTTTTCTGTGGTTTTCAGAGTCACTGATTAAAGGTAGTTCTGATTAAAGGACGTTTCAATAAAAATAGTTTTTTTAGTTTTTTTTTGACGAAAAATTCGGTTTTGGGTAACCCATATCCTCCCCGGCGAACACTAAATTCAAGAAAAAATTTGTGTAAAAATCAAATCCAAGAATGAGCCTAAAAAAATCTAGAAATAAAGGTTTGTTTTGGAAAAATTAAATTTATTCAAGTGCATTTTGTTGGATTCTAGTCAAATTTCGAATCACGATTCGATTTCATGAATACGATATAAAATAAATACAATATTAAAAGCATGCATGTTTTTCTATTCGAATAAACTTTTATAACTATAAACATAATTCAATGTCTCACTCAAACATTATTCAATTTTTTCATATTTTAATAGGAACTCTCCTTGACCGTCAATTTATTTTGCTTTAAAAACAAATATCTCAAAATCAAACTAAGTCATATTTTTTAAAAGAAAACAAAAAACAACAAGCTAAAAATTTTTTTTTTACAACCACCATCGATCGTTAAAATGCTTTCTTAGATCATTCGTTAATTTCATCATCGCCACACCACAACAACAACAACGCTTAACATTGGCATTTGTTTTTACATCTAACAAAAAAACCGTCTTCAATTGTTTGTGCTCAAAATGTTCATTAAAGGTTTATTATTGCCAATCATTTGGCTTTTTCAAGTCGAATGTTTTATACTAAATGAACAATTTAAAACCCAACCACCAAAGTTGTTATTAGTCTCTTTCGATGGGTTCAGATGGGACTATTTGAACATGTACAATTTGACTAATTTTAACAAGCTAAAAAATTTGGGCTCCCATGCCGATTACATCATAAACTCATTCTCTACAGTCACGTTTCCAAATCATTGGACAATCGTTACTGGTCTTTACGAAGAATCACACGGCATCTTACAAAACAACATGTACGATCCATTATTGAATAAAACTTTCAATTACAAAACACCTGAATCACAAACAATTGAATGGTACGGTCAAAATAAACATATCGAACCCATTTGGGTTACGAATCAAAAAGCTGGCGATGGTAGAAAAAGCGCTGCCGAATGGATCGGCGCCAATGTTATATTTCAAGATCAAAATATAACCTATATTCCTTATAATAAGACTAAAAGTTATAAACAATTGATCGATGAGTTTATTGAGTTGTTCACAAGAGAGAATGAGCCAATTAATTTTGGAGCCTTATACTTTGACGAACCAGGTACCCTATTACAACCCTTTACTCTCTTTACCCTTTTTTTTAAAACCATTTTCTATTTTAGATCATGTAGGACACTTGTACGGACCATACTCGGTCGAAATGAAAAATAAGCTTGAAGAATTGGATCAAGAACTAGGATATATGATAGACCAATTAAAATATCATGATCTTTTCGACACGCTTAATTTAATAATCACATCCGACCATGGTATGGACACAATATCAAACAAGACAGCCATATTTTTAGACAGTTATATAGACACAAATTTATTTAAAGCATACGGTTCAAGAGCTTGTTATAACATATTTTTAAATCGTGAATCCGATCTTGAGTATGTTTACGAAACCCTTAAGAGTGTGCCTAATATTGAAATATATCTTAAGGATAACATACCGGATAGGTTTAATTATAAAAGTAATCCTCGTATTGGAGACATTTTGTTAGTTACTAACATAGGCCATGCAGTTTATGTTAATAAAGAAGCTGTCAATTGGACTATTAATAACGGTGATCATGGTTATGATAATACAGTATCGTCCATGCATCCGATTTTTATGGCACATGGGCCTGCGTTTCGAAAAAGTTACAAGACTAAAGTTTTCAAAAATGTCGATATTTATCCGTTGATGTGTTCTGTTTTAGGCGTACAACCATCGATTAACAATGGTTCAATTTATAATGTTGAAGAAATGTTAGTCACAAGTCAACAAAAGTTAATGTTATTTTTTATAATCATTTTTTCGACGCCTATATTCACTGCTTTAGCCACTGGTATGCTTTTATGTTTGTCCAAGAATGACACAAAATTCAAGTACAAAAATCCCATTGTTATTTATAAAGATCCGTTATTGGCTGTTGAATCAAAAATTGTACATTTATTACAAAATTCGAAACAAGAAAAAAAACAAACTTATTTTAATAGGTCAGATTGGAAGAGACGCAGTGTTTAAAAAAGCTTAAATTTTTGATTATTTTTTTCATATGTTATTTTTTTTATGGTAATTTGTTAAAAAAACTTTTTTTTTTTTACAATTTTTTTTTGTGTTCTGGGCATTCAAAATGATCAATGTTGTGCGCTTGGGATTGATTTTCAATTTATTTTTTATTTTAGATTAAAAGCAACAAAAAAACAAAAGAGAAGGTTCTTGTTAAGAAAATTAGACCATTTAGACACATTTTTTTATATACTTTTTCGATTAAACAAAAAAAAAAAGATTTTAAACTTTTATCCAACCGCCGATTAAAATTTTACATCAAGAGCCTTGTTAAATTGTCCATTTTTTTTTATTATTTTTTTATTTGAATTGAAAAGACATGGAAATTTGTGTGTGTGTTTATTGTAAAGGACATAGTCTTGGAATGTTTTACTTATTCTATAATTTTTTTTTTTTAAATCAATTATTTTGTTAATAACACTTTTTTATATTCAATTAAAGTTAGTAAATCAATTTTTAATAAAAGAATATGTTATCTAAAATGTGTTGATTTATATTTTATTTTTATTGTCACGTTCTGTAACTAAAATTGTTTATGTACGAGACTAAAGAACCCCTTTGAAATCAGAGTCTTTACACAGAAATAACATAGGAAAAATCAGCCTTGTTTAAAATATTATGTTGTTCCAAAATTACGGAATCAGAACAACGGAACCGGAACTTACTAAATTATTGAACAAGATATACGGAAGTTTAACAGTTTATCCTTCAAATCTACTTAGTTTAAAGCTCATTAAAAAGAACAAAAATTTTCTAAAGGTGCGCTCGCCAAAAAAAAACCTAAGTATCAAAATATTTGAGTTTAACGATTGAGATTAGAACTGAAAAATTAATAAGAGTGCAGTGGTTTACATAGAAAACTTAACAAAACTTTTATTGGTTTCTTTTTGGAATTTTCCGGCAAATAGTTGCTCATGTTCTTTCTTATTTTAATACTCATTAACACTTCTTTGAAGAGCCGATTTCATTTAATATAGGGTTGCACCTGATCCTCAGAAGTTTCAATACTCAAAAGCAAAAAATTAGACAGATGGTAACTGGTAATATCTAGCATAAGCAAAAACAAAAATTTTATTACCTTTTTTTTGATTCCGTATACTTTGCTCCGAAATTTAGATAGTTCCGTAGTTTAGGGGCTTGTTCCGGAGAACTGATTCCTTAATTTAGGTACCTGAAATTCCGATTTCGTATTTTAGCAACAACATAAAAAATTTTTTCCCCATGTTTAGGGGCTGATTTAAGGCTTTCTTAAGTCTACTCAATATTATCTTAATTAGAAATAACTTTCTCTAGCCTCACTTTTACGTAACCGCGTTAGTGCCATGTCTGTAAAAGTAATTTTCAATATACTGATCCCATGTATGTATCTTGTGCATGCCAAATAACTTTTAATTGAAATTGGTGAAAATTTGAGAGGTCCTACTAATAAAAAAAATTTACATAGAGGGCTTCTGCCTAATCTTCGAAATAGTATGTTTAAAATAAATCGTTTATATCCATTAAAAATGATAATATTATTGGTACCAATTTATCCCGCTAACCTCTTTTCACGCAGAATAAAGATATTTTTTAGAATTATTTATGCGAGTATAGATCCGATGGGTGAGAAAATAAAGATGCTAGAGACTTAGTCTAAAGCATTCTGTTCAAATATTCATGTAGATTTTGTCAATAGGTAAAAACATTTGAAAGTAAACCTCAAAGACACAGAAGTGTTCAAGTAGAGCAATAAGCATCTTAAAAAAATCAAAAGTAACCCAATGTAAAACCATCCTAATGGGAACGAAAGTATCGAATCGAACTTGTGCTATGATATGAGACTACGGAAATGAGAGTAAGAGTAAGATTTGATACTTTCGTTCGTGCTAAATCAACAGCATGCAAAACCCGTGGAACAAGTGTCGGCTATGCACCAAGGGCTTCAACTGAACATGTCGAATATTTCGTACTAATGTATCAAAGGAATTCTTCAGAAATATTTTTCAAGCGATAATTCAATTTAAGAATATTTTTAAGCTGTATTTTCTAAGGCAGTCAAATGGTCAATCTATTCGAGATTTTTACTATTTTTAGGGTTTGTTTTGTATCAATTAAGAAATCTAGAAAATATTTATATTAAAGAAGAAGTGAGCTCTGAATTCAATTAAATCTCAATATTTGTTTTTTTTGTTTCTGAGGATTGACTTAAGTTTAAATTCATCCGAGGTAGCTTGGGAGCTTTGAAATCGGATATAGGATTAGAAGTTACTTGTGATGAAGCGCGGCCTTTTTTAAAATCGTCTAAAACGAGATGTATTTTTTTTAATAAAAATTTCAAAAATAATAGTAAAACAGGGCTCCACCAGGACTTAGAAGGCAAAATAAATCAAAAACGTTTTTAATTTGAACTTCATAACTAGAAATTTCGTAAAATTTTACATTGCCGGGTAGGTTCGAATTTTTGAAAAAGAATTTATTTTTTAGTTCATTCAAGAGTTTTTTTCCACTAGAAATAGATTATCACAGATGCGTCTGGTCTTGTTTAAGTTTTGGCTGACGTGCAAATGCGCAATGTTAAATTGTACTTTAAGACCTTTAATGTCTTTAATGCACTTTTAATTTTTTTTCTAAATTCAACTCAATTTTTAAACCAATCAATGAGATTTAAGGAATTATATGTTGAATTGCCATCTATAATTTTACATAAAAAATTGGTCCTTTTTTTCTCCTAAACTTTTACTTTTCAAAATACTATGCCTCAATAAGCATTTGAAACGTCACCAATATTGCGAATCTAAATTTTAATTTCGTTTTTCATATGGTCGCGTCTATTACGCAGGTTGAATGATCGGGTCGCGTAAAAACGGCAGAATGATGATAATGATCGTAAAAGAAGTTATGCGGGAGTTTTTTAAAAAAACTCTAAATTTGACCCTAACCATTCAAACCTTAAAAAAAAAAGTCGCCGCTCTTTTATATCACCCTCTTGGTTTTGCTAAAATAGTGTATGCTGTATTATTCTGTATTGAATGGGAAATGATTATAGTCTGATATAATTGGATTGTGACATAATGATGACGTGATATAAACGAGCGATGACTGTAGGTGTTTCTGGTATATGTTCCATAACTTTTTGATGTAATGAGCAAATATCATCAAAATTTGTTCGGTAAGAGTCAACATGCTTGTGAACAAGAAAATGTGAAAACTATATTCATATTTTATCGTTAAGACCCAAAAGGAACAATGTGTTCTAGTTAAATCCAAAAATTTTCGGGATATCAAAAGACTGAGACAACTTTTTAGGGCTTTAAAATTAGGGCAATAAACAGTATTTTTCTATTCAATGGTAGGTCCCACTCATTTTTCCAAAACAAAATTACCGAGGACACTTGATGGGTTTGGGTGGTATCACTTCCAGGGAGCTTAATCCTCAAAAAAAAAATATGCTGGGAAGCTGGTTACTTTTTTGTAAACAAGAAAGGACAAGTTTACAAAATTTTATTGATTTCCGATTATCCGTTCATAGTTTATTTTTTTTTGAGAAGAGTTTCTGATAACCAAGTATCCGATTCTTTCTAAAAATAAATCTAACGAAATTTTGCTAGATGAGACTAAGCAAAAAAATATCAATTTATCAAATTCTAAAAAAAGGTTTTTTTATTTCAAAAATTAAAATTTCATTAAAAAGCAATTTTAATCTCATACCATTAAGTAAACGGATACGGAAAGCTTTAAAGCTTTTTTTTTTTACAAAATGAAAAAATTATAAATCACACCCAATACATTAAAGAGTACTTAACCAAACAAAAATCTTTATTTAAACTCATTCACAAATAAATATTTAAAAATACAACATTCAAAAAAAAAGTCTTAATTTATCTTTAGTTCGTACCTTTAAGTTTTCAAGTTGTGTATTACATTGCAGTAAATAAACACGTTTAAAAAAATTTTATTCCAAAAAAAAACAATAAAGGTAATTAAGAACACACATAATTTAATTTTATTAAATTTTTAATTTTTTTTTTGTTTAACCAATGTAAAGTCCTTCAATTGGTACACATCGACTACCACTGTTTGAATATGGATCGCCCAAACAAGTCAATGCTCCAACTCCATTTTTGCCTCGTTTATCTTTAAAAATAAATTATTAAAAAAAATTCTGTTTAAAATTTTTAAGTACCTTTTGTCATGAACCATTTGCAATCTTGACTGATACAATTAATGTCTTTGCTCTTATGAACTTTGAATGACTCGGATCGTGAGGGAAAAAATCTTTTATGAAAATTGTGAAGTTTCAACTTGAATAAATTTGATCTTTTGAGTTTCGAATTTTCAACAGAGTCTTCAATCTTTCAAGTTAAACAATTAAATACAAATAACTTCCATTTGTCATTTGGGTTTAACACTTACCTGACTTGACTCAACATCAAATTGATTTGGTACAACTTCTACTAAATCACAATCAGGCTTATCATTCGAACATATTAAATTATAAACACTAGTAGTAGGTTTTGGTTCGTTTGATTCACCCAATGGATTACTTGATACAATCAATACTGTAAAACTCAAAATAAAAATAATATTTGTGTAAAACATTGTTAGTTCAAGTGTTCTAGTATTCTTCTCTAAAATTTATATCAAATTTTTTATTAATAAAAAAAAAAATATATTAAAAAAATTTTTTTTGGGTGGATAAACCGGAAATTTTGTCGCTGTTTTTTGAAGCCGACAACACACAAAATTTTCTAAATTTTTGCTATTTAAACTTTCAGCGTTCAATTTTTACGCATTTTCTTAAAAAAATTAATTGTGCAATTAAAAGATGCACTCGAATACGGGAAATTGATAAAAACAAAAACTTATAAATTGAAAGAATAATTCAATTTGACTTCACTCTGTTTCAAATACTTTTTTTGGAATACGTTTGAGAATTAACTTATGCAATACTGACAAAAAAACTGGTTGTAAATGAGAGAAACAAATCCTTACCAACCCAAAAAAAAAAAGAAACAAAAATCTGAACAAAAAATGAAGAATAAATTTTCGATCAAATATTGAAATTTATTTCTAATTGAAATGCCCTTAAATGAAGAGAAAGAATTAAAATTTCTAGATAGAATTAAACAAAAAAAAAAGAAGAGAGAATTCTGCCTTAAAATCAAAAACATGACGATCGAAGAAATCTGAAATCTTTTAATTGAGATAATGATCAACACAATTCTAGAAATTTTGCTAGAAACAATTTAAAACCTCTTTCGGTAAAGAATTGTTTTATTTATTTTTTTTTCATTTATTTTTTCTTGTTAAGCCAATTAAATCACTCGTTTTTAAGTCTTTTTCCGTAAATTATTTAAATTATTTCTAATTTCCGAAATTTAAGACCCCTATGGTTTCTTTTTAAATTTTAAAAAAAAATGAGTCTAAAGGGAAGTTTAAACTCACAAGGATTAAAAAATAGTCGCCTACTTGTTATTTTAACAAGGTAAAGAATAGCTTCAATCAATTTTGTGACCCATGAGCCAAAAGACTTGTGGTATTTTCTTATCAGAATAATGTAAAGATTGTTACATGAAAAATTAATTTAAATTTTTTTTTTGCTTTTATGAAAAATTTCATGCGTCAATCAAAAAAAAGAAAAGGAATCATCGAATGAATAGACGGATTAACCCGATAAGTGGAGAAAACTCACAAAAAAGTTGATTAAACCACGTTCTATTTCCTAATCAGTAAAAAGGTTTCAAACTTGATAAAAAAATCCAATCAGGTAATTTCAAAAGAGAAGGTTCCTTTTTTTGCATTGATTTTCATCAATAATTTCTAACGCGTCATTCTAAAGCCACCCTTAGAAGCTTAAATATCTCAATAATTAAACATGCATCACTCACTCTCATTCATCACTTTTTTCACCAACTTTAATGGAAAACATTTTTTTGGATAACTTAATGTCTCTTCTTTCAGAAAATTAAAAAATAAGGAAAATTGAGTCTACCGTAAATGCTCGCAAATAGTCTCTGAAGTTTAATGAGGAAAGACTATTTGGTTGTTAAACATTTGACTTCAACTTTTTTCCACGGAGAAAATTAAATTTATAGTTAACTTTGGTGTTTCTGAAGGTCCAAACCAATTTTTAATCCTGGGGTTATAAGCTAGAAATAATGGGACAAATGTTGTCATTCTAAATTTAAATCTAGTAGAATTAAAAAAAAATGAAATCTGCTGATACAACTCTCATTTAAAACCATATTGTGTATTCAATGACCGGTAAATTTCCCTGATATTAAACTGATTCTAGACTGAACTAAAGAGTCAAAAAATTTGGGTCAAAAACATTTTAGGCCCATGCCTTAAAAACGGTTTTTCTGCTTTTAGCCCGGGGTAATTTGCGAGCGTTTACTGTAGAATTAGAATTCATTTCTAAATTTTTTCGTGTTGTTGAGTTTTTTCAAAACATGGTAATCATGATTTTATTAGGACCCTCTTTGACCAATAAAATTTTCAACAAGTTTTTTTTATGCTCTGGTTTTTTCAAAAGGTCCGACGAATAAAAAATTTAGGTCCTATTCCATAACTGAAATTTATATAATCGTATTTTTATGGTCCTTTAGTCACTAATTAAAAGATTGATGGAAAAGGATAGCAATAATGTATATCAAAGTTTAATTTATTAGTTTGTTTGCTAATTTCATGACTTCCATGACCGTATTTCACTGAAACTTGGATAAAAAAATGGTTAAATTTTCCTTTTTTTTTATCGTGTTACATCAACAGAATTAAAAAAAATAATTGAACCTATTTGATTGTAAATTTCAGAGAAATAAGTTAATTCCATGTCGAAAATATCCTGGATTTAACCGGAAAAGTTAAGCAAACCAATCATCAAATTTTAAAGAAAATGTCGAATATCACGGAACAAACGTTCAAAATCTGAAAAAATTTGTGACAATCATTATCTATCTCTCTTTTAAAGGATTAGACAAAGAGTAAAATTCTAATCCTTTAATTTTTTTAAATTTCGGATGAATTAATTCTTTTTATAATAAAAAGAAGGCTTAAATTTCTTTTTTTAAATTTATCGCATTCTGAAGATTTTTATTTTGTTTTACTAACGAACGTTAATTGAATGTTCCCATAGGGTGTTTCTTGTCAGAATCTTTTTCAGGATTCCTTAGAAATGTTAGAAAGTATCCATGATTATTTTGAATATGATTCCAAGAATTATTTGCATAAAAGTTTAACCGAACCCATACCCGAACCCATAGCGAAAAAATAACAGTAAAGAAAATTAAAAAAGTAAATTTTGAGTTTAGAATCAAACAAATAAATTTGAAAAAATATTTTATTAATTTTAATAAAAACATAGTTTTTGAAAAATATTAATAAATTTAAAAAATTAATACAAAGAGTTCAAAGCTCAAATAAACTTTTTGAAAAATATAAAAATTATAAGATTTAAAAAAAAAAAGAAGCACAATCGAAAATGATTGAAACAGAAAATTAACAAATTAATGAGGTTTCATTTTCTTTTTCAAAGAAGATTGCAACTTCATTCATTTTCTTACTTAATTTTTCTCAATTTTTTTATGCCGCACTCTCTAATTTATACGCCTAGAGTTATTCAAAAGTTTTTTTTGATATGATAAAATCTTGGCTGAACAGAATATGATTATATTAAAAATTTTCCGAAAATAGAATGGGGAGGCCCAGTTAGCAGCCAACCTAAAAAGTAAGTTTACTCGTTCTCATGAATAACAGACACGAGAAATTCAAATTCATTCCAAGAAAACTTCAAGACCTATGCATGTTCGCAGATAACCTACCGTTTGGAGATACTAAGTTTAAACTTTGCCAAGAGAGAATTCTAAAATTTTGTTCAAAACCTGACAAATTAATTGTTTCCTTACATTGAGATCTCTTTTTCTTACTGTCTTATATTAGTTCTCTCTATCTTTGCCATAAAGTAGTCACTTTTTAAGCGGCCAAGAGGTATTCAGTTTAGAAATAATCTAAATTCAGGTCCTCGGCCAATTAACCTTTAACCGAATCAAAATCAGACCTCTGGTTATACTTTTTATTGAGAAGATTCATATTTCATATACTACGGGACTAAGGTCTTCATGAGCCAAGTAAAAATATGGAATCCTTCAAGATTTTGTGTGTCATCTTTGCGCAGGAACCATGCTTATCTTCTTTGTGTCGTTTCAATTTTAGTATATGTATTAACGAAGTGGTACAAATATGTTTAGCAGCGTATTAAAACAATCGTTTCATAAATGCGATATTCCTTATTAGAAGTTAATTGAATTATCAACTACCGTAAACTCTTGCCTATAACTCTAATGGCGAGTGATTGTAAATTCCCATTCATTTCCATTAGAGTTATAGGCAAGAGTTTACGGTATTTTTATTAATGATAAACTTTCTTAATTGGACGCTATATCGTTAAAAATCATTTTTTTTTCAAAATTAAAAACTATTCTTTGTGAGAAAATTCAGCGTCATTTGTAAAATTATTGTTTTGAAAATTAATTATTCAATTTTTTACTGTGACGTGGCGACAGTAGATTTTAAAATTGATAAATCAGTTGTAACAGTTCGCCACAATGTAGCGCTGCCACTTTCTAAGAATAAAATCTACTAGATAAATAGTTTATCATGATGTATCAGAATTTTGCAATATTCGCTATGTTTTGCATCTTTCGATGCCCTTAATTTACCGATACGATGATTTTCAAAGATGTTCAAATATCAAGTCATCTAGAGAACGACTGGTCGATGATTCTAGTCAGATCGTTACCAAGCAGCACAACACAAATGACACATATCCATTTCCAGTAATATTTTTTCTAAATGTTACAATTCAGGAACTCGTGCATCTAACTGCTCAAGCTGTAGTTTAAACCACTCACCCACGACCTCTTGTTAAAATCCTTTTTTGAGAAAATTTAATCCGGCAAGTTTCTTACCGATTATCCTAATGCAATAAGTTTCCGCAACAATTTTAATAAGACTCTTACAAAAATTTCGGATAAGTTTTTATAAGATTTATTCAATTTTCTTTACCTTGCTGATAAGTGACCCCGAAATTGACACTTTTATCGAATAAATAATAAGGATGCGAATTGTTTTTTGGATTCATTTAGACTTTTCTGATAGAACTTAATAAGTTTTAAGTGAAGAGGGGTTTACAGGGGGCGCTTATCAGCAAGGAAATACGGTAGACAACTTGAAGTCTTTAGGACCCTTATGGGAATTCATAAGAATTTGCTTTTGTCTCAATAAAATTAATTAATAAACTAGACTGTCTACTAACACATAAAAAATGATTACAACATCGAGAAGAAAAGTCGATGAAATTTGGTTGATTTTGTCTTTTTCAAAAGGAAGTTAAATTTAAAATTGAAAATAAATTGAATAATTTTTAGAGAATTAATAGTCTTTTTTTTTGACAGACTCTGAATTTGACTGTTGATTAAAAAAAAAAAAACTTTTAATGTTTAGAAATCATCTACAGTTAGATGAGAAAATTTATTACAACCCACCTATTTCTATGTTTAGATTAACGCGACGAAATTGATTCATGTTATTTTTTATTTTGAAAAATTTTTAATTGAATATTAGGTTTTTTTGGAAGTTTCGTGTAGCTATAAAAATTGTGAAAAAAGATTCGTGAGCTAAATTGATTAACAGGGTGTTCAAAAAAATTCAAATAAATTGCTGATCGGTTGGCAGTTTGACCTATGCACAACAATGTTTAGGATTTCCAAGCTTCTCAAATTTAGATTCTAAACAGTATTCATCACTCCGAGGTAAAAATGCTATAAATTTCATAGATTGTAATAAAACTCGTAGCCATTAATTAAAACGTCCTACATTCGAAACTATCTAATAATAAATAGTTTACCTTAGAGTTTATTCTTGTCTTAATCTTCTTAATCGTCTTAAAGCTTTGCGTCAATTTTTAAGCTTATGCTCACGGATTTGAGATTATTTGAAAATGAAGGTAGATCATGATTATCAAAATGCACGAATAAAACTTTGACATTTCAAATACTTTGTTTAGCTAAAACATGAAGCTGTCAGTGATCAAAAATTCTTGCAAAAAAAATTGGAGTAAAACATTATAGAATCGAAGAATAAAAAGAAGATACGAATCCGAGTTTGTGGAAATGCTAATAACAAACGATTAAATCAAATTTATAAGAAACGCTTGTTTAATTTCAAAACTGAAGTTATTCTTGAATGAATATTTTAAATGTTGACTGTCAAATAAAGAAATAATGAAAATTAGAATTTCACTTGAAAACTTGAACAAAAAAAATTAATTTAAATATTTCTTTTGAATGATTAAATCAGTCATCATTTTTAGTCAAGGTGTTCTAAATTTAAAACATTTGAATCAAGATTATAACAGGCCGTGATTACAAAAATCTTAATTTTCTCAAAAATGCTTCAACCATTAATAAAATTCCTTTTTTTTTCAAAGAGAAATTGAGTATCTCTAATCCCAACTGACTTTTTACAATTTTCAACAAACTTATTAACTTTTATTCGAGAAAAAAAAACACAAGACATTTCACTAGAGAAATCGGCATACGCTTAATAATTAGATGTCGAATAAACATTGAATTAGAATAGTTGTTTGTCTATTTTTAATATTGTTGATGACAACTTAGAATATGGAAGTTTGATTTTAAATATGTCAAAAACTTTATGGAACAATCTTAATTTATGGCAGACGTCGTTCGATTGAAATAATATGAAAATTGAAAAAGTGAAATTTAGAGTTATGGAGCAGGAGCAATCTTGCAGAAGCATTATAAAATTTTTTCCATAGCCTCTATGACGAAAAACAAAGTTGTTCAATCTAAATTCAACGTCTGCAAAAAAATTGCGCATTTAAATTATAATACTTTATAATGGCGTACAATTTTCAGAGAAAATAGAGAATTTTTTCAGACGTTGAATTTTGATTGAACAACTTTGTTTTTCGTCATAGAGACTATGGAAAAAATTTTATAATGCTTCTGCAAGATTGCTCCTGTTCGATAACTCTAAACTTGACTTTTCCTGAAAATTAATTGTAAATTAGAACTTTTAACATAACATTTTCAATGAGGTAATAAATACTGATTTAGTTATCCAATACAAATGCAGCCGCTGATCAAGAGCTTGGTTAGTTAAGATCATGGCATTTAATTAATCGAATTCTATTGACCATTCTTAAGTTTTGATTGAACTTTTGTTGAAATAAAATCCAAAACAAAGCTAAGATTCCGTTTAAACCAAAACTAACCAATTAAAATTTATAAACATGGTTATAAGAAAAAAAAAATTATCTTTTATGACATGCAATATAATTTCTGAAAATTGTATCAGCCGACACAGAGGCTGCTACACCAAATTACCAAAATGCACGACATTGAATGATATGGAAATTAAATGCGCAATTTATTTGCAGACTTCTTGGAGAGTTGGTAATTTGGAGAAACAGCCTTTGTATCAGCTGACACGATTTGCAGAAATTATTTTACACCAAATCATACGGTATTTGTATTTTTGTAGCAAAATTCACAAGAAAATTTTACAAGCTCCAGTTTTTCGATGCAATTTACATCTTTCACTGTAAAAAAGATCTTTACAGAAACTAAAAATACACTCGAACCTCCAGCCGCCCTTCGTTAATTCGATTGCCGAACAATTTTTCGATTTCCCATCTCCATATTAAAACATTATAATTGAATCTATAATCCGACAATTTCGATAAACTGGCAAAATTTTCGCTTCTCGATTTGGCCAGATTAGAGAGGTTCGACTGTAACTAAGTTTTCTAAGAAAACTAGAAAAAGATCGAAATAGGAAAATTGACCAATGCCGGATTCAAATAGAAGTTAGCTACTAGTTCTGGATGGATTCGACTTAGGCCATAATGTCGCCTGTTAAAGTATAAGTACTAAACAGAAGAAGCGTACCGTATTTACCGAAATTTTTTAAAATTATTCAACGCCAAAATTTGCAGAAAAAATTAACTTATTGAGTAAGGTATGCTATGCTTAAGAGGGGATATTTGCCATCAAAAGATCTGTAGAAGTGCGGTAGTGATATTTGTTAGCCAAGCCATATCTGGTTTAGTTTCAAAGATTTGGCAAAGTAATTTGGTAACGCAAGCACAAGATTTTGGAAAATTTTTTGAAAAAATTATTCATGTAAGCGCCTCCTTTAAATCCCCCTCTTTCCAGACTATTTAAGGAGCCCCAAATCATAAATCTTACTAGCTTTAAATTCTATTCCTTCTCTGTGATACAATAAATCCAAGTTAAAAAGTGTCTTAAAATCTTTCTATCATTATTGTCTATGGAGATAGGTGAGTGTTTGTCATAAAACAAATAGTTTTCTTTTATACAAGCGATTTTTCGAAAATTTTAGCATTTTTCCTTAAAAATTTGCGGAAATTGATATTTCGGACATATTGTGGAATCAAGAGTTGCTTACCATTTGAAAAACCCCCACCTATTCTTGTAGAGAAAGACTTATACTACAAAGCTGAAAAGTTTTTGTCTTATCTAGATACAAAATAGAAGAGAAATTAGCTCTCAAAAACCATGAAATACTAACTAAGATTTATGATTTGGTGCATCTTACTCACTTTTATATTTTTGAATTTCAGAGGTTATTCTTTGAAATATGTAACCGTAACCGTAACACGGGGCAAATTTTCTGTGGAACAAATAAACGGAACCGAATCATCTTCAAACTAAAAATGAAAGATAAACTTATTTATTAGAATATGTGTTCCTTCATTTCTCAGCCCTCAGTTGTTCAACTATTTCTCAAACAGTCTGAGATATTTGATAACAAATTTTTATAAAGAAAGAGCATTCGTTTACCCAAAATAAAAAGTGTTCTTAATTTTACTTGGTATCGATGCCATAAATGTTGAAAAAAGTAGTAGACTCAAAAGAGAGCACTGGGACATGCCAACTTCTATTTCTAATTAAATCTTGATTTCTTTAGACGAATAATAAAATATCGGTAAAAAATTATGACAGATAAAATGGGCGACTTTAAAAGTACTTAAAGTATCGTAAAAATCTCTGGTAAAAAGTCGTCTCTTTACAAACTCTTTATTTATTATTTCAAAGTTTAAAGGCGAAGTTTTTAATTAATCTTCATTTGAATGAACAAGTTTTTTTTTTGTTCTGACAAGAATTCGTGATATTTCAATTTCCGGTGTTAAAATTAATAATTAATTTAATGAAGGAGCTAAAACGCTGAAACGTAAATTCTTACGAGTAAATGAAAAAAATGTATTCCTTTATATTTTTGAGTTATTGAGTCTTTTTTCAAATCGTTTCTCTAGATAATAAATAATAAAAAGAAACAAAACGTATTTAGTTGAATATTGTTAATTAATTTTTCAAACGACAATTAACAACAACAAGAAAAATAAGAGACTCTGAATTATTATATAATCATTAATTTAGTATATTTTTTTAAAAAATATCCTCAGGGCCCACGAGGAAACAATTAAAAAAGACAACTAACGAAAACTAAAAATTAAAATTTACGTTGGATAACAAGTAGGTAAACCTTAATTTCCGATATTTCTATTAAATTTTTGTTTCGGTAATAAAGATTAACCGAAGCGCCTCGCCGATTATTTAATAAAAATTGAATACAGTGACGGAATATACTTTGTAACCTTAGATGATGAGGTTTAGGTTGAGAATGATTATAATCATGAATGTTTTTTTTTTCATTCAGATTATCATTATTGTTTTATTTTGTGATTAAGCATTCGTTTAGATTTCTATAATGGAACTGAATCAATTTGGGTAAGTGATGGATACGATCGCAATTTTGGATCATGATTGATTTTTTAATAATGATCCGGTTGTCGACTATTGTCGTAGTCCGGATTATGATACAAATAAAAAATCACTAATCAATGTTTTTTTTGATTTTAAACGATAAAAAAAAGTTTATAAAATATTTAGTTCGGCCGATAATAAAATTATACCTTATCACAAAGTCGACCAGACCCAAATAATCGATGGTGGACTTTGTAAAGAAATCTAATTTTTTAATGACATTTGACAAAGAAATTGTGACAAAGAAATATGATCTGATGTTAAAGTTTTCTTATTAACCTTTTTTGATCAAACAAGGGTTTCTGATCATGCTCAACTCCATGTTAAACCTTTTGCTCATCATCTATTGTTACAAATTAGATGAAACCACTTAAAAAGTTCTTAAATAAAAAATTAAATTTTAAATTTCTAATCGTAACCAATCCCTGAGATCGAACTGCATCACTCAAGGTTCGCAAAAAGTCATTTAGAGTAATTTAAAATTAATTTTGTTATGAAAAATATGTTAAAAAATAAAATCAAAATCAAAGCTAAGATTCCGTTTAAACCAAAACTAACCAATTAAAATTTATAAACATGGTTATAAGAAAAAAAAAATTATCCTTGATGACATGCAATATAATTTTTGAAAATTGTATCAACCGACACAGAGGCTGCTACACCAAATTACCAAAATGCACGACATTGAATGATATGGAAATTAAATGCGCAATTTATTTGCAGACTTTTTGGAGAGTTGGTAATTTGGAGAAACAGCCTTTGTATCAGCTGACACGATTTGCAGAAATTATTTTACACCAAATCATACGGTATTTGTATTTTTGTAGCAAAATTCACAAGAAAATTTTACAAGCTCCAGTTTTTCGATGCAATTTACATCTTTAACTGTAAAAAAGATCTTTACAGAAACTAAAAATACACTCGAACCTCCAGCCGCCCTTCGTTAATCCGACAAATTCGATTGCCGAACAATTTTTCGATTTCCCATCTCCATATTAAAACATTATAATTGAATCTATAATCCGACAATTTCGATAAACTGGCAAAATTTTCGCTTCTCGATTTGGCCAGATTAGAGAGGTTCGACTGTAACTAAGTTTTCTAAGAAAACTAGAAAAAGATCGAAATAGGAAAATTGACCAATGCCGGATTCAAATAGAAGTTAGCTACTAGTTCTGGATGGATTCGACTTAGGCCATAATGTCGCCTGTTAAAGTATAAGTACTAAACAGAAGAAGCGTACCGTATTTACCGAAATTTTTTAAAATTATTCAACGCCAAAATTTGCAGAAAAAATAAACTTATTGAGTACGGTATGCTATGCTTAAGAGGGGGTATTTGCCATCAAAAGATCGGTAGAAGTGCAGTAGTCATGCTCAACTCCGTGTTCTACCTTTTGCTCATCATCTATTGTTACAAATTAGATGAAACCACTTTAAATGTTCTTAAATAAAAAATTAAATTTTAAATTTCTAAATATAACCAATCCCTGAGATCGAACTGCATCACTCAAGGTTCGCAAAAAGTCATTTAGAGTAATTTAAAATTAATTTTGTTATGAAAAATACGTTTCGTTCTTAATAATTTAAAAACAATCAAATTTACTGGAATTAAAAGTAACAATCAGGTCAAATACCAGAAATCCTGCGAGAAATCCATTGGGATAAAACAAGATTGAACATTTAGCATTATTCTTTCGCAAGTTTCATTTTGAACACGTGTTTTGGGTGGGATTCTGATCTTTTTCCCGCATTAAGAGATAAAGATGTTTCTAATTCGATTAGAAAAGACCTGTGGAAAAATTGTTACTGACCTTTATAAAGTTTATTAAAATACTCACTTGAAAAAAATCTTTTTTACCACTGTAGCATCACAAAAACTAACTAAATTTAGATTCTAAACAGTATTCATCACTCCGAGGTAAAAATGCTATAAATTTCATAGATTGTAATAAAACTCGTAGCCATTAATTAAAACGTCCTACATTCGAAACTATCTAATAATAAATAGTTTACCTTAGAGTTTATTCTTGTCTTAATCTTCTTAATCGTCTTAAAGCTTTGCGTCAATTTTTAAGCTTATGCTCACGGATTTGAGATTATTTGAAAATGAAGGTAGATCATGATTATCAAAATGCACGAATAAAACTTTGACATTTCAAATACTTTGTTTAGCTAAAACATGAAGCTGTCAGTGATCAAAAATTCTTGCAAAAAAATTGGAGTAAAACATTATAGAATCGAAGAATAAAAAGAAGATACGAATCCGAGTTTGTGGAAATGCTAATAACAAACGATTAAATCAAATTTATAAGAAACGCTTGTTTAATTTCAAAACTGAAGTTATTCTTGAATGAATATTTTAAATGTTGACTGTCAAATAAAGAAATAATGAAAATTAGAATTTCACTTGAAAACTTGAACAAAAAAAATTAATTTAAATATTTCTTTTGAATGATTAAATCAGTCATCATTTTTAGTCAAGGTGTTCTAAATTTAAAACATTTGAATCAAGATTATAACAGGCCGTGATTACAAAAATCTTAATTTTCTCAAAAATGCTTCAACCATTAATAAAATTCCTTTTTTTTTCAAAGAGAAATTGAGTATCTCTAATCCCAACTGACTTTTTACAATTTTCAACAAACTTATTAACTTTTATTCGAGAAAAAAAAACACAAGACATTTCACTAGAGAAATCGGCATACGCTTAATAATTAGATGTCGAATAAACATTGAATTAGAATAGTTGTTTGTCTATTTTTAATATTGTTGATGACAACTTAGAATATGGAAGTTTGATTTTAAATATGTCAAAAACTTTATGGAACAATCTTAATTTATGGCAGACGTCGTTCGATTGAAATAATATGAAAATTGAAAAAGTGAAATTTAGAGTTATGGAGCAGGAGCAATCTTGCAGAAGCATTATAAAATTTTTTCCATAGCCTCTATGACGAAAAACAAAGTTGTTCAATCTAAATTCAACGTCTGCAAAAAAATTGCGCATTTAAATTATAATACTTTATAATGGCGTACAATTTTCAGAGAAAATAGAGAATTTTTTCAGACGTTGAATTTTGATTGAACAACTTTGTTTTTCGTCATAGAGACTATGGAAAAAATTTTATAATGCTTCTGCAAGATTGCTCCTGTTCGATAACTCTAAACTTGACTTTTCCTGAAAATTAATTGTAAATTAGAACTTTTAACATAACATTTTCAATGAGGTAATAAATACTGATTTAGTTATCCAATACAAATGCAGCCGCTGATCAAGAGCTTGGTTAGTTAAGATCATGGCATTTAATTAATCGAATTCTATTGACCATTCTTAAGTTTTGATTGAACTTTTGTTGAAATAAAATCCAAAACAAAGCTAAGATTCCGTTTAAACCAAAACTAACCAATTAAAATTTATAAACATGGTTATAAGAAAAAAAAAAATTATCTTTTATGACATGCAATATAATTTCTGAAAATTGTATCAGCCGACACAGAGGCTGCTACACCAAATTACCAAAATGCACGACATTGAATGATATGGAAATTAAATGCGCAATTTATTTGCAGACTTCTTGGAGAGTTGGTAATTTGGAGAAACAGCCTTTGTATCAGCTGACACGATTTGCAGAAATTATTTTACACCAAATCATACGGTATTTGTATTTTTGTAGCAAAATTCACAAGAAAATTTTACAAGCTCCAGTTTTTTCGATGCAATTTACATCTTTCACTGTAAAAAAGATCTTTACAGAAACTAAAAATACACTCGAACCTCCAGCCGCCCTTCGTTAATTCGATTGCCGAACAATTTTTCGATTTCCCATCTCCATATTAAAACATTATAATTGAATCTATAATCCGACAATTTCGATAAACTGGCAAAATTTTCGCTTCTCGATTTGGCCAGATTAGAGAGGTTCGACTGTAACTAAGTTTTCTAAGAAAACTAGAAAAAGATCGAAATAGGAAAATTGACCAATGCCGGATTCAAATAGAAGTTAGCTACTAGTTCTGGATGGATTCGACTTAGGCCATAATGTCGCCTGTTAAAGTATAAGTACTAAACAGAAGAAGCGTACCGTATTTACCGAAATTTTTTAAAATTATTCAACGCCAAAATTTGCAGAAAAAATTAACTTATTGAGTAAGGTATGCTATGCTTAAGAGGGGATATTTGCCATCAAAAGATCTGTAGAAGTGCGGTAGTGATATTTGTTAGCCAAGCCATATCTGGTTTAGTTTCAAAGATTTGGCAAAGTAATTTGGTAACGCAAGCACAAGATTTTGGAAAATTTTTTGAAAAAATTATTCATGTAAGCGCCTCCTTTAAATCCCCCTCTTTCCAGACTATTTAAGGAGCCCCAAATCATAAATCTTACTAGCTTTAAATTCTATTCCTTCTCTGTGATACAATAAATCCAAGTTAAAAAGTGTCTTAAAATCTTTCTATCATTATTGTCTATGGAGATAGGTGAGTGTTTGTCATAAAACAAATAGTTTTCTTTTATACAAGCGATTTTTCGAAAATTTTAGCATTTTTCCTTAAAAATTTGCGGAAATTGATATTTCGGACATATTGTGGAATCAAGAGTTGCTTACCATTTGAAAAACCCCCACCTATTCTTGTAGAGAAAGACTTATACTACAAAGCTGAAAAGTTTTTGTCTTATCTAGATACAAAATAGAAGAGAAATTAGCTCTCAAAAACCATGAAATACTAACTAAGATTTATGATTTGGTGCATCTTACTCACTTTTATATTTTTGAATTTCAGAGGTTATTCTTTGAAATATGTAACCGTAACCGTAACACGGGGCAAATTTTCTGTGGAACAAATAAACGGAACCGAATCATCTTCAAACTAAAAATGAAAGATAAACTTATTTATTAGAATATGTGTTCCTTCATTTCTCAGCCCTCAGTTGTTCAACTATTTCTCAAACAGTCTGAGATATTTGATAACAAATTTTTATAAAGAAAGAGCATTCGTTTACCCAAAATAAAAAGTGTTCTTAATTTTACTTGGTATCGATGCCATAAATGTTGAAAAAAGTAGTAGACTCAAAAGAGAGCACTGGGACATGCCAACTTCTATTTCTAATTAAATCTTGATTTCTTTAGACGAATAATAAAATATCGGTAAAAAATTATGACAGATAAAATGGGCGACTTTAAAAGTACTTAAAGTATCGTAAAAATCTCTGGTAAAAAGTCGTCTCTTTACAAACTCTTTATTTATTATTTCAAAGTTTAAAGGCGAAGTTTTTAATTAATCTTCATTTGAATGAACAAGTTTTTTTTTTGTTCTGACAAGAATTCGTGATATTTCAATTTCCGGTGTTAAAATTAATAATTAATTTAATGAAGGAGCTAAAACGCTGAAACGTAAATTCTTACGAGTAAATGAAAAAAATGTATTCCTTTATATTTTTGAGTTATTGAGTCTTTTTTCAAATCGTTTCTCTAGATAATAAATAATAAAAAGAAACAAAACGTATTTAGTTGAATATTGTTAATTAATTTTTCAAACGACAATTAACAACAACAAGAAAAATAAGAGACTCTGAATTATTATATAATCATTAATTTAGTATATTTTTTTAAAAAATATCCTCAGGGCCCACGAGGAAACAATTAAAAAAGACAACTAACGAAAACTAAAAATTAAAATTTACGTTGGATAACAAGTAGGTAAACCTTAATTTCCGATATTTCTATTAAATTTTTGTTTCGGTAATAAAGATTAACCGAAGCGCCTCGCCGATTATTTAATAAAAATTGAATACAGTGACGGAATATACTTTGTAACCTTAGATGATGAGGTTTAGGTTGAGAATGATTATAATCATGAATGTTTTTTTTTTCATTCAGATTATCATTATTGTTTTATTTTGTGATTAAGCATTCGTTTAGATTTCTATAATGGAACTGAATCAATTTGGGTAAGTGATGGATACGATCGCAATTTTGGATCATGATTGATTTTTTAATAATGATCCGGTTGTCGACTATTGTCGTAGTCCGGATTATGATACAAATAAAAAATCACTAATCAATGTTTTTTTTGATTTTAAAACGATAAAAAAAAGTTTATAAAATATTTAGTTCGGCCGATAATAAAATTATACCTTATCACAAAGTCGACCAGACCCAAATAATCGATGGTGGACTTTGTAAAGAAATCTAATTTTTTAATGACATTTGACAAAGAAATTGTGACAAAGAAATATGATCTGATGTTAAAGTTTTCTTATTAACCTTTTTTGATCAAACAAGGGTTTCTGATCATGCTCAACTCCATGTTAAACCTTTTGCTCATCATCTATTGTTACAAATTAGATGAAACCACTTAAAAAGTTCTTAAATAAAAAATTAAATTTTAAATTTCTAATCGTAACCAATCCCTGAGATCGAACTGCATCACTCAAGGTTCGCAAAAAGTCATTTAGAGTAATTTAAAATTAATTTTGTTATGAAAAATATGTTAAAAAATAAAATCAAAATCAAAGCTAAGATTCCGTTTAAACCAAAACTAACCAATTAAAATTTATAAACATGGTTATAAGAAAAAAAAAATTATCCTTGATGACATGCAATATAATTTTTGAAAATTGTATCAACCGACACAGAGGCTGCTACACCAAATTACCAAAATGCACGACATTGAATGATATGGAAATTAAATGCGCAATTTATTTGCAGACTTTTTGGAGAGTTGGTAATTTGGAGAAACAGCCTTTGTATCAGCTGACACGATTTGCAGAAATTATTTTACACCAAATCATACGGTATTTGTATTTTTGTAGCAAAATTCACAAGAAAATTTTACAAGCTCCAGTTTTTCGATGCAATTTACATCTTTAACTGTAAAAAAGATCTTTACAGAAACTAAAAATACACTCGAACCTCCAGCCGCCCTTCGTTAATCCGACAAATTCGATTGCCGAACAATTTTTCGATTTCCCATCTCCATATTAAAACATTATAATTGAATCTATAATCCGACAATTTCGATAAACTGGCAAAATTTTCGCTTCTCGATTTGGCCAGATTAGAGAGGTTCGACTGTAACTAAGTTTTCTAAGAAAACTAGAAAAAGATCGAAATAGGAAAATTGACCAATGCCGGATTCAAATAGAAGTTAGCTACTAGTTCTGGATGGATTCGACTTAGGCCATAATGTCGCCTGTTAAAGTATAAGTACTAAACAGAAGAAGCGTACCGTATTTACCGAAATTTTTTAAAATTATTCAACGCCAAAATTTGCAGAAAAAATAAACTTATTGAGTACGGTATGCTATGCTTAAGAGGGGGTATTTGCCATCAAAAGATCGGTAGAAGTGCAGTAGTCATGCTCAACTCCGTGTTCTACCTTTTGCTCATCATCTATTGTTACAAATTAGATGAAACCACTTTAAATGTTCTTAAATAAAAAATTAAATTTTAAATTTCTAAATATAACCAATCCCTGAGATCGAACTGCATCACTCAAGGTTCGCAAAAAGTCATTTAGAGTAATTTAAAATTAATTTTGTTATGAAAAATACGTTTCGTTCTTAATAATTTAAAAACAATCAAATTTACTGGAATTAAAAGTAACAATCAGGTCAAATACCAGAAATCCTGCGAGAAATCCATTGGGATAAAACAAGATTGAACATTTAGCATTATTCTTTCGCAAGTTTCATTTTGAACACGTGTTTTGGGTGGGATTCTGATCTTTTTCCCGCATTAAGAGATAAAGATGTTTCTAATTCGATTAGAAAAGACCTGTGGAAAAATTGTTACTGACCTTTATAAAGTTTATTAAAATACTCACTTGAAAAAAATCTTTTTTACCACTGTAGCATCACAAAAACTAACTAAATTTAGATTCTAAACAGTATTCATCACTCCGAGGTAAAAATGCTATAAATTTCATAGATTGTAATAAAACTCGTAGCCATTAATTAAAACGTCCTACATTCGAAACTATCTAATAATAAATAGTTTACCTTAGAGTTTATTCTTGTCTTAATCTTCTTAATCGTCTTAAAGCTTTGCGTCAATTTTTAAGCTTATGCTCACGGATTTGAGATTATTTGAAAATGAAGGTAGATCATGATTATCAAAATGCACGAATAAAACTTTGACATTTCAAATACTTTGTTTAGCTAAAACATGAAGCTGTCAGTGATCAAAAATTCTTGCAAAAAAAATTGGAGTAAAACATTATAGAATCGAAGAATAAAAAGAAGATACGAATCCGAGTTTGTGGAAATGCTAATAACAAACGATTAAATCAAATTTATAAGAAACGCTTGTTTAATTTCAAAACTGAAGTTATTCTTGAATGAATATTTTAAATGTTGACTGTCAAATAAAGAAATAATGAAAATTAGAATTTCACTTGAAAACTTGAACAAAAAAAATTAATTTAAATATTTCTTTTGAATGATTAAATCAGTCATCATTTTTAGTCAAGGTGTTCTAAATTTAAAACATTTGAATCAAGATTATAACAGGCCGTGATTACAAAAATCTTAATTTTCTCAAAAATGCTTCAACCATTAATAAAATTCCTTTTTTTTTCAAAGAGAAATTGAGTATCTCTAATCCCAACTGACTTTTTACAATTTTCAACAAACTTATTAACTTTTATTCGAGAAAAAAAAACACAAGACATTTCACTAGAGAAATCGGCATACGCTTAATAATTAGATGTCGAATAAACATTGAATTAGAATAGTTGTTTGTCTATTTTTAATATTGTTGATGACAACTTAGAATATGGAAGTTTGATTTTAAATATGTCAAAAACTTTATGGAACAATCTTAATTTATGGCAGACGTCGTTCGATTGAAATAATATGAAAATTGAAAAAGTGAAATTTAGAGTTATGGAGCAGGAGCAATCTTGCAGAAGCATTATAAAATTTTTTCCATAGCCTCTATGACGAAAAACAAAGTTGTTCAATCTAAATTCAACGTCTGCAAAAAAATTGCGCATTTAAATTATAATACTTTATAATGGCGTACAATTTTCAGAGAAAATAGAGAATTTTTTCAGACGTTGAATTTTGATTGAACAACTTTGTTTTTCGTCATAGAGACTATGGAAAAAATTTTATAATGCTTCTGCAAGATTGCTCCTGTTCGATAACTCTAAACTTGACTTTTCCTGAAAATTAATTGTAAATTAGAACTTTTAACATAACATTTTCAATGAGGTAATAAATACTGATTTAGTTATCCAATACAAATGCAGCCGCTGATCAAGAGCTTGGTTAGTTAAGATCATGGCATTTAATTAATCGAATTCTATTGACCATTCTTAAGTTTTGATTGAACTTTTGTTGAAATAAAATCCAAAACAAAGCTAAGATTCCGTTTAAACCAAAACTAACCAATTAAAATTTATAAACATGGTTATAAGAAAAAAAAAATTATCTTTTATGACATGCAATATAATTTCTGAAAATTGTATCAGCCGACACAGAGGCTGCTACACCAAATTACCAAAATGCACGACATTGAATGATATGGAAATTAAATGCGCAATTTATTTGCAGACTTCTTGGAGAGTTGGTAATTTGGAGAAACAGCCTTTGTATCAGCTGACACGATTTGCAGAAATTATTTTACACCAAATCATACGGTATTTGTATTTTTGTAGCAAAATTCACAAGAAAATTTTACAAGCTCCAGTTTTTCGATGCAATTTACATCTTTCACTGTAAAAAAGATCTTTACAGAAACTAAAAATACACTCGAACCTCCAGCCGCCCTTCGTTAATTCGATTGCCGAACAATTTTTCGATTTCCCATCTCCATATTAACACGTCATAATTGAATCTATAATCCGACAATTTCGATAAACTGGCAAAATTTTCGCTTCTCGATTTGGCCAGATTAGAGAGGTTCGACTGTAACTAAGTTTTCTAAGAAAACTAGAAAAAGATCGAAATAGGAAAATTGACCAATGCCGGATTCAAATAGAAGTTAGCTACTAGTTCTGGATGGATTCGACTTAGGCCATAATGTCGCCTGTTAAAGTATAAGTACTAAACAGAAGAAGCGTACCGTATTTACCGAAATTTTTTAAAATTATTCAACGCCAAAATTTGCAGAAAAAATTAACTTATTGAGTAAGGTATGCTATGCTTAAGAGGGGGTATTTGCCATCAAAAGATCTGTAGAAGTGCGGTAGTGATATTTGTTAGCCAAGCCATATCTGGTTTAGTTTCAAAGATTTGGCAAAGTAATTTGGTAACGCAAGCACAAGATTTTGGAAAATTTTTTGAAAAAATTATTCATGTAAGCGCCTCCTTTAAATTCCTCTCTTTCCAGACTATTTAAGGAGCCCCAAATCATAAATCTTACTAGCTTTAAATTCTATTCCTTCTCTGTGATACAATAAATCCAAGTTAAAAAGTGTCTTAAAATCTTTCTATCATAATTGTCTATGGAGATAGGTGAGTGTTTGTCATAAAACAAATAGTTTTCTTTTATACAAGCGATTTTTCGAAAATTTTAGCATTTTTCCTTAAAAATTTGCGGAAATTGATATTTCGGACATATTGTGGAATCAAGAGTTGCTTACCATTTGAAAAACCCCCACCTATTCTTGTAGAGAAAGACTTATACTACAAAGCTGAAAAGTTTTTGTCTTATCTAGATACAAAATAGAAGAGAAATTAGCTCTCAAAAACCATGAAATACTAACTAAGATTTATGATTTGGTGCATCTTACTCACTTTTATATTTTTGAATTTCAGAGGTTATTCTTTGAAATATGTAACCGTAACCGTAACACGGGGCAAATTTTCTGTGGAACAAATAAACGGAACCGAATCATCTTCAAACTAAAAATGAAAGATAAACTTATTTATTAGAATATGTGTTCCTTCATTTCTCAGCCCTCAGTTGTTCAACTATTTCTCAAACAGTCTGAGATATTTGATAACAAATTTTTATAAAGAAAGAGCATTCGTTTACCCAAAATAAAAAGTGTTCTTAATTTTACTTGGTATCGATGCCATAAATGTTGAAAAAAGTAGTAGACTCAAAAGAGAGCACTGGGACATGCCAACTTCTATTTCTAATTAAATCTTGATTTCTTTAGACGAATAATAAAATATCGGTAAAAAATTATGACAGATAAAATGGGCGACTTTAAAAGTACTTAAGGTATCGTAAAAATCTCTGGTAAAAAGTCGTCTCTTTACAAACTCTTTATTTATTATTTCAAAGTTTAAAGGCGAAGTTTTTAATTAATCTTCATTTGAATGAACAAGTTTTTTTTTTGTTCTGACAAGAATTCGTGATATTTCAATTTCCGGTGTTAAAATTAATAATTAATTTAATGAAGGAGCTAAAACGCTGAAACGTAAATTCTTACGAGTAAATGAAAAAAATGTATTCCTTTATATTTTTGAGTTATTGAGTCTTTTTTCAAATCGTTTCTCTAGATAATAAATAATAAAAAGAAACAAAACGTATTTAATTGAATATTGTTAATTAATTTTTCAAACGACAATTAACAACAACAAGAAAAATTAGAGACTCTGAATTATTATATAATCATTAATTTAGTATATTTTTTTAAAAAATATCCTCAGGGCCCACAAGGAAACAATTAAAAAAGACAACTAACGAAAACTAAAAATTAAAATTTATGTTGGATAACATTTAACAAGTAGGTAAACTTTAATTTCCGATATTTCTATTAAAATTTTGTTTCGGTAATAAAGATTAACCGAAGCGACTCGCCGATTATTTAATAAAAATTGAATACAGTGACGGAATATACTTTGTAACCTTAGATGTTGAGCATCAGGTTTAGGTTGAGAATGATTATAATCATGAATGTTTTTTTTTCATTCAGATTTTCATTATTGTTTTATTTTGTGATTAAGCATTCGTTTAGATTTCTATAACGGAACTGGATCAATTTGGGTAAGTGATGGATACGATCGCAATTTTGGATCATGATTGATTTTTTAATAATGATCCGGTTGTCGACTATTGTCGTAGTCCGGATTATGATACAAATCAAAAATCACTAATCAATGATTTTTTTGATTTTAAACGATAAAAAAAAGTTTATAAAATATTTAGTTCGGCCGATAATAAAATTATACCTTATCACAAAGTCGACCAGACCCAAATAATCGATGGTAGACTTTGTAAAGAAATCTAATTTTTTAATGACATTTGACAAAGAAATTGTGACAAAGAAATATGATCTGATGTTAAAGTTTTCTTATTAACCTTTTTTGATCAAACAAGGGTTTCTGATCATGCTCAACTCCATGTTAAACCTTTTGCTCATCATCTATTGTTACAAATTAGATGAAACCACTTAAAAAGTTCTTAAATAAAAAATTAAATTTTAAATTTCTAATCGTAACCAATCCCTGAGATCGAACTGCATCACTCAAGGTTCGCAAAAAGTCATTTAGAGTAATTTAAAATTAATTTTGTTATGAAAAATATGTTAAAAAATAAAATCAAAATCAAAGCTAAGATTCCGTTTAAACCAAAACTAACCAATTAAAATTTATAAACATGGTTATAAGAAAAAAAAAATTATCCTTGATGACATGCAATATAATTTTTGAAAATTGTATCAACCGACACAGAGGCTGCTACACCAAATTACCAAAATGCACGACATTGAATGATATGGAAATTAAATGCGCAATTTATTTGCAGACTTTTTGGAGAGTTGGTAATTTGGAGAAACAGCCTTTGTATCAGCTGACACGATTTGCAGAAATTATTTTACACCAAATCATACGGTATTTGTATTTTTGTAGCAAAATTCACAAGAAAATTTTACAAGCTCCAGTTTTTCGATGCAATTTACATCTTTAACTGTAAAAAAGATCTTTACAGAAACTAAAAATACACTCGAACCTCCAGCCGCCCTTCGTTAATCCGACAAATTCGATTGCCGAACAATTTTTCGATTTCCCATCTCCATATTAACACGTCATAATTGAATCTATAATCCGACAATTTCGATAAACTGGCAAAATTTTCGCTTCTCGATTTGGCCAGATTAGAGAGGTTCGACTGTAACTAAGTTTTCTAAGAAAACTAGAAAAAGATCGAAATAGGAAAATTGACCAATGCCGGATTCAAATAGAAGTTAGCTACTAGTTCTGGATGGATTCGACTTAGGCCATAATGTCGCCTGTTAAAGTATAAGTACTAAACAGAAGAAGCGTACCGTATTTACCGAAATTTTTTAAAATTATTCAACGCCAAAATTTGCAGAAAAAATAAACTTATTGAGTACGGTATGCTATGCTTAAGAGGGGGTATTTGCCATCAAAAGATCGGTAGAAGTGCAGTAGTCATGCTCAACTCCGTGTTCTACCTTTTGCTCATCATCTATTGTTACAAATTAGATGAAACCACTTTAAATGTTCTTAAATAAAAAATTAAATTTTAAATTTCTAAATATAACCAATCCCTGAGATCGAACTGCATCACTCAAGGTTCGCAAAAAGTCATTTAGAGTAATTTAAAATTAATTTTGTTATGAAAAATACGTTTCGTTCTTAATAATTTAAAAACAATCAAATTTACTGGAATTAAAAGTAACAATCAGGTCAAATACCAGAAATCCTGCGAGAAATCCATTGGGATAAAACAAGATTGAACATTTAGCATTATTCTTTCGCAAGTTTCATTTTGAACACGTGTTTTGGGTGGGATTCTGATCTTTTTCCCGCATTAAGAGATAAAGATGTTTCTAATTCGATTAGAAAAGACCTGTGGAAAAATTGTTACTGACCTTTATAAAGTTTATTAAAATACTCACTTGAAAAAAATCTTTTTACCACTGTAGCATCACAAAAACTAACTAAATTTAGATTCTAAACAGTATTCATCACTCCGAGGTAAAAATGCTATAAATTTCATAGATTGTAATAAAACTCGTAGCCATTAATTAAAACGTCCTACATTCGAAACTATCTAATAATAAATAGTTTACCTTAGAGTTTATTCTTGTCTTAATCTTCTTAATCGTCTTAAAGCTTTGCGTCAATTTTTAAGCTTATGCTCACGGATTTGAGATTATTTGAAAATGAAGGTAGATCATGATTATCAAAATGCACGAATAAAACTTTGACATTTCAAATACTTTGTTTAGCTAAAACATGAAGCTGTCAGTGATCAAAAATTCTTGCAAAAAAAATTGGAGTAAAACATTATAGAATCGAAGAATAAAAAGAAGATACGAATCCGAGTTTGTGGAAATGCTAATAACAAACGATTAAATCAAATTTATAAGAAACGCTTGTTTAATTTCAAAACTGAAGTTATTCTTGAATGAATATTTTAAATGTTGACTGTCAAATAAAGAAATAATGAAAATTAGAATTTCACTTGAAAACTTGAACAAAAAAAATTAATTTAAATATTTCTTTTGAATGATTAAATCAGTCATCATTTTTAGTCAAGGTGTTCTAAATTTAAAACATTTGAATCAAGATTATAACAGGCCGTGATTACAAAAATCTTAATTTTCTCAAAAATGCTTCAACCATTAATAAAATTCCTTTTTTTTTCAAAGAGAAATTGAGTATCTCTAATCCCAACTGACTTTTTACAATTTTCAACAAACTTATTAACTTTTATTCGAGAAAAAAAAACACAAGACATTTCACTAGAGAAATCGGCATACGCTTAATAATTAGATGTCGAATAAACATTGAATTAGAATAGTTGTTTGTCTATTTTTAATATTGTTGATGACAACTTAGAATATGGAAGTTTGATTTTAAATATGTCAAAAACTTTATGGAACAATCTTAATTTATGGCAGACGTCGTTCGATTGAAATAATATGAAAATTGAAAAAGTGAAATTTAGAGTTATGGAGCAGGAGCAATCTTGCAGAAGCATTATAAAATTTTTTCCATAGCCTCTATGACGAAAAACAAAGTTGTTCAATCTAAATTCAACGTCTGCAAAAAAATTGCGCATTTAAATTATAATACTTTATAATGGCGTACAATTTTCAGAGAAAATAGAGAATTTTTTCAGACGTTGAATTTTGATTGAACAACTTTGTTTTTCGTCATAGAGACTATGGAAAAAATTTTATAATGCTTCTGCAAGATTGCTCCTGTTCGATAACTCTAAACTTCACTTTTCCTGAAAATAAATTGTAAATTAGAACTTTTAACATAACATTTTCAATGAGGTTACTGATTTAGTTATAATACTGATTTAGTTATCCAATACAAATGCAGCCGCTGATCAAGAGCTTGGTTAGTTAAGATCATGGCATTTAACGTATTACCTTGCTACGAAGTGCATGCACTTAAAATCAAAAAACAAAATTTAGCCCATGCACAAGCTCCCATCACTCCCATGTTATAGTGGCCTTAAAAATAAGTCCGTGGTATATTTTTTAGTTTTTAAGTTTTAACGCAGCGTTTATTTTCAAATTTCAAATTTAAATACGGGTTTAAAACAGAAATCGGAGACATATTTTTTTTTTAATTTTTTAATCTATTTTTGGGTTTTGGTTATAAATGCCGGGCTTAATTGTGAAATGATCAAAAAATTCAAAAATTAAAAAAATTAAAATTTTTAATTCAAAGAATTTTTACTAAAAAAGCAAAAAAAATGGAATTTTTTTCGGTTTTAAGCCCGTATTTAAATTTGAAATTTGAAAATAAACGCTGCATTAAAACTTAAAAACTAAAAAATATACCACGGACTTATTTTTAAGGTCACTATAACATGGGAGTGATGGAAGCTAATGCATGGGCTAAATTTTGGTTTTTGATTTTAAGTGCATGCACTTCGTAGCAAGGTAATACGGTAATTAATCGAATTCTATTGACCATTCTTAAGTTTTGATTGAACTTTTGTTGAAATAAAATCCAAAACAAAGCTAAGATTCCGTTTAAACCAAAACTAACCAATTAAAATTTATAAACATGGTTATAAGAAAAAAAAAAAATTATCCTTGATGACATGCAATATAATTTTTGAAAATTGTATCAACCGACACAGAGGCTGCTACACCAAATTACCAAAATGCACGACATTGAATGATATGGAAATTAAATGCGCAATTTATTTGCAGACTTTTTGGAGAGTTGGTAATTTGGAGAAACAGCCTTTGTATCAGCTGACACGATTTGCAGAAATTATTTTACACCAAATCATACGGTATTTGTATTTTTGTAGCAAAATTCACAAGAAAATTTTACAAGCTCCAGTTTTTCGATGCAATTTACATCTTTAACTGTAAAAAAGATCTTTACAGAAACTAAAAATACACTCGAACCTCCAGCCGCCCTTCGTTAATCCGACAAATTCGATTGCCGAACAATTTTTCGATTTCCCATCTCCATATTAACACGTCATAATTGAATCTATAATCCGACAATTTCGATAAACTGGCAAAATTTTCGCTTCTCGATTTGGCCAGATTAGAGAGGTTCGACTGTAACTAAGTTTTCTAAGAAAACTAGAAAAAGATCGAAATAGGAAAATTGACCAATGCCGGATTCAAATAGAAGTTAGCTACTAGTTCTGGATGGATTCGACTTAGGCCATAATGTCGCCTGTTAAAGTATAAGTACTAAACAGAAGAAGCGTACCGTATTTACCGAAATTTTTTAAAATTATTCAACGCCAAAATTTGCAGAAAAAATTAACTTATTGAGTAAGGTATGCTATGCTTAAGAGGGGGTATTTGCCATCAAAAGATCTGTAGAAGTGCGGTAGTGATATTTGTTAGCCAAGCCATATCTGGTTTAGTTTCAAAGATTTGGCAAAGTAATTTGGTAACGCAAGCACAAGATTTTGGAAAATTTTTTGAAAAAATTATTCATGTAAGCGCCTCCTTTAAATTCCTCTCTTTCCAGACTATTTAAGGAGCCCCAAATCATAAATCTTACTAGCTTTAAATTCTATTCCTTCTCTGTGATACAATAAATCCAAGTTAAAAAGTGTCTTAAAATCTTTCTATCATAATTGTCTATGGAGATAGGTGAGTGTTTGTCATAAAACAAATAGTTTTCTTTTATACAAGCGATTTTTCGAAAATTTTAGCATTTTTCCTTAAAAATTTGCGGAAATTGATATTTCGGACATATTGTGGAATCAAGAGTTGCTTACCATTTGAAAAACCCTCACCTATTCTTGTAGAGAAAGACTTATACTACAAAGCTGAAAAGTTTTTGTCTTATCTAGATACAAAATAGAAGAGAAATTAGCTCTCAAAAACCATGAAATACTAACTAAGATTTATGATTTGGTGCATCTTACTCACTTTTATATTTTTGAATTTCAGAGGTTATTCTTTGAAATATGTAACCGTAACCGTAACACGGGGCAAATTTTCTGTGGAACAAATAAACGGAACCGAATCATCTTCAAACTAAAAATGAAAGATAAACTTATTTATTAGAATATGTGTTCCTTCATTTCTCAGCCCTCAGTTGTTCAACTATTTCTCAAACAGTCTGAGATATTTGATAACAAATTTTTATAAAGAAAGAGCATTCGTTTACCCAAAATAAAAAGTGTTCTTAATTTTACTTGGTATCGATGCCATAAATGTTGAAAAAAGTAGTAGACTCAAAAGAGAGCACTGGGACATGCCAACTTCTATTTCTAATTAAATCTTGATTTCTTTAGACGAATAATAAAATATCGGTAAAAAATTATGACAGATAAAATGGGCGACTTTAAAAGTACTTAAGGTATCGTAAAAATCTCTGGTAAAAAGTCGTCTCTTTACAAACTCTTTATTTATTATTTCAAAGTTTAAAGGCGAAGTTTTTAATTAATCTTCATTTGAATGAACAAGTTTTTTTTTTGTTCTGACAAGAATTCGTGATATTTCAATTTCCGGTGTTAAAATTAATAATTAATTTAATGAAGGAGCTAAAACGCTGAAACGTAAATTCTTACGAGTAAATGAAAAAAATGTATTCCTTTATATTTTTGAGTTATTGAGTCTTTTTTCAAATCGTTTCTCTAGATAATAAATAATAAAAAGAAACAAAACGTATTTAATTGAATATTGTTAATTAATTTTTCAAACGACAATTAACAACAACAAGAAAAATTAGAGACTCTGAATTATTATATAATCATTAATTTAGTATATTTTTTTAAAAAATATCCTCAGGGCCCACAAGGAAACAATTAAAAAAGACAACTAACGAAAACTAAAAATTAAAATTTATGTTGGATAACATTTAACAAGTAGGTAAACTTTAATTTCCGATATTTCTATTAAAATTTTGTTTCGGTAATAAAGATTAACCGAAGCGACTCGCCGATTATTTAATAAAAATTGAATACAGTGACGGAATATACTTTGTAACCTTAGATGTTGAGCATCAGGTTTAGGTTGAGAATGATTATAATCATGAATGTTTTTTTTTCATTCAGATTTTCATTATTGTTTTATTTTGTGATTAAGCATTCGTTTAGATTTCTATAACGGAACTGGATCAATTTGGGTAAGTGATGGATACGATCGCAATTTTGGATCATGATTGATTTTTTAATAATGATCCGGTTGTCGACTATTGTCGTAGTCCGGATTATGATACAAATCAAAAATCACTAATCAATGATTTTTTTGATTTTAAACGATAAAAAAAAGTTTATAAAATATTTAGTTCGGCCGATAATAAAATTATACCTTATCACAAAGTCGACCAGACCCAAATAATCGATGGTAGACTTTGTAAAGAAATCTAATTTTTTAATGACATTTGACAAAGAAATTGTGACAAAGAAATATGATCTGATGTTAAAGTTTTCTTATTAACCTTTTTTGATCAAACAAGGGTTTCTGATCATGCTCAACTCCATGTTCAACCTTTTGCTCATCATCTATTGTTACAAATTAGATGAAACCACTTAAAAAGTTCTTAAATAAAAAATTAAATTTTAAATTTCTAATCGTAACCAATCCCTGAGATCGAACTGCATCACTCAAGGTTCGCAAAAAGTCATTTAGAGTAATTTAAAATTAATTTTGTTATGAAAAATACGTTTCGTTCTTAATAATTTAAAAACAATCAAATTTACTGGAATTAAAAGTAACAATCAGGTCAAATACCAGAAATCCTGCGAGAAATCCATTGGGATAAAACAAGATTGAACATTTAGCATTATTCTTTCGCAAGTTTCATTTTGAACACGTGTTTTGGGTGGGATTCTGATCTTTTTCCCGCATTAAGAGATAAAGATGTTTCTAATTCGATTCGAAAAGACCTGTGGAAAAATTGTTACTGACCTTTATAAAGTTTATTAAAATACTCACTTGAAAAAAATCTTTTTTACCACTGTAGCATCACAAAAACTAACAGTATGCATTGGGTTACATTTTAGAAATACAGAATCACGATGTCAGGAGTGAGTGGTATAATTTCACTGTCAAATTTTAGATGGGGGGGAGGTCGTATTCTTAAATATAAAAAGGTTTTTTGACAGGTGGGAAGAGGTTTAAGCATGTAAAAATTTCTAAAAAAAAGGTCTAGTGTTCAGAATTTTTTTTCAAGTGCCTCATGATTATGTGTGATATAGTGTTACAATAGAGTCGCACAAAAATTCATTTAATCCGAAAATTAGTTATAAACCGAATTTTTGTTCCCGACAAATTCGAAAAACCCGTTTGTTTAATTATATCCGGAGAGCAATGTTTTAAGTATTTTTAAAAAAAATTGTATCAATATTTGTGGGTGTATATCTCAATAGAGAGTTAGAATTTCTTTGGATCCCTAAGACGAAGATAATACTCTGGTTTAGTCCCTTATATCTACAATATTAATTTAATTTAGAAAAACTTATCTTTACTAATTCTTTGGCATTGAGCCTTTAATCCTCAGCAAATTAAAAACTATTACTCCTCAAAATTAATAAAGTCTTAACTCGATTAAAATAAATTTAGCTTAAGGTTTCAATTTTGAAATAGCTAGTCAAATAGATTTGATTTAAATAAAAATTTCATGAAAGTTAACTTGAATGTCTTATTGAAAATTAATTGATTTCGAAGTGACAAAACCAAAATTTTTTATCTGCTTGAAAATGATAAAAATGTAAATTAAATTTTATTTTATTAAAATAATAAAGGAAAAATGACAAAAAATAACTAAGCCTTCTTTTGATTAAACAGTGATTTAACAAGGTCGTATGGCTGGACAACAATACTTGCAGTGTCATTTAATTTAAGTCGAGCTAAAATCTTGAAAAAAAAAAATTTTTATAAAACATTTGAAAAACAACTTTCAACCTCTAAGTATTTTTTAAGCCTTAAACGCCCGCTTGTTCATTTTTCAAGATACAAAAAAGTCGATAAAAAATTCGAATTCTACGTGAAAAGTTAGGTAAGAAAATGTATAAAAATGAAAAAAAAATTCATGACTTGGTGTATTTTTTTTTTGTATGATACATGATACAACGGGACGAGAGAAGGAAACTAACTCTTTTTTTGGTTTAGACTATTAAAGAACTAAAATCAATGTGTAATACGTTTTTAGTTTTTATTTAACGATTCAAATTCGTCCTTTTTTATTTTTGTTCTTGACATGTTTTAGTTTGAAATTATAAATGCTTGAGAATTCTGGTTTGATATTTTTAACAATTCGGATTTAATACTTAATTTAAAAGGAGACTTTTTTGCCGAATATCGAATATCCAATTTACGATTTCCAAAATATTAATATCATAGCGATATTCTGCACCTAAAATTACGTAAGTTTGCCCGAAATTAGCCTTGGCAACCATAAAAATTTAGGAGTAAATCAACCGTTAAGTTTACCGTCTAATAAGAGAAGTTCAGCGTTTTTTACTGGAAAGCGTTTAACAAATATCGACATCAAAAATGAAAGCTTAGATCCTAAACTACAAATAAATTGCATTTTTGTTGAAAAATATGTTGCCTTTGGGTCAGTACCTATCCAAATTCCAAAAAATGTGTTTTTAAGAGCTTTAAATTAGGCTTTGCTCCCTCGATCCAATTTAAGTATCAAGAGCGCCCCGTTATCTTGAAGCTCATTAAAAGCTCTACTAACTGACATGAATTTTTAATTGTCCATAGTGTTCCTGTCAAAAGTTACCACGTTTTCCGCTAAATTTTACTAAAAAAGTTGTATTCAGCCATTTTGTCCGGAATATCTCTTTGTATGAAAATCATTAATTCTGTAAAATGAATAATTTTCTATAGGTTTTCGAATACGTAGAAAATGCTTATTTCCTAAAATTTAATTAAAAAAAATACTATCCTTTATTAAATGATACTTTCGAGAATTAAATTAAATCGTGCACAAGATCCCGTTGTATCAAATGCGATACATAACTTTAAGGGAATGTATCTCTTAAAAGAATTGTATATTTAAATTTCTGAATACTAAAGCGTTTTTCTCGTCCCAAAATATACCAGAAAAATAGCTCTCTAAATTTTAAGTATATTAATTAAAAGAGTATGAATTTATAATCCAAATCAAATATTTTTTTTTAAAAATTAAAAAAATAGTGAAATTACCGTAAACATTCGATCACAATTGCGCAATTGTTCGTCTACGGTTTAATTTCAATGGAAGTATATTGCAATTATAGTAGAAATTTCTACTATAATTACATGTAACTGTGAACGAGAGTTTACGGTAGGTGAAATATTTTAACATGAACCGATACGAAAATTATTTAATGTTTACCTGTGGTAGATAGGTCTTTTGAAGAGGTTTAATTTAATATATAAATTAATAGCATTTGGTTATTGTAAAACATAGTACTAAGATGTTTAAAAAATGTATCATATATGATCCAACGGGCGTTTAAGGGTTAAAGAGTTGAAAATTTAAATAAAATATTTTGCAACTTACTTCTTCTGCATTTGATCTATAATTTATCCAATCGCCATTTATTTCTGTAATAACCCATTTGCTAAGTCTTTCTTTTTCATCATTTTTTTTAAATGTAAACATTTTACGCGAATTATCTAACTCATATGAAACCTTATTGGGATCATATTTGAGGCCATTTTTGTGAAATAGACCATTGTCATATATTTTTTCTATTTTAGCTGTGTTTTGTTTTAATTTTATGCCAAATTTGTCTTTAAGTATTTCAATTGAAACATCGTTTTCAAGATTTATTTGAAGTTGATCTTCGGTTATTTCTAAATGTATATCTGATATGATGATTACTCTCGAATAGGGTAAACGTCTTAGTTTTAAATTTACTAAAGGTAATTTTGAATTTTTTACAAGTTGAATTAAGCTTTCTACATCATTTGGTGTTTCACTGTTTATGGCTAGAATTTGATCTCCAAAATGTAAGTAATTACCAATAGTTGGTGATGAAAGATTACCAATCCTGAAAATTAAATTTTATTAAAAAAAATTTCCAAGTTGAAAATAATAAAGATTAAATCTGATCTTTTTGAAATAATTTAGCTAAATTCAGACTTAAAAGCTTAATTGAAAGTAAAATGTGACGGTATACTTGTTGTACTTGGGGACGCGGTCTCGGACTCGGAGCCGGTAACGAGTCGAGTACCTTAAATACCGGTTCTCATTTACATTAATGATCTGTTAGAAAGTCCCTGTTTATCATGTGCTGATGACTTGAAAACAATGTGAATTTTTGAAAGACAATGAGCAATGTCACTTGAACTTCAGCAAGACTTTAGTGTACTATGTGAATGGGGTAATATCTAGTCGATGGAGCTTAACTTGTCAAAATGAAAAACAATGTATCTACATGAGGATATGTAATGATGGACTCGGCCGGTTCACGCACAGACTAAATGAAACGAGTCAAGAAAATGACTTTGGTGTTTTTATTTCGAATGATCTAAAATGGAATAAGCAATGTGCTGCCCCTAATATAGTTCTTGGTAAAATAATAGAATTCATTTTCGTACCTTGAAAGAGAAACAATTGGCTATAAAAATTTTTCTTTAAACAAATCGCGTGATCGATTTTTCTAAAAAAACAAATATGTGCCTTTACTAATTTCGACTTTTTAGTAATGTTAGTGATAAAATCGGAATTATATTTTCATATTAAATTACCGCGGAATTGTTGCAATCTAAAGAAAAAAAAAACTCAAGTTTTCAAAAAATATCATAACAATCAACGTAACATTATTTGTCTAAGCGAATTTTATTCCTAACATTTCTAACTTCAAAAGTAGCGATTATCTTTGCAAATTGTATGAACGGGAACTTTCATGCAATTTGACTCATTGATGATTTATTTTGAAGTAAATTGAGGATTAAAACAGCCAAAATTTTACTGAAAATATAAAAAAGGGGGATAAAAGTCTTTTATTTATTTGCCTTGTTTTTTAAAGCTTTTTTACAGTGTTTTTATATTAATATTTACTTTTTTACAAAAAGCGTTGGAAAGTGTGAACTGAAAATTGGAAAGTGCTAAACATGCGATAATAAAAAAATAAAAAGCGTTGGGTTGTGAAGGAGAGAGCCTTGACACCGTTAGAGTGAGTGTGAGAGTGACTGAGACAGCGTTAGAGTGAGTGTGAGAGAGTCTGGGACAGCGTTGGGTTGAGTGTGAGAGAGTCTGGGACAGCGTTAGGGTGAGTGTGAGAGTGACTAAGACAGCGTTAGAGTGAGTGTGAGAGAGTCTGGGACAGCGTTAGGGTGAGTGTGAGAGTGACTGAGACAGCGTTAGAGTGAGTGTGAGAGAGCCTGGGACAGCGTTAGAGTGAGTGTGAGAGAGTCTGGGACAGCGTTAGGGTGAGTGTGAGAGTGACTAAGGCAGCGTTAGAGTGAGTGTGAGAGAGTCTGGGACAGCGTTAGGGTGAGTGTGAGAGTGACTAAGACAGCGTTAGAGTGAGTGTGAGAGAGTCTGGGACAGCGTTAGGGTGAGTGTGAGAGTGACTGAGACAGCGTTAGAGTGAGTGTGAGAGAGTCTGGGACAGCGTTGGGTTGAGTGTGAGAGAGTCTGTGACAGCGTTAGGGTGAGTGTGAGATTTGGTGATCTAAAGAGGATTTGATAAAATACATATACAAATTCGTTGAAAAAAAACTAACAGTTCAAAAATGCTGCAATTTTGTTTTAATGCATAAAAAGTAATCATTTTGTTTTCAAAAATCATCAGTTATTTTAAATGTTTTTCAACTAAAGAGTGTTACAAAAATTATAAAAAGAAAAGGAGGTTGGAGTGATTATTAGACTCAAGGATCCGAGAATAAATTTGAAATATAAAATAGTTTGTTTATTTCAATAACTCTAATGATGACTCCCAGACTCAGACTCTCTCACACTCACTCTAACGCTGTCTCAGTCACTCTCACACTCACTCTAACGCTGTCTCAGTCACTCTCACACTCACCCTAACGCTGTCCCAGACTCTCTCACACTCACTCTAACGCTGTCTCAGTCACTCTCACACTCACCCTAACGCTGTCCCAGACTCTCTCACACTCACCCTAACGCTGTCCCAGTCACTCTCACACTCACCCTAACGCTTTCTTTTATATTACTAACGCTTACTTACACTCTTCTTAAAAAATTCGCGTTTTTTTTATTTTCCAACGTTTTCTTACGCCGAAAGTAAATTTTTAAGTAAAAACACTGTAGAACCATACGTAAATGGGATAAGAAAGGAAATGTTCCAAGTATAAAAAAACTACAGTAGAAATTTAGAGTTCAGATTTTTAACAGTAAAAAAGGCGAATAAAAAAGGTAACAGCTCATTCCAAAACTAGTTGTGTTATCTTTTATCTCATATAATTAAAAGCACCCTAATACTCTATTGACTTTTGAGGTAAGAACCGTTGGAAAGACACATCATCCGTGCACATTCTCCCAACATTTTTTAAAAAAGCAAGTTCTCAGCAATTTCTATACACTAGTGAATTGAAACCAAGATTTTACAAATTTTCACGTAAATTCACGTAACGTAAAAGCTCGAGTTTTAGTACATGTCGCGAATAAGGGATATCCCTTTTTTTTTTAAAAATTCAGATTCGGATTTTACTACATTTTACGTTTTTTCATGTTAAGATTCATTCAAAAACTTTTTAAAAGCAAAATTAGAATGATATTTTTAAAAAGCTTTTTTGAAGGGTTTAATCGAACAGCACCAAAGACCCATATCGAATTTATATATTTTTTGTGTAATAGGGTAAGAAAACAATTTAAATATTTTAATCATACAATTTCACTCCTAAAAACAGGAGTGAGGCGTAGGAGTAGGAGTAGGCTAACTCCTACTCCAAACTCGACGTCTGATTACTCCTTTTTGGGAGTAAAATACTCCTACTTCTACTCCAGAAATATACTCCTTTTTCAGGAGTATAAATACTCTCAAATACTCTTAATACTTCTATTTTTTGGAGTAAAAAACAAAGAATTACGCAATGGGGACTCGGGAGGCATGGTTTTTTTTTTAAATGCAAATAGAAAATGTGATCTCAGAGATTCAATTAGAAGATACCCACAAACAAAATTTATTGTCATACTATGAGTGTCTAATATGAATAATAGAACATAATATCCAAAGCTCACTGAGATAAGGGACAAAATCAAGGTAACTCCATCACAAGACCTAATTTTATAACAAAAAAAATATAAAAAAAGAACTTCAGACGAATCCAACGTCAAAATGTCTTTTTAATGGAACTAAAGGAGCAGGATAAACTTAAATCGCTGTCCCGTCAGAACAATAAAAGTAAATTTTGGCTTTTTATCAAAAAAATCAAAGAAGATCATACACTCTTTAAAAGAAATAATTCTCTCCCAGATAAGCTTCTAAACCATTTTAAAAAGATTTTCAGTGACCCCAATCCAGATCTAACTAGTGAACAACACAATATCAAAACTAAAGTAAAAGAAACACTTTACTCTTTCAGTCCTGAAGAAAGACGAAAGAACTTTAAACTTGAAAATAAAATAATAGATGAACTAGATAATTCACAAAACTCAGGTATTGATAGAACGATGTTGATTTTGCTAAAAACTTTAACAAAGCGTTATCGCCATATTTTTGATTAACTTCTTTTAAAATATCTTGTCTAGTACGTTTAGGTGATGGCTTTCGAAATAAGCCGTCATTTGAAAACGAATAGTACGTCACATAGTGCATCAGAAGCTTTTGAATAAAACTCATTTCCAAAACTTCGATCATACCAAATTCCAACTTTGAACACATTAAAAAAGACTGAGACGAGGTAAATTATCGAGCTTAGTTTGAAATCGAACTTTTCTTTCAATAATTTAGCTAACTGGTAAATAACCTCGAAAAACCTCACCAATCGTCCAGTCAGCTTTTTGAGACAATAAAGAAATGTGTTCAAACAGTTAAGAATATATAAATATTGTTCGATTGTTTTTTTCTAAACTAGACATTTGTCCTGTTCATTAAAAACACCGTTGAAGTAACACTTATACAAACTAAAAAGCATCATAAATGTGGAAGACCATCTAGTTTTATTTTTGTACTTAAGCTTACTCTTAAATCCATGATGAAGACGAGCAAGACGATTGGAATAATCAGGAGCTGATGCAAATCGTGAAAGCTTATCCAACATTTTTTCTAATCGACGCGACGAACGAATAGCTTTTCGAACACAAAAATTGATTCTGTGTGAGACGCATGAATATCGAGGAAAAGTATTTGTTCCGAATTTGAAATCAAGTTTATCGATTATTGAACCTCAAATTAAGTCATATTCATCTTCATCTAAAATCTTATCTGGTTTTGTAGCTGCATCTTCGTCTTCACTATGTTAATCATCACTCTCAACATTTATTTGATTATCATCATCTAAACATATTGAATTTTCGTCCTTATCGACAAAAGCCTATTGGTTGTGTCTAAAATTTCTAGGTTGTTTCGAGGTGTCACATTTTGATTGGTCGTTGAAGCTCCTATGGCAATAAAGTCTATAGGGTTTAACCAAATATACAGAGCTAAGCAAACTGCATCTGCATCATTCAAAAGTTTATTTATCGAGTCATACATTAACTTCAGAACAAAAAAAAAGACTTCTAAAATAATTTTAGAAAGGTTTTTTTGCTCCAAATTAAAAAAAAAACACACAATAATCAATCTAACACTCAATTTATTTTACCAATGTAATCTCTTTGCCAACTATGGAATTGAAAAGAAACTTATGTTCTATTATTCATATTAGACACTCATAGTATGACAATAAATTTTGTTTGTGGGTATCTTCTAATTGAATCTCTGAGATCACATTTTCTATTTGCATTTAAAAAAAAAACCATGCCTCCCGAGTCCCCATTGCGTAATTCTTTGTTTTTTACTCCAAAAATAGAAGTATTAAGAGTATTTGAGAGTATTTATACTCCTGAAAAAGGAGTATATTTCTGGAGTAGAAGTAGGAGTATTTTACTCCCTAGGGCTGCTTCATTTACTTTACTTTACTAGTAAATGGTAAAGGTACCCTTTACTTTCCTTTACTTTCTCAAAATCAACTCTAAATCGATTTTTTCGATACTGGAATGATTATTTCGCCGAAATAAAGCGTTTTAGAGAAAGTAAAGGAAGTAAAGGATTCCTTTACCCTTTACAAGTAAAGGAGTAAAGTATCAAAAATTTCCTTTACCTCAATAAAATCACTTTTTTAAAGATATTGGGTCATTTGCATCTCAAAAAGCGATCATTTACTTCCCTTTACCTTAACTTTACCTGAGTAAAGGGCTTTTTTTGTTATTTATTAAAAATATATGATTTAAGAAAGATTATGATGGCCATCTAGTAATTAAATTTTTTGGTAAAAACGATGAAATTAAAAAGATAATAAACGGTCATTTTTTTTATTATTTTAACAGATTTTACAAACATTAAAAAAATAAAGGCAGATTTATGTTAACAGAATTAAAATTTTAATCTTTTCAATTTTTTCTTTATTTTTTACCGTAAATTATCAAAATCGAGTACCTTAAGTTTTTTGCAGAAAAAGAGCTTTTTTCGCGTATACATATGTGTATTACGAATACAGTCAAACCTCGGTTATATCACTATGCACTTATATCAAGCCTCATTAATATCATCCAATAAAAAAAGACAAACGGCAGTCAATACTTTTACATTGAAATTTTGCCCAGTTATATCATGTTCACTTATATAATGTTTCATTTATATCATGCTAACAAAAAAGTCAAAAAACATTGTTCCTCATTGTAAATTAACCCGTTTATATCATTTATGCACCTAGCCATTTTATTGTCATAAGACAAAAAGCTAATAATTGATTGCAAGTTTATTAGAAAACAAAACATATTTATGTATACTCGTATACATTCGTTTACAAAAATTTTGCTTTTTTTCTGGTAATACATGGGATGTAAATGCGAATACATCGGGTATGTATGCGAGTATACATAAGATATGTATTCGCGTATACATGTTCATTCATATCTTCATTTTTTAAAGCAAAGAGTTCGATGATCAGAGAATACTGCTGCACGACTCCTGAAAAAAAGGCGTACTCTGTACAGTACCTTTTTCGTATACATATTATGTATTCGTAATACATATATGAATACGCGTAAACATGTCGAAAAATAGGTTAACATGACTTATCTATACCCATTTATTTTGGGGTGGTGATAAATCAAAATTTTTTTGATTTTAGTCTAGGTGAATAGTGTGGTTTTACTATAATTACAAATCTATTGCTAAGACTTTGCTTGAATGGATATCTGACTCGCGAAGATAACCATAAATCAGATGCAGTTTTTTAATTTTTATTATCGAAAAGATAGTAAAATGATAATTTAGAGGGCATTTCAAGCAATATTATCTTTTCAAAACTATTTGTAGCTTGAAAACTTGTTTAATGACAGGAATAAATTAACCATAAAATCATCCATACCACCCTAACTTTTATCACTTAAGTTCTCTTGGGCCCCTAAAAATCGAGCTTGGCACGGTTTAGTCCGAAAAGTGTCACCTATTATTTGAAGCTTCAATCGGTAGATTCGTAAATATATTATAACCGTACTAATTGGTTTATGAGTCAGATTTAAAGCTTACCTTTTTACCCGACTTGTATTTTTCCCTGTTGTGAATTATCCGGGAGGGATCGTGGTGGACTTATAATCAAAACTTCTGAAGGGATATTTGGAACAGTTTTTAAGTAGCTAATGTGTTTACTGCCGAAATAATCATTACTCTTACCCGTACGTAATAATTAGTACCGTATTTAATTACTAGATGGCCATCATAATCTTTCTTAAATCATATATTTTTAATAAATAACAAAAAAAGCCCTTTACTCAGGTAAAGTTAAGGTAAAGGGAAGTAAATGATCGCTTTTTGAGATGCAAATGACCCAATATCTTTAAAAAAGTGATTTTATTGAGGTAAAGGAAATTTTTGATACTTTACTCCTTTACTTGTAAAGGGTAAAGGAATCCTTTACTTCCTTTACTTTCTCTAAAACGCTTTATTTCGGCGAAATAATCATTCCAGTATCGAAAAAATCGATTTAGAGTTGATTTTGAGAAAGTAAAGGAAAGTAAAGGAAAAACTTTACTTTACTCGGTAAAGTAACGGAAAGTAAAGTAAATGAAGCAGCCCTATTACTCCCAAAAAAGAGTAATCAGACGTCGAGTTTGGAGTAGGAGTTAGCCTACTCCTACTCCTACGCCTCACTCCTGTTTTTAGGAGTGAAATTGTATGATTGTAATCTATATATATTAAAGGAGAGTCCGCAAATAAAATTAAAGTTAAGTAACCAATGATCATGCCTAAAATACTAATTTTAAAGTTACTTTGCTTTACGTAAGTATAACTTAATTTTTTATCCAATAAAATCACTTCTTTTTATTAAAATAAAAGAGCTTAACCTTAAATGCTTTTAAATATACAGTGGTTCTTATGAAAATGTAACGTTCCGTTCCAAAAAAGGATTTCCTTCCAAATAAAGGTTCCGTTGCAAATAAGAATTCCATGTAACCGTTACGTTCCAAATAACCGTTCCCAATAACAAAATTGATGATTGGAAGATTTATTGGCAAACAATATTGGAACGAAGAAAAAAAAAGATCCAATTTAAAAAATAAAAAGATACCTTTATTTGGAACGGAACCCTTACGGAACTGACGGAAATTTTTTAAACCCCCGTTTCTTTTTTGGAACGATTTCGAACGGAACTTTAAATTTTCGCAAGAACCACTGTAGATGTTGTTAAAATGTCCAGTTTTAACCCCCTGTGCATTTGAGGCATTCAAAAATAAATATATCATTTTAGAGTATTCCATAGTATAAAAAGAGTGCTACAAGGCTACGTTTTCACTCCATTTAGAAATCTAATAGACAAGAAAGAAAAGCCTCTAATCTGGATTCCGCAGACGGCATTTTTCTTTTGGAGAGTTAATTTAATATGACCATCTTCTTATTATGATAAAATTTTAAACTAATTTACATGAAATCGAGGTTTAGTACTGACATAAGAAGAAATTGCGAAGTATGTCAGAGAAAAACTAATTCGATGATGATTATGTTTTTTTTATCTCACAAAGAAGATTATGAATTTGAATGTTCTAATTGTTAAAACGTTGTTATTACTAAAGGGCTACTACAAGTTGACATATTAATTTACCTTTCGACCCACTCCTTTTCATTTTATTTTGAGATAATAAAAGCTAATTTTAGCATTTAAAAATTAACTTTCCGCTTTAGGGAACGACATTGTTTTATTTAAAAGTGGATTAACAAGAAATCAAAGGTGGATGAAGAGAGCATTGTGAAGTTTCGTTCAAAAGGTTCAAAAAGTTCAGTTTCAAAATTTTAAAATTGAATAATTCTTTATAGGTAATGAAAATTGAATGAAAAAAAATGGTGTAACAAGATGTAACAAAAAATGTTACACAACTTGCAATAAAAAAGGATAAAAAACAAAATTTGATCAATCGATTATTGATTTTCGTAAAAAACGGATTTTGAAGGATAGTTTAAATAGGATAAGATCATTGTCAATGTTCCAACGAAAGAAAGCTGAAAAAATGATTGCCGATTTGGGTCAAATTATTTTAATAAATTTATCTTATCTTGATTCAGAAAAGAAAAAACAAAGATCTTCTACTCGAAAATAAAGTTTTAATTAATAATTCTTTTCTCCACAATTATTGCGGAGCGGGTCAACTAGTATTTATAATTTGGGTCCTTAGAAATAACATTTTGTCAAACCTTACCAAGTAACATTTGGTCTTTACAAAGCATCTAAAACTTACCATATTTTTTGATACAAATTCACAAGTACTAGGTTATATAAAATATCAGTTGGTTTAACATCTAAGAAAATGTACATTTGATTCATATCGTTTCTTAATAGTTTTACCTTTTAAAAAAATAAAAAATTTTTTTAAATTTTACAAGAATTATGTTCTCTTGTTAATCATACTTCAGATAAAATTTCAGAACTCTTACGAAGTTTAAGTTGAAAAACAGTTGAATTTGTTTTAAATGATAAATTTCGTGGACTATTGTGTACACTTGAGCTATCGTCTGTTGAAATACTCGGATAAAATTGCTTTTGACTAACCGAATCTAATTGTGTACTTTGTTGTGAAAAAGAATTTTTAAATTCACTTTTTAAGTCATACGAAACAAAACTTGGTGCAATAAGATCATTTGGATCCATGTAAATTGGCTCATCGTTCGAAGTCGCAATTGACAATGCATCTTCAATCGTAAACTTATCTTCAAATTTACTCTTGACAGTTATTTTAGGCGCATCAGTGTTTTGAGGGTTTAACTTTTTTTCTTTAACACCAGCTCGATTTTTTTCGAACAGTGGTCTAGGCTCAAATGTTGGAACCTTAGGTGTCTCTATTCCATTGACCTCGATTTTAATTATATTCTTTTCCGAATCATCGGTAATTTTACTCAAATCTTCTTGTGATTCAAATTTAAACAATGGATTTATCTTGTGTATTTCCAAGTCTTTATTTTTTAAGACATCAACTTCGGATGTTTGTGTAATCAAGTCCTTGAATAAAGACTCTCGTATATCTGATTTTCGCATCGTTTCAATTACCGAATAGTTTCGAATACGATTTAAATTGTGCAAATCGGGATAGTTTTTTCTATCATCATTACGATCAAGTGTTTTTGAACCCCCCATAAAATCAACACTAATAACCCGTTTAATGTTGGGATTAACATCTCGTGAGTTATTCATTGTTTAACAACAGAATTTCGAGTAGTTTTGAACGAGGCTGATTATTATTTGAAATATGAACAACCAATTATGTAATGAATAGATTTTTAAAAAATAAATAAATAAAAAAGGTTTAGTCTCAGTAATTTTTTGACAAAAATAAAATATGAAAAATATTTTCTGTGTTTCTGTTGGCAAAAAATCAATGTAGTTATAAAGAATAATTTTTAAGGTAAAAAGTAAACTCAAAAATAACAAAAAAAAAGGGTTTTCTCATAATTTAAAAAAAAAAAAAACTAAACGGAAAATTTGATTCTTTAAAATAAAAAAAAAGAACGTTTCTTGTTTGAAAAGGTGAAATTTTTTTAGTTGTTGGATTTGGAATACAATTTTCAAGTATTCTAGAACGAGCCTTGAGATAAAGTAAAAAAAAAAAAAGTTGAGAATCAGGTGCAAGTTCTTTTTTATGTTTTCGTAATTTTTTTGAATTTGTAAAATTTTGTTGTTTTAAGTGTCAAAAAAAATTTTTTTTTCTATTACCTAACTTACTCTATATATTTTTTGGATTATTCAAACAAAAATGCTAGCGTTCTTGATTTCGAAGGTATCTAAAACGTGAATTTTGAAATGAGATTATATTAGCATAAAATTTGGCACAAGAAGGATAAATATTTTTGGTCAGGAAAATTAGACACGAACATTCGATCCCGATGTTTCGTGTAAAAGAACCCACTGGAAGAACTAATAATTTATTCAGACTCATTTTTGACTATTTTGTGCAGTTATGACTATTCACGTTTTCCTCTGGTGAAAATTAGGATTCATGATTGGCATTACACAAAAAGAAGCCTAAAAAGAAATAAGTCTTTGGTCAACTTTGAATGGTCCATTATTATCCTATATATTTTTTAAATATTATAAAAATATTCATTGTCAGTTGGTGTTTTTTTATATCATTTTCAGTTGGACCGCAAAGGGTAAGCAACTAATTTGTTTGATAACAAACGCTCACATTTATCTGGAAAAATTCAAGAGAAAAAGATGTTTAGAAACTTTTTTATTTGATTCTTTAATGTAATAGAGGAGGAAAGGATTTAAATCATGTACACTCATCTCGCGCTATAGACACGCTGCGATTGTGTCACTTGTTTTATAAGAATTGATTTCGATGCAACTTTTTTACCAAAGTGATATATCAAAAAAATTATTTTCATACAAGGTAGAGCAGACCAAAATCTACAATATTTCATCCTCCTTGGTCTACAAAATTATACCAAATTTAGACCCCCTGTGAAGTTATTTGGGTAAGAAAACTGAGTGTTCACTTTTCAGTCTTAAAGGACCCTCATATACCCCCCTCCCATAGTTGTTGTATACATCCACCATTTTTTATATATCAATCGAAAGCTCTCAATGAGATCTACATAGATATATAGTCCATTTCTATCTGGGATTATTAAAGAACGCCATTTTCCTTTTCCGATATGTATCCGATTTATATGAGATTCCTTTAAGGCTGAAAAGTGAACACTCAGTTTTCTTACCCAAATAACTTTACAGGGGGTCTAAATTTAGTATAATTTTGTAGCCCTCTATTTACTCTACCTTATATGAAAATAATTTTTTGCATACCTCACTTCGTGTAAAAGTTACACCTGGTTGCATGCTTTCTAAAATAGACTCGGGTGTATGTTTTTCAAGGATCCGTGTAATGTTTCTAAAAACTTCTTTTTTTTATTTTTTTTGGTTAAAAAATTTTATCTTTAAGTTTTCGAATTTTAAAAAATTTCACCTAAAATTTTTTTAATTTTATTTCAAAATCGAAAAATTGAAAAAGTAATTGATCAAAAAAAAATGGTATTTTTATTTAAAAATGTACAAAGATAGGGTCTCTACTCTAAAAAAAAAACTTTTAAAAAATATTCAAACTTGAAATCGTTTTACTTTGACTTAATGACAAACAAGTTTATGTGTTATTTAGACCAATTAATACTTTTATTAAACATTGATGTTGATGTTTTAATTAAAACGTCTTGATCGAACACTCGAAAACGACGTTGGAGCTAAAGGTGATTCAAAACTAAAACGATCCGATTTTGTGAGTCTTGATCTCATTTGATTAGCTTCAAGTTTGAAACCTACTTCTCGTCGTGTTAAATTTTCCTCTTCCAATTTTTCCATAAACGCGCTTGGTCTCACCGATGCTATTTGAATTGGCGATGTTGAAAAATCAGACAAATTGCTACACGAAGCCGACATGGATGACAAACTTTGACCTTCGACCCTCAATCGACTACACAACAATGTTGTTATTTGAGTCTGTTTATCGCATTTTTTAACATTATTATCAAATGCATATCGATATTTTTTGCTATTTCGATTTTTTTGAGAGCTTGAAATTTCATTCGAATCGGTCTCTACATTTGATGTCTTAACTTGTTGAACAACAGGAGCTGATTTGAAAAACGAGTTTATCCCCATGTTGTCTAGTACATGAATCATTATTTCACCAGTCCAGTTGTAGCCCAATTGATTCGAAAACTTACACACCTCGCCAATTATATTCTTCCCGTTATTGATTATCAAGCGGCGTATCTTCTCTTGTAAAGTTAATAGAGTTAGGTCGAAAAATGCCAAACCGAATAAAAAATAAACAGTGACTAGAATAAATATGAACGTGTCTTTTATTACCAAATCGCAAAGATTAACTTTGGATAAACTTATAAGTGTAAAATAATAACCGTTTGATAGATCGAGATCATTCAATCGTGTTGTTATAAAACATCCTAGTGTTAGATAAAAAAATACAATACTGAATACAAGACCAAGTGAAAAATCAAATTTGTCATTGCTTTTATAGATCGAACTAACCGTTATTTCTAAAAACAAACGAAAAAATCCTTTCTCTTGATAATCTAAGCTGTGTTGAGACGATAAAGTTTTAGTGTCATCATCGTCATCTGATTCGTCAAAAGGATCTTTTATTGATGTTTGTTTTTTGTATTTAGTTGACTTTTTTTTCTTTAGATTAAATTTTGATTTTAAAGTGTGTTTAAAATCATCATAATAGCCATGGGTGTATATTGTTTCGATAAAGTGATAATTAAATTTTAAAATGTGGGTAAATATTGAGCCCAAATCGGATAATAAAATATATGTTAATGGAATACCAATTGTTAAATATACCATTATGAATATTTTTCCCATAACTGTGTTTGGACTAACATCGCTATAACCTTTCAAAGAAAAAAAATAATCAATTTTCATTTGAATCATAAATTTTAGAATTTAGGGATCACTTTAAAGAGTAACAAAATTTGGAGATTCTTTAGGCAGGCAAGTTGCCTAAGACATTACGTAACGAATTAAGCTTAAGAGAAACACGCACTCTAAAAAATTTTAGGTAGCTTTTATTCCTTTTTGAAAGACCGTTTTAGGACGGCTAAGTTACTTCTTTCACGACTTAAAGCCACATTAAAAGCGTCTAATTTATAGTAAGACGCATTATTAAACGCTTAGACACTTTTAACTCTTTAAAAAATTATTCTTTAAGACACTTTTAGTACTTCTAAGTTGCTAAATAATCGTCTTTAAGTCTTCTAATAAGTAGCTTTAATCACGTAAGATCCGTTTTCAAAAAGGGAAAAAATAGAGTTTAAATTATTTTAAAGTACGACTAATGTTTAAACCAATTAAAATCCCCATTGTAGTTCAAAAAAACTTAGATAATGAAAACCAAGTTCAGTTATCTCAACCACCAACTTCTGTAACATTGTACACATCAAAAAAGATGAAAACTGAATTTTCGTTTTTTAACCCCGAAGTTGTTTCTTCGAGTTGACGGTATAATGTTTTAAATAAAGTCCTAAAGATTTACCTAGGACATTATTAAGTTTAACAATTGTCTCAGTCAATTTAATTTAGAGTGTTTTCAACATAGAATTATCAAAAGACTAGCGGTGCTCTCACATAATATCTTAAACGGAAAAAATGCTTCTTTTAAATTTTATGAAACTCTAATATTCCAAAGTGAACTCCACAAACCGTATGATCTTTGAAACAAAACCGATCTAATTATTCCCTCAAAAGGAAAATTCAATGACAAAATGGAGGACACCTTCGACTATTTCATTCCAAAATTTATTAATAAATTATTAAAGGAAGACTTGTCCTTTAATTTTAATTTTTATAAAAATCGAATCAAAAACAATATAAACTTGATCTTTGATAAATTTGTTAAAATATTTCCAAAATTTGATATTTTTTACAAGAACTTTTAACTAAAACTCATCGAATTCTTTAAAAATTTTATTTTTATATTTTTTTTTGTTAATAAATGGAGTCAATCGGCCCTATGGGTTTGGCACACAGCCGTTCGATTGTACTTGAATAATTCAAAAATTATAAACTTTACCTGATAGGTTCCGGTTTCGGTAAAATAGAATTAAGTTCCGTCAAAAAATTTTAGATACTAAAAACTGATGTTAAATCGGTCCGGTATGAGAAAAAATGAATCGTCCTTAAGGAGTTTATAAATTGCGTAGGTTCATTGATACCAAATGGGCCAACCATCGAATTGTTAGGAGATTATTCTCAACTGATATTTCAACTAAAATAAAATTTAAAATTTGATTAACTTAAGGTTCGCGCGGTACGTCCACACTATCTGAATTTGTAATTTGTGACATCATATATGTAATCTACGACCCCGAAAACACCAGGAAACCAATTTTTTTGATGGGGACAAAAAATCAAAAATTTTACCCCTATCCCTCAGTTTGTTGCAGCCAAATGTCAATTTTCCTTTTTTAAACATTTTAGTGTACATGATTGGAAAAAGCTATAATTGATGTTGAGGTATTGTCTGAAAGCTAAAAAGCTGACTTGGAGGCTATGACCATTATCGATGGGAAAAAAAATTTCCCTAAAGCCATAAACGGGTTTAAACGTTAAAAAAAGGACTCTTCCAGTCCTCCTGGGGAAGCCGCAATACCAAAATATTTTTGCATCCGCTTAAACAAGAGACGATTTATCAAGCGATAAATTTATCTATTAAATTAATCCCTTAAAAAAAACAGACTTTGTTGCATTCTTTATAGCGCTCAAAACCGATTTCCAAAAATAAAATGTTCACTACCAAAAGCAATTTTTATTCATAACTTTTTGTGACAAACAGGCGCAAAACAAAGTTGCTTCTAACATATTTTTAATACAATCTTGTAAAATTGTAAGTTTCGATATTTTATGTTATTTTGATTAAAATTAGTACGGTAATTTTCGTGAATTTTTTGGATCAAAGTCTGTTTACAAGCAGATTAAAATGAACTAGAAATCAAAAAAACATGTTTGAAAAAACCTGCATGATCAAAATGGTACACAACTATCGATTTCAATATGATGTAAAATAAATAAAAAAGATAAAAATTTTTAAGCTTCCAACTGTTCTGAAAATAATTAAGACAAACTAAATCGATATTTTTAAGACTTTAAGGTATTCATAATAATCATGTGTCTGGCTTTTTTTTTTTAGTATAAACATTTTTATCCTTTAAGTTTGACTCAAATAAGCCCTAATTTGGCAAAGATGTCGATTTATTATAAACATTTATTTCTCAAGTCAATTTAATCCACAAGGAGCCGTCGAGATTTTACTGCTTGAATTCAAATCTATTGAATGTAAATAAACTTTAGAATTAAAAAAATAAATTCATGATTGTACTAGATGAACGTAAAATCGAGGCTTATGAAGATGCTTAATCTCCTTATTCTGCACTTTTACCGATTTTTTGATGGCAAGCATAGCCCTACCGAAGCGATTGGGTAAGGTATGCTTCGAATGTGGCACGCTTTGCCTTCCTGTTGCTACGCTTCACTTCGGTACGGGTAGGCTGCGGTTCGCTTTCTACCAAAAGTTCGGTAGAAGTGCAGTAAATTTCGAAATTAAGAATTTACCTCGCCTAAAACCCACTTAACCGGGCTCGTTTTTGGACTATTTTCTTGAAAATTAATGAAGACTTACCTAAAGTTGTAAGTAAACTGCCAATAAAATAAATCGAACGTTTAAAATTCCATTCGTAAATTAATTTTCGATTAGTTTCAGTATCTGTACTCAATTGTTTACTTTCACTAGTACTTTCAAGTTTATCTATATTCCTAATACCATCTTCAATTAATTTGTTAATATTCTTATCAATAACAGTTTGTTTCGCATCAAAATCGTTTAAAAATTGTTTCAAATTTGAGTTTAAATTACGTTTTAATTTTTTTTTATATTGAACAAGATGTTTTGCTATTGATTTAAACATGTCTGTTATGTTGAGGTTGTTCTTAGATTTTTTGTAAATGTGCGACATGAACTTTTGAGTGTCATCTTCATTTGCATCATCGTTTTCGGATTCATATTGAGTCATATTCGGATCGATTAAAATACTTAATAATTTATCGCTCAAAATTTTATTATTTTTGACATAATTTTCGTTTTGTAATTTTAAATTTTTAAAAAATAATTTTGTACTCCCATAATCTCTGGGTATGATCTCAAGATTATCGTCTAAATGTAATGATTTGTCATTTTCAATTTCTTTTAAAATCGCAGCACCAACCAAAGCGTAAACAACAAATATAACTACAAGTGCTAAATGTGGTAAAGAGGTTATAAATAAATTATTTAAAATGTCTCGTACATTTGCGTCAATTTCTTCTGAATCATGTTTACGTGTATCGGACGTTTCTGACGAATCCATAGTTCGAATGAGTTACAAAAAATTAAACAAACAAGTGCATTTGATAGAACAACAACAAAAACTAAAAGTTCAAACTGAATTTTGAGACTGAGCGTGCGATTAAACTTTGTATTCAAAAAAAAAAATTATACAAGATTTATAATAAACTAATTGGAAAAAATTTAGAATAAAGATGTTTTCCATTGATTTAGATTGATTACGAACAAGAAGAGAAAAAGAAGCATTCAACGAACGTTAGAACTGATAGATTTCAAAAGCTTATTAAATTTTTTTTTCTTTTTTTTTTGATTATTAAAATATAAAAAAAAAGGAATTATTGTTATTTATTTTCTATATTGAAACAAAATAAACAAAAGCGTTTAATAAACAGTTTGAAAAATCGAAAGCCAAGTTTTTTGTTTTTTTGCTATGTGAGTGAGATACAAAAAGAAATTTTTAGTTATTTTTTTTCAGAAGGTAAATTACATAATTTTATCAAGCTTTTTGTTGTGAAAAAGAATACACTAGTTCTTTTTTATTTTGTATCAGACTTGATATTTTCTATATTTTTGAACTGTTAATTAAGTTTTAAATTGTATTAGAGTCCCAATAGAGATTGCTAAATATTCATCGAAACAAACTATTTAAAATATTTGTGTTTTTATGTGTTGAATATGGCTTCTTTGCTTGGACTACGATTAGAAGTTCACTTGAGGGTCTAAATTGTTGAAAAATGTTCGTAGGTGGAATAGAAATATTTTTGATTGATTTAAGATTAAACTGTAATATGAACTGATTAGCTTTTTTCGCTTATTTTTTTTTCAAAATCTTTGAAAATAGTTCTTATATTGTTTGTAAATTATGAAACATTTGTTTTTTCTTAATGATTTACATCAATATTAATTTTGATTATTTTATAAAATAAAATAGATTGCTAAGATTTATAACTTCATGAAAAACACATGATTTTGAGATTACTAGTGATACAAGAACAACTGGGCGAGATCCAAAATATACGAGCGCCCTACTTTGTGTCATCATGTAGCTACGCCAGTGGTTATGCCAAAATACAAGGCTCTCTTTTTTCATTCGGACCTACATTTACTCAATTTTGGCATTCTAAAAATTATTTCATTTGAATATTTTTCTACTTGTAAAAGGGTGTATCAAAGGGACATCTTAATCATGTCTAGAGTTGTTAAATTTGAAATTAAATTTCGAAGTTTTTTCGAAAAACTTAAGACAATTATTTTGTCGTCATTCTTTTTCAAGATTCTGTTTAAACGAATTTATGTATAATCGAATTTTTACTGAATATCTTAGAAAAACTAAAAATAACTGAGAACATCTGAGAACAACTGAGAACAGAAAAAGTTTGCGTTCTCAGAAGTTTCTAAGAACCGAGAATATCTGAGAACTGAGATTTTTCTTCAAAATTCTGAACAAAATGTTGGGATTAGTTTATTCGTTTTCGTTTTACTTTTTGTACAGTAAAGGCCGAAAAAATTCACAAAAATCACTAAGATGAAAAAATTTGGTATTTTTGACCAAAAATTCGTAATCCTCATGCAAGAAAACCTTAGAAAAGATACATGGATTCATTTTTTATTAAAACTATTTTCAAATTTTTGCAAAAAATGACCAAATTGGTGCATTTTTCAGCGCCTAAAATCGACTTTTTTAAAGGAACAAGCTCTTGGTTAAGAGAAATATGTTTTTTTAGGTTTTGTTGCATGAGGATTACGAATTTTTGGTCAAAAATACCAAATTTCCTCATCTTATTGATTTTTGTGAATTTTTTCGGCCTTAACCTTTAATAATCCAAACATTTTGTTCAGAATTTTGTCTTGTTTTAGAATCTATAGTAAAAATTAGGGGTAATGGGAATTTTGAAGGACGAGATTCGATTTAATTGGAATTTTGCGCATTTTTCCGCTTTTTTCCTAGGATGAAATCACACCAATTTTTTTTTCCGCAATATTAAACACATTAACTTGTAGCTTAGAATATGCGCTTTCAGAATATATGCCCATTATATATGATTCATTATTAAAACCTGAGATATCGATAAAAAACGATGACCAACTTACTCTTGTTTTATAAAACTAGAAGAGGGGGGGAGTCAAAAAAAATTTTTTTTCGAAAATGTAAAAAATACATTTTTTGGGACGCAGATTCCGAATCTGATATCGAAAATGAAAAGGTTTGATAGCGTGGAAGTTTTGAATTGCCGGAATCTTATAAAATAGGAAAAAAACGGAAAATAACTAAAGAAATTTTATTAGAAGCTAAAGACAAACTTTTTTGAAGAGTGACCTTATTAAAAAGACCTTCAGTTCGTTTTATTCTAACTATTAATATTGTAATTCTAATAGTTACTGGACAATTAACATTCAATCTTCAAACTTTTTTAACAGAGATTTTCTTGTTTAAAATACGATCCTATAGATCTGATTGCGGTCCCTTACTTAGATTGAAAGATCACATGGGAATAGTCAAAATTGTCAAAAAAAAAAAAAGTCAAAAAAAAAAAAGAACAAATTTGTCATAATAAATTTGTCAAAAGGTAATATTGTCAATATGACAAATTTTTCAAAGAGATAGCAAAATGATTTTTATTGGTTAATTATTTAATTTTATTAAAATAAAAAAAATTAGACAAAAGATAAGAATAAAAAACCTAAAAAAGTAAACATAAAAAAGTAAAGATTCAGTTACAATCAACACAAAATTCAGTAAATATAGGGGAATAATTTTCAATTAATGAATTAGAGAACAAAAACAAAGAATCGTTAAGAACAATTTCATTAAACTCATTTCTAATTTTTTTTTGATCAAAGATTAATTTACCCGGATCAATATCCATTGCTAGTGCAAGTGCATAACCGAGTGCAAAAAGTCCACAATCTGTAGTTCCTTTCTGTTGAGAAACTTTTACATGTGTACACGTAAAAAATCTTGAGCCACCCGATAATCGTTTTAACACAGGTTTGATAATAGCAAGATAGCGATTCGGATTATTCAAACTATCATATATAAACCAATTGTTAAAGCCATCTTCCGTGTCGGCATAATTGGGATTATAATTTGATATTACAACCCAATGATCGTCAGCATGGACAACTTGAATGAACAATGAGTCTCTTAGAGAGTCCGGGTTGAACGGTGCGTTGTCCAGAGTGTAAAAGTCGGGCATGAATAAACCAGATACATGATATTTTTTGGAAATGAGATTTTGGAATTCGGTTATGTGAAGATTATTAAGCCACTGATGTTGATTGAGTCTTAAGAGATGCATGGCTATCGGGACTCTTTCATGATCACTATAGGATCGACATTCCAAAAATTTTATCTCTTCGGTGTCGTCTAATTTCGTTTTTTTACTGTCAGTGATCTCATCGCCGATAGATATTAAGTGGACATTTGTGTAAGCCATTAACGATTCAAATAAGTCTTGACGAATTGGTTGGTTAGCGATTATAAACGTTTTGTAGATGTGCAGCTGTGTCTTTAAAATTGTAAACTGCTCGTGTGTGAAAATTTCGCTATGTTGTGTTGGTGGTGTTTGTGTTGGTGGTGGGATAACTTTCGAGTTGATATGCAAATTTAAAAAATCTATACGATCCAAAAATTCTTCGTTTTTGAATGGGTTATCGAATACCACTTTTCTCTTTCGTTTTTTTGAATTTGTATTGGAATCCTCAATTTGCTCCTCGAAGTCTTGGTCGAATCTCATTTTGTCGGTTTGGTACGGTTCGGTAATATGAGCTGTCAGCTTGTCGAAATATTGCTCGAATGTGATGAAATATTTTTAACAAAATATTTGACAAATTTACTTATGTCAATATCGAATTCAACTGGAATGGAGTCCAATATTTTGTTCCATCCGACTTTAACATCAGTTAAAGGTAGAAGTGCTAACGCACTGAACTTTCTGAACCACAGTTTAAACTCGTAGTTTTCAAAGTACAACGTTTTTTTGTTGCATTGTTCAAATAAGTATCGAGTGAGAGCCTGGTTATAGTGAAACCAACAGCCATACATTTTGGTTGAATCGAAAACGATACTTATTGCTTGCATCATAGCCAACTCAAAATCACTTAGTGTCTCTTCAAGGGTCAATTCACAGTTGTTTTTTTGAAAAATTTCTTTGAAATTTGTTAATGCCTCGATGTAGGTCTCACGTTCTTTGTTTTGTAGTAAAATGTAACCAGCTGGAAACATTTGATTTTGATAATAACCATGTATCGAGAATATTTGGTGAAAATGAGTTGGACATGTTTTGAACGTACCATCGAAATGCCATCTCTTTGAATTTGTCAAGATTTTTATACCAATCGGGGACATGAAGATTAAAATACGATTGTTATTGTTTAAATTGTCGTATTGTAGAAATTGTTGGTCTTTGATTTTGGCATATATTTCGTTGATATGAATATCGTTAGTGGTTTTTGGATTAGTTGGCTTTGTCTTGTTACGATGATAACGGAGATTAGTTTTCTTTTCTTCGAACGTAGCCCATTCAGCTGCCACTTCTTGGTATGAATACTTAGCGATAAGTTTTTCATATTGTTGTTGATACGCATCAAAAAGTGAAATGTCGTGATTTGTTTTGACTACCACACAGCATTCCTTGAAATATAACATGCAATCAACCTGGCAATTTGTCATTTCTGCATGATAGTGATTGGCTTCGTTTTTTTCTTTTGTTTCGATGTTGAAAAGTACGCCACAGTCTCGATCAACACATCTATACAAAATAGATTTTTTCCCATTTCTTTGGTAACGATGGTTTTGGTAGATAATTTGCTTACGATCAAAGTCAACTTCGATGATTTCCATTTTAATGTTTTTTGTATGAGTTTGAATATATAACAGTGTGTTACATTCTTAGTTATCATTTTGTTTATATAATTCATTATTGAGTATTATCAATAAGTTAATTAATTAAATAGTTAATTAATTGTTTTTGATGTTGCGTCTCTTTAAATAGCTTCTGTTTTAATATACTTCTATTTTTAATTTTATTTTAACCAATCAATTAAGCCTAACAAAAAAAAATCTAATTGGTTTGACTTTTTTATTATGACAATTTTGTTTTTTCGTATATGACATTTTTTCTTTGACAATTTTGCCCCCCTTGTTTGTTGACAATTTTGACTATAACCGATCACATCACTAACAAAACTTTGATTGATAGAGTGGATCTCACGCCTTTTAATCACATTTTTTTAAAACCTTTTTCAATAGCTCACAGTATTCCCACTGAAAAAAATTAAATGGAAGTTGAATGATTCTCCTTTTTGTAAATCCAACTGGTTTCAATGCTACTTACTTTGATAGCAGAGCTATCAAAATTGGAATTGGCATTGTATTTTCGTTAAATTAATTCTATCATCAAATAGAACGCAAAACTGTTTACTTTGAAGAACAAAATTATCATATCCTCACCTATCTCTAGAGCGATTAATGAGAGAAAAATTCTCATACACTTATCTTCTTGATTTTATAGTGTTATAGGGGAGAAATAGAATTTAAAGGAAGTAAGATTTACGATTTGAGGCTCCTTACTTCTGTGAACATTTTTTTATTTTTGTGATCGGAATTTGATCAAGTTAACATCGATTTTGTGATCATAAAAAAAATTCAATTTTCACAAATCCAGCATGATCGTTTTTCTTAAGTTTAGCTTAATTTTTTTTGTTTTTACTAAGATTAACTTAGAAATATTTTTTTCGTTTTCTGAAAAACAAAAAATTTCCAAGTTTGGTATTTTAAATTAAATTCTCTTTTTTCATTTCAAATCATCTGTTTTAAAACTTAAAAGTTTGAAATGAACTTACTTAATTTAAAAGAAACAACTTTTCAACTGTTTCAAATAGATTCGAAATGAAATAAATATCAGATAAACCATTTCAAATTTACAGTTGTGGTCATTCGCGTGTTCCTCTTGTGAACTTTCATGAACTAATGATTTCGAAAAGCTAATATTGATTTATGAGTATCAAATGAAAGCTAGTTTTACAAGCTTTAACTAGAGTTTTAGAGCATTCAGTTGATACTCATAAATAAATGAAGGCTTTTCAAAATCATTAGTTCATGAATGACCACAACTGTAGTAATTTTGTTTTAAATTTAATTTAAAAAACTTTGGAATTTTAACGTTTAACAACCCTAATCATGTCACATCATATGTTCTCACTAAAAATTTAAAAAATAATTTTTGAAATTTTTTCCATTCAATAGAAAACATTCGTTTACTTTGAATTAGAAAGCTTTATCCAAATAAGGCATTCAATTAAAATAAAGCATGCTAGTGATTTGCGGGAATTTATTAGCCCGTTTTAAAACATTGGAAAAATGATCATGATTTCAGTTCTAAAAATCGGTCTCTATTTTAAACTGTAAATGAGAGTTTCCTGAAGTATCTTTCTGACGATTTTTTTTCATATTCAAAAGTCAGCGACTGTTTTTTCGTCTGTGAGTTTTAGAAAAAAATGCAATAAAACTTTTTTGAACCTCAAAGCTAGACTCACTTTGCTCTACGACCCGAAAAACTCGTATTTTTTCTTGGGGATTAGGAATCGGAAAATTAACACCTACCATATCGCTTTTTACAGCCAGCGGACACATATCGGTCTGAGAAAAAAAATTTGGAAGTCATACTTGGATGAAAACCGTTAAAAAGGGTCATTCTAGGGAATCCACAAAACTCAATTTTTTATGCTTAAACAACACTTAAATTTAGCTTATTTTTCCATTTCAGTTTCTCATAAAAATGTGATAATTTGAAATATTTAATAAAAAATAATTGTCAAAATTTTTGTTGTACCTAAAACACGGAATCCAATTACGGAACGCCGGAACGGATTTAGACTCTAAAATACGGAATTTTTTAATTACGGAATACGGAATAAGCTTAAAATATGGAATCTTTTTTTAAAAAAATACGGAAATTCTCAAAACTAAAATGCGGAATTTTTTTACGGGATTCCTACTAAAATACGGAACGGCAATTCTAAAAATTGTTTATTTTTTTACTAACGGAGAAAAAGACGTCATGAAAAAAACTAGTCATTCATTCATAAAGTCATTATATTTTAGGTTTACGACTGTTTTTTGATTTTTGGCCAATATCAGCCCATTCATGACGTTTTATCTTGATCCTCGTTCTGCAATACTATATATACTTTATCAAAACCTTTGTTTGATTTACAACCCTGGTCATTCAAAGCTTCCAAAAATGAACGTTCATGAACATTCATGTACATTCGTGAACATTCATGAACGTTCAAGGGACCCTGAATGTTCAAAAGTCTTCAAATTTTTTCTAAAAAGATTTTAGAAAAAAATTTGAAAATACTTGAAAACTTTTGAAAATATTTGAAGACTTTTGAACATTCATGGTCCGTTGAACGTTCATTTTTGGAAGCTTTGAATGACCAGGGTTGTACCTATCTTGTTTAAATGGTAATATGACCTCAAAAGGAACTGACATTTTTGGAAGAGGTTTAAAAGTTCCCTGGTTATAACATTTTACACTATCAGGTGGAACAGTGTATCAAAGCCGGAAAATTAAAAAAAATTAGAGTGATATGTTAATTTAATGAGTTTATAGATTAAGAATTTGTTCAAGGTTGCTTTTTCAGATAGCATAGAAAGATTAGTTTCTGAAATATGCAATTTTAAAAGTTTTTTTTATGTATTTTATCATTTTCGTATTTTAGTTTTGAGAATTTCCGTATTTTAGGCTTATTCCGTATTCCGTAATTTAGTAGGCGTTCCGTAAAAGATCCGTATTTTAGGGTCTAATTCCGTTCCGGTCCGGCGTTCCGTAATAGGTTTCCGTGTTTTAGGTACAACCAAAATTTTAATTTATTTTTCGAATCTATAAGATTTGATCAACAACATGTAGTTGCATAAACTGAGAACATATTTATAGATCCAGATAGCGTGTTAGTTTCGTGTTGAACGGCGAAGCTCGTGAAATATTAGTAGTGAATATTAAAAGCAAATTAAACGCTTAACTGATACAATTACGTGTTGAAAATGATGAATTATTTTAATGAACCTTGAATAGAAAAGTTGCTTTCGTGACTTGTTTTAACTGAATAAGCATAAAAAAACATACAAAAAGAGTTCTAAAAATTGATTAAAAAGATAAATATCTATCTTATTTTTGAAGAAATCCTTTTAAAAAACAAAACAAAAACAAAAGTATACAATCCTGGTCATTCAAAACTTCCAAAAATGAACCTCGGTTATAAAATCCTAAAAGATTCCAAAGGGATATTAGTTTTAAGATCTATGAAATTGAAAATTTAGGATCCTAAAAGATGTTAGTCTTCAAAAAATATGTAATTAAGATTTAACCAGAAAAGCTCAAGAATCTTAATTAATTTTAGAATTAATTAAGATCTTATACCGGTCTTGTAAGATTTCTTGTAAGATTTGTTTCATGGGATGGTTATTCTTTTGAAAATAATATTTCGAAAGATCATAAACGACTGAAGATGATTGAAGATTGAAATTTTTGATGTAATTTGTATTTTTGCTCAATATAAAAAAAACTTCTTTTTTTTTTGATGAAATCTGAAAAGATGAATTGGAAAGTAATCAGATTTTTCAAACGAAAATGATAAACTAAACAGCTAAGATTTTATCAGGAGTTTATTTCAAATAATGTTATACATTTTCATCATATTTTTTAATCAAGATTGATTTAAATTGTATCAAAGGGAATCTACTCAAGTGGATCGAATCTTTCTTATCAAATAGAAAGCAGCGGGTCGTGCTTGGACATTCAAAATCGAAATGGCTGGATGTGACTAGTGGCGTTCCCCAGGGCTCAGTCCTTGGGCCACTTCTATTCGCGTTATTTATCAACGATCTTCCCGAGAGATTCAAAAACGTGTGTTCACTTTATGCCGATGACTGTAAGATTTATTGTATTTTTAACGAACAAAACAAGGACCGAAATAAAGAGCAACTTCAATCAGACATAGATAACCTGATACAGTAGTGCAATGAATGGTCAATGGACCTTAACATCGATAAGTGTGAGGTCATCCATATCGGCAATAACAATCCCGAAAGTGAATATTTTATGTTCAAGAATGATCGACTTCACAGACTTTCCAAAACAACAGAACAGAGAGACTTGGGTGTAATCGTTACTGGAGACATGAAATGGAGTAAACAGGTGAGTACGTCGGCTGGGAGGGCTAACAGGATCCTTGGCCGAATTTTGAACGGTTTAAGCAATCAAAACACAGAGATCATCAAAAAAATGTATACAAGCCTTGTTCGACCTCATTTAGAGTACGCGGTGTCGGTATGGAATCCGTACTTAAAAAAAGATATTGACATCCTTGAGAGGGTGCAAAGGAGAGCGACTCGGAGTATACATGGCTTCAGAAAGTTTGAATATGCGGAAAGGCTCAAAAGACTCAAACTGACAAGCCTTACAACCAGAAGAAGAAGAGGTGATCTCATCCAAATGTACAAGCTCCTAAACAAGCAAGATCACATAAACTGGTATAAACGAGTGGACAATGACGAAAGAGTCAATCGGACATATGAGACAAGAGGTAATCGATACAAACTAAGGCGAGAACTTGTGAAAAACTGTGCACCAAGATTCAATTTTTTCACAAACCGTATTGTAAATGACTGGAACGGGCTGACGAATGAAGTTATTGAATCGAAATCAATTAACATTTTTAAGACTAATTTAGACAAACTTTTGAAAAACTAAAACATTGCTTATGGTCTGGATAGAACCAGACTTAACGCGAAAGCGTAGCAATTATTTTTACTACTACTTTTACTACTAAATAAAGCAATTTTTCAAATTCATACATAAAATCATACCACGGTTCTTTTAGTAAGCTTGTTCGAAATACACATGAATACACTACCTTGCCTAAATTTCCATCTTTTTTGCATAAAATTTTAAAAATATATTTTGATTTTGATGAAACGATCGAGTACGAATGTACCTTGCTGACAGTCTTATAAATTATAATTTTTAAATGAAATAAGAAATTTTATGCATTATAGGTACCGTACTAACGCAGCATATAACCGCTTCTTTGATGCAATGCAATCTTTGCGTTAGGTTTTCATTGCGGGAAGTTTTAATTTATTTGTCAATTTTCTATTTTTCAACTCTGATAGAGTCATTATAAAAGGTGTGCTTGCATACAGTGGTGCTATGATCACATGAATTTACAGAATTTTACGTAAAATATGGTAAATTTACGTAAAATTCTGTAAAAACCAAAACGGCCAAAAAAAAATTAAACCCTGATTTGGTATTTCAAAAAGTTTCACAAAATGAAATTAAAAAAAAAACAAAATCATGTTTAATATAATAGTAAACATGTTAATGAACAAGAAAAAACTTTTTTTTTTTAACTTGACTTATGATTCAACTTGCTATAATAAATCTAATCGAAAAAAATCAGAATTTCAATTTGCCGTTTTGATTTTTACAGCATTTTACGTAAATTTCGGTAAATTTACCATATTTTAGGTAGAATTAGATAAATTTACTGTAAATTACGTAAAATTACCTATTTTTTCGGAAAAAAAGGTAAAAAATTGTAAAATTCTGTAAATTCTTGTGATCGTAGCACCACTGTATATTGACTTGGCTATTGATGAGTCATCACGTCCAGGTATGATTACTCTAGTTTAAAAAAAAGTGCTTAATGTCTATGTCAGTTCCTCTATAAATTATTTTTAAAAAATCGTAAACCAAGGGTGTTTTGTCGGAGTTATGAAAAGTGGATACAAAGTAGGGTCTAAGTTAGATGTCTCAAACTACAGTCCTGTTTCTCTTACTGTCGATCGCTGGTAAGATTATGAAGAGAATTTTAAGAGATAATTTGATGCCATATTATAATCGAGTTTATTAACAAAATCATATACGAAATTGAGCATTGAAACCTAATAGTCGTTAGATACACCGATTTTCCAAAAGCATTTGATAAATTTCATCACAGAAAACTTTTGTCAAAACTTAAATCGTATGGTGTTACAGGTGAGGCTTTAAAATGGTTCGAATCGTTTTTGATTGGCCAAAGGTGGCTTTGAGTAAATCAAAGGAAAATAAGGTATTGGGTCAAATAAAAAACTCGATTGGGTCTTAAGACACTAAAGTCTTTGTACCCAGCTCTGTTGAGACCACATTTGGAATACGCGGTAAGTACGTGGTGTCCAAACTTCAAGACCGGCACAAAATTTTAAAGAAAGTACAAAGAAGACCAACCAAGTTAGTCAAGTCGATCATCACGAAACTGTACGAGGTGCGTATTCATGAACTCAAATTTATCAGACTAGAAGACAGACGATTAAGGGTTGATCAGAAACAAATGGACAAAATAGTTAATGGTCTTGTAGACATAAATTTGATAAATGTTTTTAACTACGCTAAAACAACAACAATTAATCTGAGAATAAAGCACAATAAACGATTAGTGCGTGAGATCAATATAAGAAGGGTCATACCGCTACAATTTTTTCTCAAATTGACTTGCTTCAGTTTGGAATGGTTTATCTGAAAAAGCAGTGTCAGCGACTTCAAAAAATAGACGCTTAAATGTGTTAGTATAGACAAAGTCTATACAAACTCACCCTTTAAACACATATCCAACAAAATTGGTCTAATGGTCGCTGCTCCCAAAATTTTTAAAACGTTTTTTGAACTCTTGGCTTTACCAATTAGTTTACGATTACTCAGACAGGGACTCGAAATTTGGATCAAATGTCTTATTTGAGTAAATATCCCTATCTCTGCTCACAATCATTGGTCAATAAAAGATTTAGACAAGATTATTTAATTTTTTTATTGAGAGAGTAAAGCGCTAACTAGAATCGATTTTTTCACTCGAAATTTTTCTAAACATTGTTTTACATTCGCCTTTTTTATTCATTCTAATGATAGTGCTCTAGGTTTAGCTCCAAAAAGAAATTGATGGACAACGATTGTTACGAAGTTATTAGGGTTACGAATCGATTCAAAATAAAAAAAACACTCAACGATTAAGGAAAAATTAATCGACGAACATTTAATGAAAATTATTTTAATCTAACAAACAAATTTAGGATTTAAGGCACAAAAGTCACTTAAACATCCCAAAATTTACGGCGATCAATGACACAAACGTAGTTTTTACATGACCAAGATCAATATAACAAATTAATTTTTACTATTAGCTTATAGTTTTAATAGATAAAATTTTCTATTAAAGACATCATAAAAAGGGACCAAGATTTCAGTTAAGTCACATTTTATTTTTATCTCTGCAAAATGGCTGGAAAATAGGGCGATACAACACTGGTCTTTCAGAATGTCCATTTCTGAACTTTGATAATCATTCATGAACGTTTTTTAAGTTTTTCAAAATGAGTCACTGTGATGTTCCGAAGATTCTGTAACTTTTTACTGCTAAGGTTGTGTGATCAGTTGTTTTTGAAAAGAAATAAATCTTAAAATTTTTAAATTTTTAGTTTCACGCAATATTAAACTTACCCGTTATCAGTATTTACAAAATCTGAACATATCTGCATGTAAAGATGGAGTCGCAAGTAAATCCGAACCGTTTTCGGGTTGGTAATACGCTTTTCTTATATTAACTTCCTACCAAACTTTTAATTTTTCTTAGATCTAAGATTTTTGGGTCTATGTGAGGATTTGCCAATTTTTGAGGTATTAAGGTTTGAGGTATAACTGTATCCTGTTAACCTCTTTTTGGACATCTATACGAGTATACATAAATATCTATACGAATATACATAAATATCTATGCGAATATAGATTATCTATGCGAATATAGATATTATCTATACGAATATACATATTATCTATACTTTTCAGGCAAAACATAGATATTTTTTAAAATTATGTATGCGAATATACAAAAATATACATATTTTTTGAAATTTTTTTTTAAAAAATACATCGGATCTATGCGAATATAGATCTCATGTATACGAATATAGATCTCATGTATACGAATATAGATCTCATGTATACGAATATAGATCTCATGTATACGAATATAGATCCGATGTATACGAATATAGATCTCATGTATACGAATATAGATCTCATGTATACGAATATAGATCCGATGTATACGAATATAGATCCGATGTATACGAATATAGATCCGATGTATACGAATATAGATCTCATGTATACGAATATAGATCCGATGTATACGAATATAGATCCGATGTATACGAATATAGATCTCATGTATACGAATATAGATCTCATGTATACGAATATAGATCCGATGTATACGAATATAGATCTCATGTATACGAATATAGATCCGATGTATACGAATATAGATCCGATGTATACGAATATAGATCTCATGTATACGAATATAGATCCGATGTATACGAATATAGATCCGATGTATACGAATATAGATCTCATGTATACGAATATAGATCTCATGTATACGAATATAGATCCGATGTATACGAACTCAAATCAAATTGTTAAACTTATCGCATTTAATGCAGTGACAATCAATAGTAGCTGACAGGCTCATGCCGAGTCATATTAAATTTAAAAGAGCGTTTTTCAAGGTAAGTCATTTTTTTATTTTTTTGGGAATTGGCATAGAACAGTTTTGGGTTTTGGAAATTATGCTGTTCTATGCCAATTCCCAAAAAAATAAAAAAATGACTTACCTTGAAAAACGCTCTTTTAAATTTAATATGACTCGGCATTTTTTGGAATCAAGCTTTTCCTACTGACAAGAGGATAAAAGTCATTATTTTTGACATAAAGTACTGTTAAAAGAGCGAAAATGACATGAAAGTTAATATTATTTAATCTCAAGCAGAGTCCATCAGTTGGACCACATATTAAGTGAATATAATGAACTTTTATCTTTAATTTTATGTTGTATGATAGGTTTTTTAATTTTGGACCCATTCTGAGAAAACATTCAGATTTTTTTTCTTATCTAAATTATCGAGATGAGTTTTCATATTTGAAAAAACCTGCGAAAATGTTCATTTTTTTTGTAAATACTGATAACGGGTAAGCTTAACATTGCGTGAAACTAAAAATTTAAAAATTTTAAGATTTATTTTTTTACAAAAAGCAGAAAAAAGTTATAGAATTTTCGGATCACAGTGACTCGTTTTGAAAAACTTAAAAAACGTTCATGAAGGTTCATGAAAGTTCAGAAATAGACATTCTGAAAGACCAGTATTGTATAAGTGTTATTTGACTGTAATTTTCATTGGTTTTCACAAAATTGACTCGCAAGAAAATTTGTCTATGAAGATTCACAAATTCCGATACCATAGACACTCCTTATAAGAAAGCTATCCTTTTAGTCGAAACATATATTTTCCCTCGAGTATAACCTATAACGTAAATTTTTCCGTGCAACTAAAATATTTCGGAACAAAAGCCAAAAAATTAAAAAATTACTAGTTCGATTGAATTTTTTTTCTTACGATTAAGCTCTTAAACTGATCGATTACAGGATTCTCTACAAGTACGAACCCTAGAAGAAATACTTGGAAGAGATTTGTAATTCTTGTCTAGTCAGGACCATTAATGGAATAAGAACAACTTTAAAAAAACATTACCTAATACACTTTTCTGTAAGAGATTAAAGGGATTAAAGGGATCTTCAATGGCTAAATTGGAACGTGTGTACATCAATCTAAGTGGTTTATGAAAGTAAAGGTGTCCAATACCCACTCTCCTCCACACTGAACATCACCAATGCATTTGATTTTGGATGAGAGAATTTTAAAAAATTCAAAAAAAAAAACTTTCTTAAAATTTTTTTATTTCTATTAAAATTTGAATATAAAAAATTTCTTATTATAAAGAAAAAAAAATCCAAAAAAAAGAGTGTGTAGAATAATTCACAATTCCAGTAGATTTTTTTCATGTCAAAAAATTGCCTTTTTTTTTTGTTTAGAAAAGTAAAAGAAAAATTCGGTAATTTAAAATAAGATAAGAAATTTAAATTAAGAAAAAAAGAAAGAAGACAAAAAGTTTGTTTAACTGGATCCTGAATTCAAAAAAAGAAGCATCAACCAAACTTTACGTGCACCCATATATTTTTGTTGTGAAAAATCACCATCAACAACAGAGTCCTTTTTTAAAACAAATCCAAAAAAAAAACTTAATACTGTAACGTGACTCTTAAGTGTTGTTCTTGCCCCTGATATTTCTAGATCCATTTTTTTTTCAAATTGTAAAAATTTTCTTAAAAAAAACCCAAAAAAAAAAATTTTTTTTACAATCAATTTTTACATTTATCAAAAAGTTTAAAAATAAAAAGAGTAACCCAGCTCTAAAACAAAAAAGAAAAAAAAAAATTTTTTTTTATATAAATACATAAATATATATCACCGGCTTTAATTTACACAATGTTTACATTCAGGAAATAGTTGCGTTCATTTTTGAATGTCGACTTGTTTGTTTAAACGTATTTTCTTTCTTTAATAATTCCTCTTTTTTTAGCTCGAGTTGTTCGAATAACTTTTTGGATCGATTAAACTCACTTTGCCGAGTCAATACTCCAACTTCTTCATCACATTCTTCTTCTTTTTCCGATTCATTTTTAACCAATTGTAAAAATTCACATTTAAAACGTTTACTATCCGGGGATGTTGTTAATTGAGACGTTTTTGGATCGATTTTATCAAAGTCAATAGTCGATTGCCTCACTAGACTGTAATCAATAGGCTTTGATTTTATATTAATATGCTCGACTTGACGTTTAACAGTACCAACGGGAACATACGAGTCTTCTAAGTTTTCATTTGACAAGCTAAAATTAACCTCGTATTGTTCTATGTATTCTCCGGTAAGTTCTTTAGCTAGTCGTTTGACAAAAGTATCACCTTTTAGACTCGCAGGACATGTGTGAACATTTCTTAGAACAACTTCATTGTCTACTTTACTAACTTTAGGTGTGTCTTCAATTATTTTACTCTCATCGTTGAAAGGAGAAAGTCTGTTTTCTTTATACCCGTTTGGGGAAAGGGACTGAAATTTACGACTCATTAACGGAGGTGAACTTGTAAGGCTCTTTTTATTACCGTTAGGAGATAATGGTGGTTGAACTAATAATGGCGTATTGAATTGATCAAAGGAAGACATTGATTTTATTTTATTAATAGCTTCTTTTACAGAAACACCCTGTTGGGTTATAATATCAAAATCATCTGTTTTGTATTCACTTATTTCGGATGTTAGATTACCCGTTGATGAAACTTGTGGTGATGGTTTGAACAAATTATACTTTGATTTATGTGCATTCAAAATGGACTCATAAGTCTTTAATTGTGTACGAAAACCATCGTTTGGATTAATACAAGGTCTTTTTTGTTTTGTAAAACTTAACGCTTGATCGAATGTCAAGTCTTTTTCTTTCATTAAATAAGCTATGACTACACTTGCTGAACGACTTACGCCCATTTTACAGTGAACTAAACAACTTGAATTTTGTTCTCTTGCCTCTTGTATGAACTTAAATGTTCGATCGAATTCTTTTAACAAATCAGTTTCGTCAATGTCAAGAACTCGTATGTTCAAGTATTTGAATGTATCCGGAAAAAAATTGTCAACTTCACTGCTAACATTTAGTATATGTGTTACACGATCGTTTAAAAGTGTGTCATAATTAGACGCATTCCATTCAGTTCCTAAATACAAATAGTCCAATATCTTTGTTGCACACTCGACTAGTTGATTATAAAATTGAAATATAGTTGCATCAATAAAACGTTTAAAATTATCAAGTTTTAATTCAAGTTCTTTTTCGAGTATTTCGCGTATGTATATGCTACTCATTGAACCGTAATCATCTTTACTACTCATCATTATTTCCCTAAGTTTATCTTTTATTCTCAATCCGATCTCCTTCAAATCAAAAATATTAGAGAAAGTCTTTAAATAATGTTAAATTTACCTCTTGTTCTTTACATAACAACAAAGAATCAAAATAAGGTGTTGTAAAGTCTTCACGTTGTGCACTTCGTTCCTCTTTTTGATACCATTCATTAATCGATAATTGTTCTATTTTACCCTTAGCAATCAAATTCGAATAATACTTGATCATATCAAAACAATTTTGATCGTGTTCTTGATCAATTAGACTTATAATAAACTCATTCGAGTTTGTGTTAAACGATGGTGAAGACGCCGACGAAGACGAACTTGAACTAGACAAAGGATAATATTTACATTTTCTAGCACTTTCGAATGCTTTATGCAAATATTGATAAGCCGACCACATGGCTTGTATAGACACTGGTTTAAATATATGTGTTGTATGATGTGATTTAAATTTAAATCCACCATCACCGTCTAAACTAATTTCACAATTAGCGTAAATTGGAAGTACTAGTCCGACTGAACAACTAAACATTTTCGAATCATCTACATTAATCGGTGTCAAATCAAGACCAATAATGACTCGCTCTTCATTACTATCATTAAATTTACCAGATGTTTCAACTATGACTAAATATCGAATTTTCTCTTGTACATAACTCGATAACTTAACAGCTAGAATTATAGTATCACAAGGCCTTAACAATGATATCATTGACTGCAAATGAATAAGTATATCACCAGTACCGGATGAATTAGATGTAGACGATGTATCATCACTTGTTTGTGTTGTTTCATTAAATTTAGTTGTCGAACGACGAGGTAGTATGAGTGCAGCGTCTTTGACAACAAAATATTTTTCAGTCAAATGACGACATGTTAAACTAGTTGACTTGAAAATCATTTGTACATCATTGTCATCCGTATCAAAATAATCCGATTTATTTGTTTTTAAATTAAGAGATAATCGATTTTGTAGATTTGAATTTTTAAAATTTTTCGAATTTTTTTTATTTACATTTGGTATGGTATTAGAATTGCGTGTAAAATTTTTATTACCTTGATTGCTGGATGACTTTGAATAAATGGCTTTTAAGTCATTAAATTTATATATTTCGCCCATTTGCACCGAACAACGTTTATTATCGGTAAAATTTAATGATGACATTGATTGATTTTTAAAATCGTTTTTACTGTCGATTTTACGATTGTACTTTTGAGTCGTATTGCACGTTAAATCGTCTTTTTGTTTTGCTGACTCAGGACTACGTTGCACAGTGACTAACGACATTCTTTTATATCTCTTCTTTTTTTTTTGTTTTTGTTTTTTGGTTACTTCATTCAAAACGAAAAATAAAAAAATAAATGTTCTTCAAATTTTTGAATTAACCATTTCGAGATTTAAATTTAAAAAAAAAATTAACCGAATATTAACTATTCTTAATCTAAAAAAAATAATCACAAAAATTTTAGATTTTCGAAAAAATTATGTTTCAAAGAGTGCCTTAGAGACGATTGTTTTGTTACCTAAAAAAAAATATTAATTAAGAAATTATTAGGTGTTTAAAATACCAAAAATCTTAAAAAAAATACCCTAATCTTGTCGTTTTGTTACTAATTTTTATTAAAAACTCATCTCTAAATAAAATTAAATTTTAATTGTTCAACTAATATTCGAGTTTTTTTTGTTATTATTGAGATATTAAAAATCACGAGTATAATGATTTAAACACGTTTAATGCTCCAAAATTTAATCATGAAATCAAATTTTTTTAAAGAAAATCACGATCTGTAGTTTTCTTAATAGAACATGATAGTTTTTTTAGACCAATTTATTTTAATAGAGACCCTTGATCGAATAAGATTTGATAAATAGATAGCCTTTGATAAAAGTGATTAATGTTCAAAAATGATTTTTTCATTGACGATCATTAGCCTCTTTAATATACTGCACTTCAGTCGAACCGTGCCGTACTACGCTTTAAGTACGGTACGGGTACGCCTTTAATTCGATTGAAGTGCAGTTAATTTCATAAATAAAGCAAAAAAATTTAAAATTAATTTGAAAAATAAACTCTGTCATAAATGCTGGAGCACAAAAAATCGTAGAAAAACGAAAGAGGCTGGTCAATTTCATGTTTCACTGTTCATAAAATAAACTTGAAAAAAAATTTGTGACCCAAAAAAATATCTTATGATCACCTGGTTATTAAATTTTTCACAACCTGTCTTCGATCTACTGAAAAATTTACAATCTAAACCAAAATTTCAAAAATTCTACTGAAATTTTTTTGCAACGACCATGAAATTGACTAACCCCATTCAAAATATAGACTTTATTTTTGGAGAAAAAATAGAGAAGAATTGAAAAGAGAAACCGATACTACAAGTTACTTTCACATTCATATTAAGGTTTTAGTTACCTCTGATTGTAAACCTGAAATCAAGGTTCTTATGGACAAATATGTATTTTTGTGTTCCAATATTTATTGTCCTTTGTATTGTTCGCATTCTAAACTAAATAACAATAAGTAAATCAATAAATTGGTTTATAATTAAATTATATTGTTGCAGTAATTATCAAAATTTCAACATTATAAATATTCCACTCCACCTCAATATGGAGTAAAATTACGCAAAACCTACATAATCATAAATTTTTAATAAGGTTAAATATTAAAGTAATTAAAATGAAAAATAAAAATTTTTGCAAAATCTTGATTTTATTTGCTTAAACTAAAAACAAATTTAAATACTTAAGCACTTAATTATAAACGCACATCCATGTCTTTAAATGATTTAGACCCCGACAGAATTGACCAAATTTTCATAAATTTATTTTTTTCAAAAAAATAATTTTTATTTTAAAAATCTAAGATCATTAATTTTATCAGGTCTTTATGAAATCATGCGAGCTAACTTTCATACGCAAGTTTTTACACGTGGTCCGGTTGTTAGGGAAAAAACAATCAACTTTATAGTGTTACGCAATCGATAAATGAATCAACTAGACTAAAACATGAACGGTTTCTAGTCCTATGTAAAAAAAAATGTATGTAAATCGTTTTTAAATCAGTTATATTCCTATGGAAACGACTTTAAGACTTCCATGGGCCAACTTGATATGAAAATTTAACGTTCAGTTGATTCATTAGTCATTTGCTAGCCTTACTGTCGAAGATTTCATACATTGAAATATGAAAATATATTCATTTTATAAACTCTTTTGTTTCGATAAAAACCCAACAATGCTTAAAATAGGTCTCAAACACAATAATTTTAGAAATGATGAAACCAAACAAAAATCAATATGTTAAGGAATCCGTAACAAATTTTTTTAGAAATCAATCATCGATTTTAGTAGATTAGAGAAAAAAAAGAGAAATATTTTTTTGTTGAAAAATCGACTAAAAATCCTTGAAAACAAATAAATGTGATTCTTCATATTGAAAAAAAAAACAACAACAACAACAAAAACTTGAACTAGTTTACTCAACTGAAGTCTATTAAAATTGAAAAAATGATAAATTAGAATTTAAAAAAACAAAATATTTTCTAAATCAATAATTTTTGGCTTCGAACAAAAAATCAACATGTGGTTCAAAACTAAATTTTTTTTTTGTTGGAAAAATCGAACTTTTTTGAACGAAGGGTCTCATTAACAACAACAAAAATATAGGTGGTCTTATTGTGAACTTAACAAACAAATAACGAAAAAAAGATAGAAAACTTTTATTTATTTTTTTTCTATCAATGTCATCAATAAAAAATAAACCATTTATAGGTTATGTGTCTTTTTGTTGTTGTTGTTGTATAGTGAATAATTGCAATTTGATTTCCAAAAATAGAAATTTTATCTAATTGCAATTTCTATTTGATTGTCCTCGTTTAACAAAGAGAGAGAGAGAGAGATAACAAAAAATGTTTCGAAAATCTAAAACAATGATAAATGAAACAAATCTTTAAAAAAATATCAAATTTTTTAAAAATTATACAACATTTTAAAACGATAAAAAAGAGATTTTTGAGCTCTTTAATAGAGAGGGATATATTTTAATATTTGCTTTTAAAAAAAAAAAATTGCAGTTATCTCTTAAGATTTCACCTGTACTAAATATTGTAATGTAACATAAATTTTAAAACGTCACAAATTATGTTACATTTGTATTATGTAATAGTAAAAACAGTTTTTTTTTTAAATCAATTTTTAAAAAAAATTACTAATAACTTTTGAATATTTGTTCAACGAAAAAAAAATAACTTATGCAACTCCTCTTCGTTTTTTTTTTTTCCTAGGGGTTTATTATTTTTTTTAAGTTTTTTCTTTTTTGAATGTCATAAACATTAATTCTACCTGAATCATTAAATTTAATTTCTCTAATTGAAATAGAAACAACAAATTTAATTTTTTTAATTTTTAATTCATATCGACATCTGTCTCGAGTCTAAAATTTTTAATGTCTTAAAAATAAGACTTTAAGCGCCAATTTATAAACAAATTTCATTTTAAAGCAAACTTATTTAACTCTTTATTTGAATTTGTCCAAAAAGTCGGATATTGAAAACTTTTAAAAATTGTTTTCCAAAATCAAAAACCCCTTTCTGAAAATGATAAAAAATGCTGAGATATTATTGTTACCTAGCCTAACCGGGTGATTCATTTCACCTAGTAAAGTTTGAAAATGATCACCATAATTTGGAACAGTATTCATTTACGGAATCTGTATCGAAAAAAAAACTCTAAATTTGGAAATTTTTTTAACTTGGAAATCCTTATTTTAATTAAATAGAAACTCTATTTCCGCATTTTAAGCTTTCCACACTCGTAATTCCGCGCATTTTAAACATAGCCCTAATTTGCGGAAATACAACATTTTAATATATTTCAGTCGGATAAATACCATCGAGGCCATTCATTTTGTACACTCCCTGGCTTGAATGAATTTTAGATATGTGATCTTAGACCCCTAAAACGCGAGAAAATAATATTTTTCATTAAAATAAAATATCCACTTTTAGCAGAATAATATCAAGGTGCTTTATTAAAACATTCAATCATCTATAATTGGAAGAATTAATCAATTATTTAACGATATCAACTGGAACCTAAAAAGATGCACAGTGTTGATTTGATAGGAGGATTTTACCAAAAATTACGTAAAATCACTAAAGTAAAAAATTCGGATTTTAACATATTTTACAGTTTTTCAGTTAAATTTACGATAATTTTTGTAAATTTTATATAATATGCTACTCATTTTTTCTGCTAAATTTTTTAGAAGTCCAAGTACGAGGTCTCAAAAGATCGAGTTTTAAACAATTGATCTACGTCTCTTTTATGGTTTTAGAGAAAAATGTTAAACGACATTAACAAAATCGCCCAAATACTAGACATCTTTCGAAATTTAGCAAAAAATGCCGCGCATTTTTTATAAAATTTCCAAAAATTATCGTAAATTTACCTAAAAACCCGTTGAAAATGGTAAAATCCGAATTTTTACTTTTGTGATTTCACAGTATTTTACGTAATTTTTGGTAAAAATTCAATAATTTACGGTAATTTACGTAAATTTTAGTAAAATCCTCGTATCAAATCACCAAAGTTGATGTTGCGATCATACTTGTCTAAAAGTTTCCCTAAAGGCATATATAAATGAAATGGTTATAAATAGCATTTTTCAGTCAAATCTCAAGGTATCAGCAACGCCTTTATTTACTAAAGACGATAATGCAAAATCTTAATAGGAATTTTTTAATTTTTTTTAGACACTGATGAAATTTAAAATCACTCTTTACTCTCTCAAAAAATTTAAATGAATTAATGATCAGAACATTAAAAAAAATTCTAATATTCTTTTTTTTTTCAAAGGTTTTTAGTTTTTGGTCTGGCTCGATCTAAATTTGTCTGAGTAACTCATAAAACTTTTTGAATAAAACTTAATTTACACATTTAACAATTTTAAAATTCATTATGACTTTTGTCATTAAGTGTTGATGTAGGAGTCTAACTAAAATTATCTGATTTTACGAAAAAAATCTACTGTAAGCATTTTTTTAATTGCCATCCTTCGTTATTTCAATTAAAATGGGACCCTAATTGCGGAGAGATTGATGAATTAATCGCATTACAAAATGTTTCTCCTTTAATTAAATTAAAATTCATTATTTTGAGATTAGCATGTGAAAATAACTAGTAGAATAATTTCTTGCATCACACAATCTTTGTCACGTAATCCTAGTCTTTCGTATTCCAGTTTTTTTAAAAATCGAATAAAATTTTATACCTTTAGAAGGCATAGAAAATTAACTCGTTTAAAAAATATTTTATTGAAATACGTAAAAGATCACGAGATGGCAAGATAAGATTTTTACCATTCGGAAACTGAGCCATTGTTCAGGGGTCTATATAACCCCTGAGGTAAAAAGTATTGAAATTCCCACTCACATAAAAAAACAACTAGAATGAAAATATTTTCATTTTTAAAAATTTAAAAAAGTTACTTCCGCCCTAACGCATAAAAAGAAAGCTATTATTGAACTGAATAAAATCTAAACATGTTTCTACTATTCTGATTTCATTATAAATGGACTCTAAACGAGTTTAAAAAATATTCTAAATGAAGATTTAAATCTGAAATAAAATTCTGGTGAATTTTAATCGAATGGAAGAAATATTTTTTTTAAAAATTTCCATAGCAACGTTGAACTTATTTAAATGACCAGTTGATAAAATTCTATTTAATAATAATTACTTAAAAATAAAAGAACGAGTTGAGACTCGAAGGTGTGATTCAATGAGCGAACAATAAAAAAAAATTATGAAAACAAATATTAAATCTAGATCTACTGAACACAAAAGCATCCCCAAAAACTTCCTTCATTGAAAAAAAGGTATTGTTTTCATTGAAAGAAATATTTGAGATTGTTGATCATTTAAAAATTTATTTTATCAGATTTACGTCAAACCTCTTTCTTTTAAGATACCTTAACATTAAACAGGTCATGAATTAGTTGTTTTTTTTTTATAAATTACTTGTTTGTCGAAAAGACTAATACAACTCGGATCTTTTTGGTTACGTTCGAGATTATATAACGATTAAATATTCATTTCACAGTTGTTTTTTAATAAATGAGCCAAGTATGAAAACGGTTTTACGTTTGTAAGATCACAACCATAAATGGTTATCTTTTAATTCATAAAAAAACAAACGAACAAAGATGAAAAACAAAAAACGAGAAAAAAAAATTTGCAATAATATTCAATTTTACCTTATTAGCAAAAATATTTCAATTTTTTTTAATTATATCAATTCATAATATATTTATGATTACACAGAAAAAAACACAAACGCACACAAACACACACACACAATCTTTTTGCTTCGTCTTTTTTTTTTTCGTTTACCATCATTGCCATATATGTACGTTTATAAGACTTATATTTTTTTGAAAAAAATTTGCATTTTTTTTTTTCATTATTTTTTTTTTTGAAATCATCGTTTTCTATTTTCGTTCATCTTTTTTTTTTTTAATTTATGAGTCATATAAATAAATTATTCAAATTATTATTTTCTCAAAGTGTTTTTTATGCATCCCTTGGTGATTGGTAAACAAAAAATTTCCAAGACCTAGATGCTAATCAATATCTTACTTGCTTTCCTTTAAAATATTAAAAAGAAAAAAAATGAAATAGTTTTTTTTCCTTCGTCCTCTTCAAAATAAACATAACTAAAACTTAAACTTAGAGTACCCGGAGTTTGAATTTTTTAACAAAAATAAATTAAACAGATTTTGATTAATTTTGTAACAAAACTATTACATCACTTTTAGATATCTGTTTAACAAAATAAATGAGTTTGATACAAGATCTTGATTGTAAATTGAGCATTAATCACAATGAAAATCGATTAGGTAACTTCTTTTTTATTGTTGAACAAAAATTTTTGCAAAATTAATGAAAAACTTTTGGAAATCAATTTTAATTAAGTTTTTTCATTAAAAAAAAACTGCCATAAGGTTAATGACTTACCGTAAATATTGAAAAAATTCGAACGTTAATTGGGTGTCTTAAAAGTCACGTGGAATTGAAGCTTTGAAAACGATTATGACCAAAACCTTTCCCTAAGACTTTAACTCTTTACTTTAAATGATTGTTACAATTTGTTTCATAAACAGAGGTCGTTAAAAATGAGAGGTTATCCACGAAAACCCTCACTTATTATATTAACAAACAAAATTCGAAACCAAGGCTTAGAAGAGGGTCACAAATTAAATGAAAATTGAGAAAATTATCCTATTAAAGTTTCAAAGTACGATAAAGCTTTTTTAAAGTGCTCTATTTTATTGATTTTACCATAAACATCCACATCCGATAGATACTGGTACAAATGTGTAAAAATCGCTGGGTCGAATTATTAATAATGAACAATTTTTGGCCTAAAACTAACCCGATCATTTTTTAGAAATATCCCGGAAAAAATTGAAAAATTCGGTCCAAAATCAAAAATTTTCATATTTGACCCACGGTTATCTTTCGAAAGTTTTCGGGAACCTTTTTTAGGAATGAAGAACTGGATAAATGCGTCTTAATTTTCCAATTGGTTCAATTTAGTGATGTACATCAAGACAATAAAATTCTTAAAATTTTCAAGTAATAGATCAAAATGTTGACATCGCTAAAAATAAAGTGTTTTGTAAAAACTGAAAAAATTTATGAATTAATGAATATTGCAAGCATTTTTCTTTACTTTTCTTAGATTTCTTTCCTTTTCATTTACAGTCTTCTCTCGTTAATCCGACCTATTTGGTTGAGAATTTTTTGTCGGATTATTGAGGTGAAATCCGATAGAATTATTACAGTGAGAAATTTAAGAAATCACAAAATTTCAAATACCAAAAATTATAATAATAAAAATTAAATAAATAATTTCCATCATATGTCACTATGCCAGCCAATTGTGTCTCTTTCTCATCCTTTTATTAAAATTTTGATTTTAATGATTAAAAAAATCCTTGTATCTCCTTATCTATGAAATCATTTTCACAGCTTTTGGGAAAAGTAAAAAAATTACTCAGATTGAAAAATTCTTTTTCCTTAAATTAATCAATACAGTGCGACCTTGATTTTGTGAAGTTTCTGGGTAAATGCAAAAAAATCCCTAAATTAAAACTTCATAAATTCAAACCAGAAATACTGCACTTCCAACGAATTAAATGCTTTCCGTACCCGTACCGTACCGGGTCGTACTAAAAGCGTACCCGTACTCATACAGTACCGTACCATACCATCCAACCGTACCAAATCATCCTACCATAACGTACCGGAGCGTACCGTACCGGAAAATAAAATTTAAAAAAAAAATTTGGTCTTTCATTTTTTGTAAAAATTTTAAAATTTTAAAAAAATGTACGATGGTACGGTACGGTACGGTTCGGTACGGTAAGGGTACGCCATTAATTCGGTGGAAGTGCAGTACATTAAGTATTAGGAGCGTATCTCTTTTTTATTTCACAAAATCACGGTTTCACAAAATAGAGGGTAACAAAATCGAGGTTACACTGTATGGGCATTAGATTCACCATCTCCTGGACTTTAAATCTTGACTGTTTTAGACTTGGTTAATATGCCCCAAATCATAAACATTACTAGGTTTAAATTCGATTCCTCCCCTGTGATACAATAAAACCAAGGAAAAAAGTGTCTTTACATCTTTTGCTCATAAATCTCTCTAGAGAAAGTTGAGGATTTGTCCTTAAACAAATAGGTTGCTTTGAAACAAGCGATTTTTTTAACATTTGAGCAATTTTCCTTGAAAATTTACCAAGTATCAAGAGTTACTTATCGTTTGAAAAACCCTGACCTATTTTGAAGAGAAGGACTTAATCTACAAAGCTGATAAATTTATGTCTTATCTACATATAAAATTGAAGAGAAATTGGCTCTCAAAAACCACGGAAAACTAACAAACCTTTATGATTTGGAGCATCTTACATACAATAATTTTAAATTTAAACTTTTAACAACTCGTTTAAGAAATAAATAAAAAGGACTTGGCATCTGTTTGTGTATCTTTCAAAGTATTCATCGCATCCTTAGCGTCTTCAACTAAAAACCCAAAGATTGAAATTTAAAATTCTCGACCAATATTTCATGATGGAACTTTGTAACAGGAGCTCTGCGACTTTTACGTTGTAGCTTTTTCCAAAACATTTAATTTTTAGCTAATTTTTGGAAATTAAATTTTGGAATCTCCAAAATTTCGGCTCCTATGTAATTTTCTTACCTAGGGAGGGCTGTATAGCCATGATTTTTTTTTAAAAGGACCTTGTGTTGAAAATTTTTCTTACTGATACCCCCTGGTAAGATGCATTGAAATATATTTCGTCTTGAACAAAATGCTTTTTTTTTAAATTTTTCTTGTACTCTGTTTGCCGGTATAAATGAATAAACTAATGAAAATTATATCATTCTTTTTGAATGTTGAGTTGTTAAACAAAATCTCGTAAACAATCTAAAAATTAATAAGTTTATAAAACCTGGTTAACTTACAAACAAGCTTTCAAACTATTTTAATCTCTTAAGATACTCTGAAAAATTAGTTTTTTTTTTTCTTAACAAAAATTGAAATTTTTAATTCCCCAAAAGACAGCCCAAAACTCTTAGAATAAATCAATATAGCTTTCATTTTGAATAAATAAATCAAAAAAAGTTATTAGTTAAAATTAGAGTTTATTTTATACTTTGTTTTAGGGCATTAAAACATCTATTGGCCAATTCAATCTTAAAATACACTTTGACCGATTGATGAGGATTCTTAAAATATATTCTGACTAAATAATTATCTTTCTTTTGTCCAAAAAGATAGCTCTGACATTCAATTGAATGAACCCGAAGTTCCATTTCAAGATAAAAGCTACGAACCACGTGAGTTAACCGAAGATGAACGAAAAAAACTAGAAAACGATAAAGAATTTGTATCCGAATTTAAACGTAACAAATATGAACAAGACGCAAAAAAAAATTGGGACTTATTCTATCGTAGAAATAAAACAAATTTTTTTAAAGACCGTTACTGGACTTTTAGAGAATTCGATGAACTAAACGAAGACCATCATATAATAGACAACGAAGACACTAACTTTAAACCCATACGCAAACTTCTTGAAATAGGATGCGGTGTTGGAAATTTTATGTATCCATTAATAAAACATAACAAACATATTTTTGTCTATGCTTGTGATTTTTCAACAGACGCTATTCAATTGTTACAATCGAATTCGGACTATGACACAAATAGGTGTTTAGGATTCGTTTGTGACATAACCAAAGAAAACTATTTGAAACAATGTTTGCCTGAGAATACTCAATTAGATGCTGTTACTTTAATTTTTGTTCTTTCGGCAATTCATCCGGAGAAAATGAGAAAAGCGGTTGACAACATAGCTCAGGTATAAATCTTCAACGAAACAAAAAAAATCAACAATTTTTTAATTAAATTTTTGTTTAAGGTGTTGAGACCCGGTGGTATTGTGTTTGTTCGTGACTATGGTATCTATGATCATTCAATGATTCGTTTTGACAAAGGTCACAAGTTAGACGAGAAATTTTATGTTCGTCAAGATGGTACAAGAACATTTTTTTTCTCTCTTGAAGAAATCGAGAGCTTGTTTACAAGTTCAATTAATGAAAAAATACTTTTTGAAAAATCAATAAACGAGTACGTGTTTAGAGAGACTGTTAATGTTAAAGAAAATCTTCGAGTACCTAGAGTTTTTATTCAGTCCAAGTTTATACGAACAAGTACACCGTTTTGAGAAAAAAATAATTTTTTTTTTCTAATAAAAAATTTTAAAAAGGAGTTTTCTTTTTTCTTCCATTATAATTTTGTTTAGCTCGAATAGAATTTTTTTTTTAGTTAAGGAGATTTATTGATCGAATGCTAATTATAATTTTTCAATTTTTTTTACCATAAACCGTTTTAAAACTCTCTTTTAATATTTTTTAATTCTTAAAATTAATGTGTTTCGATTAATAAGGAAGCATTTTGTCTAAAACAAGGTATATTTCTCACGTTTTAGAGATTCTGCTCAACTTCAACAGAGAATAATTAAGCTAGTCTCTTTAAGAGACGTTATAATGATTCGGTTGCTAAGTATCAACAGTATGAAATTGTCAAAAAATGAGGAAATTATTCTTCCTAAATTTCAATTAATTTTTATGATTAAAAAACTTGTTACCAAGTTAAATAATCATTATGTTTTCGAGATTTTTATTTCAGTTGTCTTAAGCTTTTAATTTTTTATTGTATTTACAGACTGATTTTCCATCTACGAGAGTGACATCTTTCATTACAAAGGATCGTTTAATTTTCAAATCAATCAAAGACATTTTAATTAACAGGCCCAGAAAAGGTATTTAATCACAAAGTATCAGTTTATGCACCATTTTTATCAAACTATAGGTGAAGACCGTACTAGTCCTTTACCATAACATCCTTTGAATCTTCATCTTACAGTTCTTCCGTTAGCTTATTCTTTCAAAGCTATATTACGGTTTGTACGGTATACCTCGGTACATTTTCGCTCGATATCATTATTTTTTGGGAAAAAAGATTATGATTTTACCTTTAGCAGCCCTCGAAAAACCACTCGTGTATGTCTGCTTAGATTCATTAGAAGCTTCAAAACATGCTTAGTGAATCGAATCAGTCTATGGTTTTTTATTTCAAGATATCGGTTGGGTTTTTATAGTTTAAGCTTTCATGAAAGCTTAATTGAAAGCATGTAATTTTTAACTCACTTAATTACAAATAAATTCCAAGAGACCAAGAATTATGCAAAATTATTTGAATTAAAATCTATGTATGGAAATATCTAGTTAGTTATTCATGTCTATAATGAAAAGAAGCAAAATTAACAAAGCATATTAATTTAGGAAAAAAAAGTTGTTATCTTTTTTCACATTCGATTGATTTCAGCAATCGAGAATCAAAATGAATCACATTATATGAAACAAATAAATGAATCATTAGGAACTATTTATAAAGAAGAAGATTCTATAATATAAAAATATATAGATTTACGACAATTAAATTCTCAAATTTGAAGACGTAAATTTATAATTTAATTTTTTATTTTCTTTTTAAAAAATTTCTTTTGGACCCATAAGATTTTTGAAACTTAATACCAGCAGTTTCTTATTCAAAAATCTGATTAATTTCGAGTTCACTTCCATTTCGCCCCAGAGAAGTGCCCTGATACAATAAGTAACTGCGTTTAGAGAAAGAGTTAGGGTTCATAAATGGTAAGAAAAAGTTTCCAAATTGGAAACCCGTTTATTTTTACTATCTTCGATTTTCAAGTTAAAAAAAAATGTTTCAAACCTTAATTTTAGAACGGAGCCCTGCTAAATATATGTTCCTTTTTAGGAACGACAGCGAACGGAATGTTAGATTTCCCCAAAAATCAAGAATTTTTTTTTAACTTAACCCAAGCCATCAAGTGTCCCAAAATCGGGCTTTATGAACTGAAATTATTCAAATTAGGACTTTTTTTTTGGGCTTAGACGTTACATAAACCTTTTCCTATAGATCTTTTCTAGACGCAAAATCGGCTTTTCCACGCAAAAGGGTTAACCAAAAGGTTAATTTTTATTCAATTTTTTACCAATTGAAAATTCCTCAAGTCGACTTTTCTCTTTCAATCTAAGAGTCTTATGTCATAATGAAAGCTTGACAACCGCGAAGTAATGTTGTGGCCATTCACGTGTTCCTCCTGTGAACGTCTATGAACTACTGCACTTCCACTGAACCGTACCAAAGCGTACTCGTACCGTACTATAATCATAACCGTACCCGTACTAAAAATACTCTAAATTTTTAATGCATGATTTTGCGAATTTTTTGGTACGGCTACGGGTACGGCAAGCCATTAATTCGATGGAAGTGCAGCATTTATTAGGAAATGTTACTATCGATTAAGGGATATCATCAGTAGCAATACTTTATTTGAGAATACTTTACAAACGTTAACTGAACCATCAAATGTAAATTTGATTTTATAAAAAAAAAAATTTTTTTTTAGTTAGAGAAACAAAAATTATTTCAGTTGTTATAAAGGTAAATTGAAAAGAATTTTAATTGTTCCGTACATTCGTCAAGATCGTTCGTTATTTATGCTGATTTCCAAAAATAAAAATTAAACTCAATGTTTCTTATGTGTAATGGGGTGAAAAAAATTTTCGGAGCGATAGTTTCGATGTAAAATTTATTTTTTAAATAAACTTTGACCCTTTTCCTTGCAGAGAATTTCGTCCTCTACAAGCCGATATATTTTGCTTAAGTACTTATTCATATTGGCTTTGGTACAGACCCTATCAAGTGATTTTGGGGTAAATGGATAAACAATGTGAGCGACTATTATTCTTTTAAATAAACTATAAATAGTTAGAAAAATAAATAATCAGTGGGTTTAACTTTTGATTTAAAAATGGTATACCTTTTTTTTTGTTTTTTTCTGGTAAAAAAAGTATGGTCCAGAAAATGAGTTTATAAAACTAATTTTTACAATTCATATCTCTTATTTATAGTTAATTTGAAAGAGGACATGATATGCTACTTATTGATATGTTTTACTTTGACATGTTAAAATCTCTTTTGGGTGAAAAAGTCACTCACATAATTGTCTCATTTTTATCCATTTACCCAAAATCCCTTTGACAGGGTCTGTACCATAGCTGATGTGGACAATATCTAAAAAATATATATTGATTGAGGGGTCTTTGTGTATCTATAAGCTTTATTCCAACTTTTTACAATCGTTTCGAAAATTTCATTCACTCCATTAGGCCGTCTTACAACACCTTTAGTTAAGTTAATTCTTTATTGTTTGGAAGACACTTGCTTCTAAGTACATTTTTGTTCTTTTTTTTTCTTTTAAATGGTTTCTAATGTTAAAAATTTTAGATTTTAAATTAGTTATCCAAAAAAAAAAGTAACACAAAAAAACGTAAAGAACAAGAAACAAAAAAAATTTCGAATAAAAAAAAAATTTACATAATTTTATTACACAATAAATAAATAAACCTCGAGAAGAATTCGTTTTGTTAGTTGATTGTTGGTGGTGTTGTTATCGTCTTAGTGCCTTAAATGAAATCGTCCGAGTCATATATTTATTTTGTAATAATGTCATTAATAATATTAAAACACATATTCGAAGCGATAGCGCAATTTGCAAGCTTTGTGGCAAACTTGGATTTTTTGTACATCGAATGGATACTTAACATTATTTATCCATTCATATTTTTTATTATTCTATTATTTTTACTTCCAATAAGTGTGGTTATTCTAACATTTGGTGCATCGTTGTACATATTTATCAATAAACATAAAAATAATCTAATGGTAACGTGATTTTACACAATTTTTCATTGTTGCTGTTGTTGTCTCTAGCTTTAAAACACTCACGACACACTTTTAACAAAAAACTAACACTTGAGTTTTTTTTTATTCTGTTACTCTATGTATTTAAAATTTTTTATGTTTACCTGCTTAAGTTAAGTGAGTACTGGGTTAAAGAGAGAAGAAGAGAAAATCAAAATTTTGATTAACAATGATTTCTGTGCATAAATTATAAATTTTGAAAATAATTTTAATAATTAAAAAAAAAGGCTTCCTCTAAGAGTGATCCTTTTCTTTTTTATTTATTTTTAGGAATCGATTTGTTATTTGTTTAAATTATTTTTTGAACATAATATTTTCATGATGTTGTTTGGACGATTTTTTGTTTCAAAATTAGAACTTAAATCGACGCCATCTCAAAACTTACTTAATGTACACTGTTTTTTTTTAGATACTCCTTAGCCCTAAACTTTTGTTGCGTTTTTTTTTCTTAAATTAAATGACAGTTGATAACCCTAAACTGAATAGTCAAGATTTTAATATATGCGAATGGATTGCACAATACTTTTTACCTAATTTGTATGTAAACATTAAAGAACATGGCTACACTAGTTTGTACAATTTTTTACAAGATTTAAACAAAGCTAATTTAAGCACAAATGCTTCATTCGAAATGAGTAAAAACTGTATCAAATCTCTTTTAAATTGCTCAATATTAAATGATTTAACACACGATGTTGATTCTAATCTAAAATTTTGTTACAAAATAGAATCAAATTTTTTCTATTTTGGCTGGCTTTTTGGTCTATTCAAACCTTTATTGTATTGCTTATTAACATTGTTTTTATTACCTTCGTTAGTTGTTATTTTACTATACGCTACTTCACTATTTGCATTTGTCACAAAACACTGGAATAAACTCAAAGTGAGTTCGACTAACCCATTAATACCTTTAAATGATCTTACCCTCTCTTTAACTTTTTTAATAATCGATTTTTTCACATTTAGAGCGCTTATCACTCACATGACATATGGCAAGCTTCGTACAAAAGTATATCTGTCTTTTGGGAGACAACTGGTGCAATTTGGCATGGACATGAAGTAATAGGTCTCGAAAACATACCTGACACTGGTCCAGCTTTGTTAATCTATTACCACGCTGCAATGCCAATTGATTACTATTACCTTCATTCAAAAGTTATTCTATACAAAAATAGACGAATGAAAGTTGTTGCAGACAGATTTTTGTTCAAAGTACCCGGTATTTATAAAATTTTAAAACCGAAAAAATTCAATTTTATAATTTAAAAATTCGAAGGTTTGGCATCACTTTTGGAAGCATTTGAAGTAACACCGGGTTCTTTGGATCATTGTGTTGAACTCTTAAAAGATGGACATATGCTATCTATATCGCCTGGTGGTGTTAGAGAAGCTCTTTTTAGTGATCATAATTACGAAATAATTTGGGGTAATCGAGCTGGTTTTGCCAAAATAGCTCTTGAAGCAAAAGCTGTGAGTCTCTTAAATTTAAAGTTGATTAATTTTTTTTCTAATTTTTGTTTAATTTTGTAAAGCCTATAATTCCAATGTTTACTGAAAACAGTAGAGAAGCATTAAGGACACTTCCATTTTTTAGAAGTAAAATTTCAAACTTCGACAAATCTCTTTGAATCGAACAATTTAAGTTTTAAATTTAGAATTTTTTCGAAATATTTACGAAAAAACCCGACTACCTCTTGTGCCTATTTATGGAATGTTTCCGGTTAAATTAAGGACTTATATTGGAGAGCCAATCGAATATGACGAGTCACTAACACCTGAAGAGCTTAAAGAAAAAGTAAACCATTTTTAAAAGGATCGATACCGGATTTTTTTTAAATTTTGTATTTTTCTAGACAAAACAAAAGATAGAAGAGATGATCAAAAAACATCAACGTTTACCTGGAAGTATTTTTCATGCTCTATTAGACAGATTTAGAACTAAAAAAACAAAACAGGAATAGTTTCACGAAAATTTTTTGTTACCCGATACACACTTATTTATTACGATGTTCTATATTTTTTTGTCTATAATTTAAAATTGTTTCTTTAATAAAATTTTTTAGAGTTAAACCAAAAGTTTTGAAAATTTTATTAATCAAAATCATGTTTTTTAGTTAAATTTAATGGAGTCGTGATCTAGAACCCTTCAGCAAAGTTAAATAAAAAGTTGAACTCATTAATGTCATCCAAATGTCATCCAATATAAATCAGTCCGATTTAAGTCTTATCCCAGGAATTGATTCTTAAAAAATGTCTTATCAAGTTCTTGATACGATTTTGGCAAGTTCAGGAATCGATCTTGGAAGATTCCAGTTAAAAATGCGAAATTTGAAAGAATCTTAAGTAAGAAGATGTCTTCAAAAAATAAGAAGTAAGATTCTTTAAGCTTCTTTAAAATATTTAAATTTGTTTTCCTGACCAATTTGGGATGGACCGGAAGCTTTAAGAATCTTACTTCTTATTTTTTGAAGACATCTTCTTACTTAAGATTCTTTCAAATTTCGCATTTTTAACTGGAATCTTCCAAGATCGATTCCTGAAATTGCCAAAATCGTGTCAAGAACTTGATAAGACATTTTTTAAGAATCAATTCCTGGGTATGAGCTAAGCAAAACAAATGTTAGAAATCATTCCAGCTTTTTGAAAAGTTTTATTTAGGAAGTGATTAAAATTGTGGAGACATAATCATAAAAAGGTTAAAAGAGTGATCTGAAAATCTGTATTTTTAATCTGAATGGTAACTACAGTCATGTTCTTTCCCAAGTTCCTTCCGCGAACGTTCATGAGCATTCGAATTTACCAGTTTCCCAAATTTTCCAAAGAAATATCAATTAGACATTCAAAATAACTCTGGTGCTTGAACATGTTAAAAAATCCATCTTTAAAAAATTTCACGAATATTCAGAATTTCCAGGCATTTGAAGAAATATAATTCGACATTTGATTGATTTGATAGTTAAGAAAATTTACCTGCTTTATATCAATTTTTATGATAATCCTGCTAGTTAAGAAAATGAAAGCTAAGATTCTCAGCTTATTTACCCAAGAACTCCCGAGTTTTTTTAGACCCCTTAATCTAAATAACAGTTCTGATTATTTCTTAAATTATATTCTGCAATTGATCTAAAAAGATGTGATATACTTTCATTAATAATTTCGGTAAAAGTAACAAACTTGTCGTCAACTATCATGGTTCGCGAATAAAATCGAACAAAGTTTTCTGAAATAATCAACCGGGGTTCTAGCGTTAAGTTGACACTCGGTCTCTTATTTGATTTATTCAAGATTGATATGATTAATGACAATAGATAAATGAAAATAATCAGGTCAAGAAGCCAAAGATTTCAGAATGTTCAAAAAAAACATTTTCTTCCAGATCCTTTGATGGTCTCATATTGGTGACTATTGCATTTTTGGATCACCAAATTCACCATTCGACTTATTTTTATAGAGAACTCGTTTCTATTTTGATGATGACAAAATTTCAAGGATTTCCAAAACCTCATTCAAATTAGTATGTGGTTAGGCGAAAGGGAATATTGTCTGGCTGAAACTTTCCACAGATCATGAATTAGAGTGTTCATTACAGAGATTTCCTTGATTTACAACGACTAGAGATAAAAGATTTGGGTATTTCGGTTCCAGTCCAGGCCTTTTTCATGTATTCTCTCTATATTTGGAATATATTTTGTCCTCAAGATATTCTTCGGGATGGCTCTATTGGTTTAGGAGCAATGCCTCGGTTCTGTCCTGTAGGGTACCTCTTTACCGTGAACCGGCATTCGAGGTCATAGCAACAAAAAAATTAAAAATGTGGTCAAAATGAAAAAAAATAAAATGAAAGGGAGTGAGGATCTTGGCTTAAATTCAAATTTTCAGTGAAATATAGAACTTAAATCCGACCAAAATAAAAGTATATCTCTTGGCGTCAAGAGAAAAGGTTCAAATTGTATTCTGCCTCTAGAACCTTACACTTTACAGTCAGAACGGAAATATTATAAAATATAATTTAGAAAAAAATATTTTTTTTTTGATCTCGGACATCAAAATTCGTATCCCTAAGTTTAAAAATTAAAAATCAAAAATTTTTATTCAAAAAATTCTTTAAAAGAATTTACTAAATATTAAAACTAAATATTAAAACAAAAATTTGAAGCAACAAATCAACAACAAAGTTAGTAGGAAACTGTTTTGAGAAATTTGAATTGAATCATTTTTAGGACAAAAGGAAAAGGGTTCTGTATCCTAATATTATGCAAAAAATAAAAAAGAAAAAAAATTTTGATTATATTCAATCACATGATATGTTAAATAATACTTTTAATTGAGAACAAATAAAATAAGTCAAATTTCCTTCGGCTTGTGATTGAATCTCTTTTGTATGCATACCATTAGCAGTTATCCATGGTACATAGTTAAGAGCCGGATCGAGACTATGAGTTTTAACACCTGACTTGTACAATAAGTCATTACCAAGAGCACTGTTAGCACATTGTTTCAAACTTTGATAATCAACTGAATGTTTTTGAGCACATTCAAGCGCACCTACTTCAAAGTCAACACTAAAATTTTCCATTGTACAAGAAATAAACGGAAAATGATCTTTAAATTCGGGTCTTTCGTTAATAAAACAGTTCTTTTTAGAAAAAAAGAGTTAGTTTTTATTTTAACAGTGAATCCAAATTAAGTACTAATTAAACTTACATGGATACTGTTTCCATAGCATTCTTGTGCACCATGTTGACATTGAAACACCCATTTATTGTCTACTTTGGTATACTTTAAAATTGAAATATTTAAGGAGTTGCGGTTTTGAATTTGAAAAAAAGGGTCTTAGATCCTTACAGAGGCCTTTCCGAACGGTACAAGGATTATATTAACTTTTTGAGAAAGTTTATCTTTAATCTTTTCTAATTGATACTTAAAAAAATCAGCACTATCTGGACATTTTGTTTCATAGTAAACTGATATGGTGAGCGTGTTATACTTTTCAACATTTGGACTTAAAAGATTTAACACACTCAAAAAGTAAACTGTAATTGGAACAAAAACAAATATTAAAAAATATTTCTTCATTTTCATTTTTGTTTTTTTTTTCTTTTAAACACTAAAACTTGTCATAATTTTGTTTAAAGAAAAACTTTAAAAAACAGTGCATAACGATCACTTGCATTGTGTAATGAATTGTCTTGAAAGCAAAAAATGCAAACTTACATTAGCTTTACCAAATGGTACCAATTCAAAATTAATCATTGATGAAAATTTTGAATAAGCATCGGATATTTGATAGAGTAAAAATTTTCGGCTATCAGGACATCGTGTTTCATAATAAACACCAATGTCAATTGGTTTTTCATTTGCACGGTATTTAATAAGTATTGAAGGTGCTATTGAAGCATTTAGGAAACTCAAAAAAAGCACCAACATTAAAATTTGTAAATATTTCATTTTCTGAAATTTAGTATTTTTAAGAATAGAGAATCAAAAAAATATACGAGCATATATTTATATTAAATTTGTCATAAAAGTAAATTTCTATCTTATCTGAAGCATAATTCAAGAAACTTTTTTTAAGATTCAGAAATATGTAGAGACTTTTTATTTTTTCAAGATTATTTGCTTGTTCTAGATTCAATTCAAAATCAAAGATAAAACAAAAATTATGTACGATAAGATTCTTAAATACTTTTAATAACCCATTGTAAATATTTGAAAATTTGGTATCAGTAAAATAATAAACATTTTCAATTACGTTCTTTGAAAAAAATACAAAGAAAGCTTTTTGAGTCACCAAGAGAGTTTTGCTTCAGTTTTATTGCAATTCTCGAGATAAATTATTCCGATAAGTTAAATAAATATTAAGTCATATTTTTTTATCTTCGGATTACCCAACCAAAGTGAATTTTTGTAAATATCCTTTTTAAAAAAATTACTATGAACCTCTGTACCAATATATACTAAAATTAGAGCTAAACTCCAAGTCACAAACAATGGGTCTACCTATTCAACACAAACGGAAACTGTTCACCACAAAAGTGATCACTTCTTAGCAGAAAAATTTTAAACCAAGACAAAACTTTTCATCACAAAAAATACATTAGACAATTTTAAAATTTCCATCTTCATTAGGCAAGCTGCCTCGATCACTAATGCTTCATGGTATCGAAAATTCTGTGCAAAGTCTCTCTTAGCACTGTTTTTAAAAAAGAACACTACCAGAGAATATAGGATCTTGAATTCTCTCTAAAGACTCTTAGAAAAAATTTCGAGTCCCATCTACTGGACATGGTCGTCGTAGTTACTTATCTAGCGCGTCTCCTTATCAACAAGACTATTAAACGGGCTTTTTAAATCAGAGGAGGGGGGATTGTTCGAGGGTAAAAATTTACGGGTAAAAATTTACGGTAATAAAAATCTAATTTGAAAAAAATTTCAGCACAAAAATTTTGCGTTAAAAGGTTTATTTATGTTCATCGATTTTTTGTGGCGAGAAAATTTTTTTTTGTAGTAGTAGTAGTAGTAGTGTTGAGACTGCAGTATAGTTACCTATACTAACGCCTTTCGGCCTTTAGCTCTATAAGAGCTGTGGCAGTCTTTCTTTTCTTTCTTCGTTCCATACCAAACACTTCTCTGTCGATACCCGCTTTAAAGCCATTAACTGCTTCTGCGTTGACAACACTTTGCGGTAAAACATTCCACTTTGAAACCACTCTGTTCGTCAAAAAGTTATATCTTGATGTTGCTTGTTTGCAAATTTCTCTCTCTAGCTTCATGTCATGTTTTCTTCTTAGGTTCAGCTTCAAACTTGTGGCCATATTTACTCCTTTCACTAGATTAATCTTCTCATGACGGTTGACTATTTTGAACATTTGGATAAGGTCCCCTCTTGTTCTACGGTCTTCTAAGTTCATTAAGTCTAAGGCCAAAAGCCTTTCTTGATACGGTTTCTCCTTCAAGCATTTGACTAGTTTCGTCGCTCTTCTTTGGACTCTTTCAATAATATTTATGTTAGCTTTCGTTGAAGGGTTCCAAATACTTACAGCATATTCAAGATGTGGTCTCACAAGCCCTGTGTATAAAAGTCTAAATGTTTCTTTGTCCAAACTCACGAACGAATTCCTAATTTGACCTAATACCCTATTGGCTTTAGAAGCCGCTGATGAACACTGTTTGTTCCATTTTAAGTCATTAGATACAACAACCCCGAGGTCCTTTTCTTCAGCAGTTTCTTTCAGGGTCACCTCACCATCCCAGATTGGAACTGTATATCCAGTCTTATCTCTATTCCGACCAATATACATTGTTTTGCATTTTAACACGTTCAGTTCAGTAGACCATTTGGTTGTCCAATCATTTAGTACGAGAAGATCATTTTGAAGTTGGGTCGATCCTGATTCATTCCTATTAAAAACTCCCAACATTTTCAAGTCGTCTGCATAGGATAGACACGGACTTTGAATTGAATCCAATAGATCATTAATATAGATAACGAACAAAATCGGGCCCAAAACCGACCCTTGAGGAACACCACTAGTGACCTCTTCCCATTCTGACACTGCATCACCAAGACATATTCTTTGCTTCCTCCCAAGAAGAAATGACTAAATCCATTCATATGGTTCATTGACAATGCCATAAGCTTTTAATTTTGTTAAAAGTTTTCTATGTGAGACTTTATCAAACGCCTTTGAGAAGTCAGTGTAAATGACATCGATTAAGTTTCCATTTTCGATTTCGTATGTTACTTTGTCAATAAACTCAATTAAATTTGTGGTGCATGATTTACCTGGCATAAAACCGTGCTGCTTCTCGTTGATTAGTTTATTCATTACTAAGAAAACCATGATTTCATCTCTCAAGATCTTCTCCATAACTTTACCAACGATCGAAGTTAACGAGACTGGTCTATAGTTTGAAACAACAGTTCGAGGTCCATTTTTATGCAGAGGCGAAACGTTAGCTAGCTTCCAATAATTAGGCAAAATACCATCCGAAAAAGATTTAATAAAAATTTTTGATAACGGTCTCGCTAAAGATGTGGAACAATTTTTGAGGACCGATGCAACGACTTTATCCGGTCCAGCTGACTTGTTAACGTCTAATTTGTTTAAGTATTTTTCTATATTTTGCGGACTAAAGCTATTGTATGGATTCAAAGTGGATACTTTATTTGTTCGTGACGGGAAGTCGGGTAATTCACCAGTTTCTACTTGCGTAAACACGTATCTAAAGTACTGATTCAGGCTATTCGCTATTTCTTGTCGATCGGTCGTAATTCGTTCGTTTAATTTGATTGCACTAATCCCGTCTTTGAATCTTCTCTTTTTGTTCATGTACGAGTAAATCATCTTTGGGTTCTTTTTCGCATAATGTGCCAAGTCTCTTTCGAAACTGCGTACTGCCTTCTTAATTTTTTTTGAACACACTTTTTTGACCTTATGATATTCGGACACGACTTTTTTGTTCATGAATTTTGTGTTTCTGCACTTAAGCCATAGCTTTTTCTTTTTATCAACCTCTCTTCTCAATTCATGGTTTAGCCAACTCGGTCTATCTTTATTATTAGCCGCATTCTTTTTTACTGGTACGAACCTCTGACAAATAGAGGGTCTAGTCGGTTTGGTGAACAACTGTCCACATAATATGTGAACAAATCTTGTTCTCAGGTTTGGTGAACAACTTGTTCACTTAATTTTTTGTTCACGTATAGGTGAACAATTTAGAAAATATGTCAACAAGACTAGATTTAGGTGAACAAACTTAAAATTATGTGAACAATTTTCATGTGTATAATTATGAAAAAATGTGTCCTTTTAAATATATACTATACACTAATCAGTAAAAGGATAAGGGGTTAACGGTCTTCGAAGATTAATTTAAACGTGTTTACATGAATGATTAAATAAAAAAATAAAAAAATATAATTAATCTTTATGACTTCTAGATACATGTATTTTTAAGCCCTTTTGTCTTTAAAAAAAATTCCAACACAATTTAAATTATTGTTTTTACCATTCAAATAAGGTTCAATTTCTATATCTTTTTTGCATACAGAGTTTACATATTTTTTTGAAAAATTTAAAAAATAATTGTCAATTATGTGAACAATTATAGCTTAAGTGAACAATTGAATCTTTAGGTGAACAATTGGATCTTTACGTGAACAAGTTGGATTATTATTACTTGAATTAGGTGGTCTGTAAACACAACCGAGCAGAATTCGTTCATTTCCACGTATTACCGTACACCAAATTTGCTCAACAGATTCATTCAGAAATTCCGGTTCAGTGTTTTCAAACGCTTCGATCTCTTTCTTAACATAAATACAAACACCGCCATGGCTACCCCAAGATCTGTTTCTGTGGAATAGTCTGTAATTGTCGATTTGATGTAACTTAGTTTCCGTGTACCAAGTTTCGGTAAAGAACAAAATATCGGGATTACTTGAGTCAACAATGCAAATAAGCTCATGAAGCTTATTAACTAAAGAGGTTGGATTTGTATAAAAGCAAGATAAATTCTTACTAACCTTTGAGCTTTCTTTATTACGAATTGATTTATTTGAAGAATCGATTTGATTGGAAATATTGTTTTGAGTAAATAAATTTTGTCGATTATTATTTTGACAGTGCTGTTCCAAAAGCCATATATGGTCAGTCGGCTCAACACTCGAATTTGTGTTTTGTGATTGAATACGATTACTAATAGCTCGAGTGTCCGCGTCCTCCACCACGCGGCCCACCTCGAAACCTTCCACGTTCATAACGGTTTGGGTCAAAGGCTTGATGCCTATCTTGCCATCGCCTCTCTATCTCTTGCCCATAGCCATTACATTGTCTCACTCTCTGATGTCCATAGTCTCCCAAACGCCTCTCTCTCTCCTGTCCGTAGTCATTCCTTCGAATCTCTTGATCATCTCTTCTCGAGTTATTGGCTCCATTACCATTTCTTTGTTCACCTCTACTCTCATTCTCTTGACTTTTTCTAACTGGCCTGAGAAAACAGCCTCGGATACCAAATCGAAACGATTCGTTCTTCGATTGCGCTTCGTCATTTTTCTCCTTTCGCTGTTTTCTAAGCTCTTTTTGAATAACCCTCTGTTTAACATTCAAATCTGGGTTTATGTAAACACCGGCGAATTTGGGCAAATTCCTGAGTCTTTTTGCCTCAGAAAGAACAAGTTTTTTATCGCTCTCTCTGGGCAAGGTAACAATTACAGGCGAGTGTTTGTCGTTGTCAGATTTAGGTTGTGATTAAAAGATTTTACTTTTTGTTGTTTGTATAATCGATTGTGTCGAAATAATTTACCCACAAACAATGGGTCTTCTTTCTAGCTTTTTTTAGGCTAATTTAATGGAAAATTTCAATCTTGCAAATGTAATTTTAGGTCAGATTTTCCAGAATACCTCAATCCTACAAAAAACTTGTTTAGCTTGGATTTATAGAATCCTTCAGATTTATGGTTTTGGTAAAGAAAAAAATTAAAAAAATAGAATCATCTCGAGTTTAAGCCACTTTAAATAAATATAGGCGTGGGGTTCTGATGAAACTAGACCCGAATTGATCAATTGATGAGTTCTTATCGAACTAATTAAAATCGCAAGTTTTTATCGAGATATCGATGCCATGGTCGATATTAGATAGGTCGTTAATCGATGTCATGGTCGAATTTCAATTAACTAAATCGTCTTTTATTTTTTGGTTTTTATATTTTGATAAAGTCGAATGATTCTTATTCAATAAAAGAATCTTTTCAACATATCCTTTATATAGTGGTTCTCGCGAAAATGTAACGTTCCGTTCGCAGCTTTTCCTGAACCGGTATTAACCGTTATCTGGGACCGAACTCTTACTTGGAACGGAGAACGGAACGAAAAGGCTTTTGGTCGTTTTTTTCATAAATTATGAGAGTAACCGAACTTTATAATTCAAAAGATATTTAAAAAATGTTTATTTCGAATCTTTGCATACATTTAAAAAAAAATTACAATAAGTAAAAAATTTTAAAAAAAACTAAATTATTGTTTTAAATAAAATATTTTTTCAAAATAAATTTTTTTGTAATACTGATTTTGGTTTAAATAAGTCTTGATCTATCATTTGTTCCCTGATTATTTTGCTCACCATCTTCCCAATTTGAAATAGTATTGTAACCATATTCTCGCATTATTGTTCCTCTTGGTGTATTTCTTATTGAAACGCATACAAACATGGCCGTCATGCCTACTAATACTCCAGGTATCAATAACAACAATAGAAATACTTTAAATTAAAATAAATTAAGTTTTTATTTCTTTAATTGTCCTTATTTAAGAAAAAGGATAAATTTTTTGATTTTCAAAGACTTGTGAAGAAGGTGTAAAATTGTACGGTTTGCTCTTATTGAAATTTCAAAATTAAAAATTCAAGTTTGTAAAAGAAGGGTAAGCTTGTATAAAAAAATTAAGAATATCGCCTTTAAGATCAAACTATCATGCTCTCATAAATGAAGCACTAGCACCTAATTTATAATTAAAAATAAAAAAATTCATTCAACCAATTAGCCTTGATCAAATCTAAAAAATTTAGATTAAACAAAACTTTTTTTTAATAAAGACTGGTCGGTTGTTTCTCAACTCAACTTACTCATATTTTGTTTAATATTTTGATGTTCAATTTTAAACACAAGCATATCAATAACACTTTCAAGAGTTCCATTATTCTCAGATGGTTTAACACCAAGTATAAAACACATCAACGGATACAAGTCTACATTATTAAATATGTCAGCTTTGTAATTTTTTTTAAAAGCCGGACCATGTGCTATAAATATCGGATACATTGAAGATTCATTATTATAAGTACCATGATCACCATCTTGAGACAAAAAATTTTAAGTCAAACATTTTTTAATTTAACTTGAACCTTACTTGTTACATTCCAGTCAATTGAAATTTTGTGTAAATAAATAGCATGACCTAAATGAGCTACTAAAACCAAGTCTCCGACCCTCGAATTTTGTTTATAATTTAATTCGTTCGGAATTTCATTCTTTTTGTAAACATCTAAACCTTTAATCGTTTTAAATTGTTCATATACTTTATCAATATTTGACCCTTAAGACAAAACTTTAAAGAGTTTCGTTAATAAAGTGGTTTTAAAAAAAGTACGGACTATCTTTGACAAAAATGTTGTAACACGATCTCGAACCAAATGCATCAAATAAACTAGTATCCAAATGTTCGTCTAAAAATATCACTGTTTGTTCAGAAATAGATTCCATACCATGATCGGATGTGATTATTAAATTTACTTTGTCGAACAAATGATGGGATTTTAATTGATCGATTAAATAGCCTAAGTCATCATCAAGTTCTTTAAGTTTATCCGCTATTTGAGTCGAGTATGGTCCATACAAATGACCAGTATGATCTAAAAAATAATTTTTAATGCTTGAGTGATTTCATAATTAACCTGTAAAAGAGTGTCTAACCTGGTTCATCAAAATAAATTGCACCAAAGTTAATAGGATTCTTATCAGCAGTGAATAAAGTAATAAATTCATCGATCAATTGTTTGTAAGGTTTGGTACGATTGTATTCAATACTTGTTATATTTTGATCATTAAAAATTAAATTTGCACCTAGCCATTCAGCTGCACTGCGTCTACCATCACCAGCTTTTTGGTTAACCGTCCATATGGGTTCGATATTTTTATTTTGACCGAACCATTCAAGAGTATACCCCTCAGGTTTAGTGTAATCAAATGTTTTATTCAAAATTGGATCGTACATGATATTTTGAACAATTCCATGAGACTCTTCGTAAAGACCTGTGACAAGTGTCCAATGATTTGGAAAAGTTACAGTCGAAAAAGCATTCTTCATGTATTCAGTATGTGTTCCATTATTTTTTAAAGAGTTAAAATTCGGTAAGTTATGTTTGTTCAAATAGTCCCATCTAAAACCATCAAATGAAATAAGTAGGATCATTGGTTTGTCGGAATGTTTGTGACATTGTGCACATTTCAATGCACATAAAACGAGTAGTATAAAATATTTTATCATGTTGTTTAGAAACACATAAATTAAGATGTAAATATAATAGTTATATGCTTGTTTGGTTGACTAAGTTCGCTCGAGCAATTAAATAATAAAAAAAAAGTAAAAACTAAATTAAAATATAATAATTTATACAAAAATTAAAAAAAAAAAAAATTAGGAATTTTTTATATAAATTTCGAACTGAATAAAGATCGGTATATGCTAGAAATATTTTTTCTTATATAAAACAAGGATGCGTGTGATATGTCAAATGCAAAATAAACTGAAAATTTTATCTAATTGTACTCTATGCTATCGGAATCGAACGATTTGTATTTATCTTTTTAGATTTTGATATTAGGTCACATGATGATTACATTACTTTTAATGATAACAGTTGTTTTTCTCATACTGACGAACATTTTTAAATATTGACCTTTTAATTTTAATGAATTAAACAATCCATTTTAACGTCGAATTGAGCCTAGCTGACGTTTCGCTGTTATTTGCTTAAATTCTTCGCTTAAATGATAATATAGGAGTTTTTTATTTCACATATCTTACGGTTGCTTAGTCATTGCACTCGAATAAACAAAGACTTTTTTAAAAGTTTGATATTTTAGAACAGGTACTGGTCTCTACATTCTTAAAAGAGGATCTTAAATATAATTTTAATTGCATCAATGGAAACTTCTTTTTATCAAGACAATATGGTTGATTTGTGTTCGAACCCTGGACTCTTAATTAGTGTTGTCGATCCTACATTTTGATCCAAGGTTCGAACTTTACAGTTTTCAGCGAGACAAAAATTTTGCAAAAACTAGTGTTTGATTAGCAATAATTATGCAACAGCAGATAGCTGTTACATAGACGTTCCCGAATAAAACAAAATTTTAAGTTCTCGTGTGAGGAATTTTACTTAGAGCATTCCAAAGTTTTTGATAATTGGGTCATTATTTTTTAATCAAAGTACACAGACTCCTATCAACATCCATAATTTAAATCTATATGCGATTCTCTATTAGGTTAACCCTAACCCAAAGAGACATTAGAATCAAATGCAGCTTTAACAAAATAAAACTGTGCGTCTATAACGTCGCATGTAAGGTCGAGTGATCCAAGTTTTAGATTAGGGATGTCCATTAAATTTTACCAGGTGGTATAAAGAATAAAAATTTATACTTTTTTTACTTTTTAAAAAGCAGGCTTCTGAAGCCCTAAAAATAATAGAATGGTGGTCTAATTTAAAAAAACAAAAATTCATTCAAAGTATAAAAGTATAAAATTTTATACTTATTATACTTTTCTTCAAAACATTAATTTCAGTCCAAAATATATAATTTCAGATGATTTTCATTGCCAAGTTCATTAATTAGCCCAAGTATAAAAGTACTAGTATTACTTCACAGACCATCATTATAATCAAAAGTATAATAGAATAATGAGTATATTGGGTTTTATTTTTATACTGGTATAAAGTATAAAAAATTATACTTTTATACTTGGGCTAATTAATGAACTTGGCAATGAAAATCATCTGAAATTATATATTTTGGACTGAAATTAATGTTTTGAAGAAAAGTATAATAAGTATAAAATTTTATACTTTTATACTTTGAATGAATTTTTGTTTTTTTAAATTAGACCACCATTCTATTATTTTTAGAGCTTCAGAAGGCTGTTTTTTAAAAAGTAAAAAAAGTATAAATTTTTCTGAAATTTTCAAAAAAAAAATTTTTGACCTCCCTAAAGCTACAAGATAATGTGTTTAATGAAGCGAAAAAAAAATAATGGGTGATTTAATCCTAGGGAAAAAGCGGGAAAATGTGCATAATTCCAGTTAAATTGAATCTCGTCCTTCAAAATACCCATTACCCCAAATTTTTATTGATTCTGAAAGATTCTGAAACGAGACTAAATTCTGAACAAAATTCGTTTTCTTTTTAATTTTTGTACAGTAAAGGCCGGAAAAATTCACAAATCAAAAATCCCTAAGATGAGTGAATTTGGAATTTTTGACCAAAATTTCGAAATCCTTATGCATGAAAACTTCCAAAAATATATTTCTCTTAACTAAGAGCTTTTTCATGTAAAAGGTCGATTTTAGGCGCTGAAAAAGGCACCAATTTGGTCATTTTTTTGGAAAATTTTGAAAATCTTTTTTAAAAAAATCCATGTATTTCTTTTGGTTTTCATGCATAAGGATTACGAATTTTTGGTCAAAAATTACAAATTCCCTGATTTTTGATTTTTGTGAATTTCTGCCTTTACTGTACAAAAATTTTAAAGACCAAAACCTTTAAAGATTTTTCAGTCTTTTACCTACGGTAAATCTAAACTAGGTGTAGATTTCAAACGACGAAAAATGTTTTCTTTTTTTCGAATAACTTTTCAGGATTATTAAAAAGTTCAAGATTAAAAAAAAAGAATTTTCCAAAAATTTATTTATAAAATTAGCAAAATAAAAAGTGAGACCTTTGTCAAAATGACATTTGTCAAAATGTTGAAACTTGATAATGCATCTTGATCTTATATCTTTCTCGCGGAATGAAAAATGGTTTACTAAAAAAATGGATCCCGTGTCAATCATTTAATAAACATTCATCATTTTTTCAATCAAATCTTCTTGCTGATAAAGAAAAAACAATTATGTTTTGAATATAAAATGAATAAATAGCGTCAGAGTTGTTCATCAAGTCTGCATGGGGAGAATTTATCCCTCTCCACACAACTTTAATTAAGTCAAGATGAACAAATCTTTAAAATTTAATAGAAATTTTTACATTTGAAAATAATTTGAAAAATTCATTGTATCCTAAGGCAATGTCACCGCTTCGATGATGATTCAGTTTCTAAAAATAAAAAATAAATACTCCGTAAAATTAAAAAAGAGTAAGTTTAATACCTCGATTACTTCTTCGATGTGTTGAAGCTTTACTTCTTCATCGACTAGTGGTCTTATATTTTGCCCCATTAAATCATATAAACAACGGATCATACTTTCAATTTCCTTCAAAAGATAAAAATAAATATAATTTTTGGTCTTTGAAAAATCTTGAAAATTTTGATATACATCTTGGGTTATTTTTCCATCTCTATTTATGTCATAAAAATAGAACAACCATTTAATTCTATCTTCTAAATTTCCTCTCATTATATCGGATAAAGCAATTAAAAATTCTTTAAAATTAATTTCATTTCTGTATCTGTATGGTTTATTGGTTACATTTAAAACTTGTTGAGACATTGCTGAGAATAGATGTTTAGAAAAAAGTTGTGTATCACCGCATGAAAATATGTGTGAATAAATTTCGGCAAGGCCTTTTTCAGTCAAAATACCATCGGGACATTTCTATTGAAAAAAAAAATTCGAAATTTTCGTGAAAATTTTGGTATCCTTTAAAAACAACACCCATAGACAATGCATAAAAAAAACACCGGGTCTAAATTACAAAAATTAAATAAAGTTTTGATTTTTTTAACTTTATTCCTTGCAACCTAAATTATTTAAAATACCCATTATTGTTATTGAAGTAGAAAATGTTTCAAAAAATATCCCAGCATTAACTAGAGATACTTAGCTTTCAGATGATATATCATAATCAAACTTTTACCTTTCAAAACATATGCTCTTTAATGATTTAATAACATACCTTTGCATTTGGCTGTGATCTCTTTTTTTAGCCAAACCTCCTTTTGAAACAAACATATATATGCCAAATCTGACCACATTGGGTTTCTGAAGGTCGAAAACCCAAAAAATCACCTTACTTTTACAAGCTTAAGTTTAATTTTTACAATTTACATAGGCTGTATCATTTTGCTGTTTTTACGGTTCTAACTGTTTTTTTCCATTTTTGAAGGGTTTAACCATATATCCATAATAAAAGAACCAAATTTTCTAATAGATCTCTATCCGAAAATGACATGAGTTTTTAGGTGTATCTGGAAGGTTAGAGGGGTGTTTTTGGGTGTATTATGACATTTTTTTGGAACAAAAATATAATAACGTATTTGCTCGAATTTAACGACATGTCGTTATGTACATAACGACATGTCGTTAATTGGTGGACAGTGGTTTTCAAAATGACTTAACGACATGTCGTTAAAGTCGAATATGGTCAAAAAAAGCTGTTTTTTCCAAAAATTAGTGTCAAAATTAACGACATGTCGTTAAAGATATAACGACATGTCGGTAATTCCAAATTATTACAAAAAAACGTAATAAAATAGATTAAAAATTATAAAATTGAGTGTCTTGAAAAATAATTTCAAAACATGATTAGGGTAAGTTTTTTTTTGGACTTTTTTGACCCAACTACAAGAATAATATTTATCCAGGTTCCAAATTATTTAACCACCATCCAGCTCCCCTTAAACTATAGGTGTCCTAAAGAGAACAGTGGTTGAAATTAATTTTTCCCATGATATCATCTGATATCAGTTTCCGTCAGTATTTGTTGGCAATTAATAATGTTTGTTATTCTCTTAATGATATCATCTGGAATCACATGATTTCAACTGATCGGAGCTGATAATAGATGATACAAAAATGGTCGATACCAACTGATACCAGCTGATATCATATGATATCATGGGACAAATTAATTTCCAGGACTGTAGATAGTCGCATATTGTAATCATTAAAAGAAAAAGCATCGATAGAACTAAAAAACTAAAATCGTATCTTACATTTTTACATTTAGCTTTTAAAAGGGCTAATTTTATATATATTTAAACATGTAAGGAGCCCCTGTTCATCAATCTTAATTTTTTGTTGTTTTTGTGTCGGTTCCATCACCAAATTAGACCTAAAGCTCTTAATTTTTTCAGAGTAACTTTTAAGTTAAATTGGTTAAAACGATAAAAAATCAGGAGCTTATTTGAATAACGACAAACACTCACTTGTCATTAGATAGATTTGTTAGAAAAATCCAAAGACATTTACTGTTGTAGACGTTCCCTGTTCCTCTTGTGAACTTTCATGAACTAATCATTTGGCAAAGCTTTCATTGATTTATGGACATCAACTGAAAGCTAGTTTTACAAGCTTTAACTTGACCTATTAAACTTTCAGTTAATATCCAAAAAATCAATGAAAGCTTTTCAAAATCATTAGTTCATAAAAATTGACAAAAAGAACACGTGAATGTTCAGTATGTCCTATTATATAAGTAAAATGTATGATTTGAGGTTCCTTACATTAGTTACTCAGAGAGGATTGAATAATTTTTTTTTTTTCTAAATTTTGAAAAAATCTTACTTTGCTTGGATCGTCCGGGGGTAATTTTTACATATTTTCTTTACACGACGCCGCGATATACGTTGAAATTTAAAAAAATTCCTTGTCAAAGTTTCAAAGCTGATCCGATCAATGTATTATCTTGCGAAAATTAAAAACAGAAATCACTTTTTCGAAAATCGTTTCTTATTTCAATCCCTTTCTTTCTTTCTTTTTTATTGTAATTGAATAATTGAATTAAATAAAACCGATTGTGTGAAAAAAAATTTAATAATGTCCATCCCAAAAAAAAAAAGAGTCTTTGATAATGAAAGCGGGTGAATGTTGAAAATTTTGATTTAATTGAGAATTTTTTTCAGAAGGGTGTGGCTCTTATGTTAAAATTTTTTTTTAACCAGCCTTGAGTAGAAATTTTTTTATTTGTTACCCCTAGATCATCTATGAAAAAAAATCGATAATTAAGGTATTTTAAAAAATATGAGGTTCTAGAAGGAGTCCTCAAGACTGCTCGTTGATACCTGACTCCTTAGCCTCATTCTGATAAACATTTTTTTCATATCTCATGTTCTGATTGAAGTTTTCTGATGGCTGCCGCAATTACCGACATGTCGTTATACCTTTAACGACATGTCGTTAATTTTGACACTAATTTTTAGAAAAAACAGCTTTTTTTGACCATATTCGACTTTAACGACATGTCGTTAAGTCATTTTGAAAACCACTGTCCACCAATTAACGACATGTCGTTATAACTGGTAATTCGGGTTTAACGACATGTCGTTAAATTCGAGCAAATACGTTACCCAAATGGCTTTTTTTCCCCGGAAAAAATGGATGTTTTAGAAAATTTAGGTCACAAGGAATAAAGTTAGCGGAAAAAAAATCAAAAATTTATTTAATTTTTATAATTTACATCTGGTGATGTTTTTATGCATTGTCTATGGGTGTTGTTTTTAAAGAATACCAAAATTTTTTTTCACCAAAAATTACAATTTTAAAATCTCTGTAAATGAATTGAATTTCTGATTTAGAAAATTTAGTCGATTGAAGCAAATCGTCAATGTTAAATACTCGCGGATTTTGATCTTCAAGTGGATTTCTAATAGTCGCAAAACTTTCACGAGGATCTTTAAAAAAAATTCAAAATCAAGAGACTAAATTTGTAGTAAGAGACTAAAATTACCGGTATTCCAATCTCTTAGGACTTTGGTTATGCCATAACTAAGACGTCTTGTAAAACGTCTTGCTTTTGAACCAAAACCAGCATTATTATTTATATTTACATTCATTTTCGAACCAAAATTTTAACATAAAAACAACAATCAAAGCGGATAACTTAATTTTCTGTTTTACGCATTTTTTGGTTTTTCTAATTTTGATTTAAAAAAAAAATCAAATATAAATTTAATAATGATATAACAAAAAGTTGGGTTTAACAGTTATTTTCAAATAAAAGAAGGATTTAATCGGAATTTTTTTTATTGGATTTGTCGTAATCAAATCAATCAAAATTAAATTTTGACATTAATTTGTTTGTAATGAAAAAAAGTTTTTTTTTTCTAATAAGTTCGTTTCTTGCTAATAAATCAAATAAATGATGTGTTTAAAATTTACTTTTTGGCATCCTGATATTTTGTTTATACAAACTCATCTAGTGCTAAATAAAATATAAATAAGTAAATCTTAAAGTTGTTTTTTTTTTTTTTTGAAATTAATCTAAAATTAAAACATTACTTGTTTTATCGATTTTTAACAAAGTTTTAATCCTAAAGGAAGTCTTTCGTTTTTTTTTTAAATTAATAATTCTCGTTTAACGGATAAGAGTTCGAGATCGTGATTTAAGACTTGAAAAGAACATGTGTAGAATTTTGAAATTCTAATAATATCATTAAAAATTACGACGATCGAGTGTACAAATTTCTTGTAAAGTTTAAATTTAAGTAATTTCGCAAATTTAAAGGAAGCATAGACCTAAATCCATCTGAATAATAAGTATTTTTTAGGGTATCATCTTACGCAATACTTCATCAACAATAAACCGCTATAGACCTCTCAACCGATTTTATTTTTCATCAGGGGTTATTAAGTAACTCCATTCTATCTGAAATTTCAAAAACCAACTCGATATACGTGTTATCCATACCATTTTTGAACTAAAACTAAAAAAATGAATTTTTTTTTCCATTTTCGCTTTTATTTTTGGCCAAAAAATTCTATGCTCTTTCAGAACGAGTATCATGCATATTGTTTTTTTAAACATATTTATTTACGATAAATCAACATCAACTCGACCCCTCTATACAGAAATTTTTTTCGACCCCCTAAAATTAATGAATTTATTGGTTTTCAGGCATGGAGAAGACGTTTATCGAGTTGGTTTGTGAAAATTCAGATTTTGATACAGTGCTGCTTCAGTATCATGAATTCATCACATTTTACGTAAAATTATGTTAAATCACAAAATTTGACGATAAATTACTTGAAATGCCTGATTTACTTTTTGTTTCGGATTTTTCGATTTTTTTCGAAAATTTTTAAAATTTGTGTTTTGCCAAATTTTACCAACAATTACTTAAATTAACGTTAAATGATGTTTTCCACTACTAGAAGCAGGCATTTAAAGTAATTTTACGTAAAATGTGGTGAATTCATGGTACCGTAGCAGCAATGTATTGAGGGCGGAAAATGGAAAAAAAACTCTATTTCTTTAGTTTTTTCAAATCTTTTCCAAAAAATTTTCATGAATATAAACTTTATTGTTCATTGGTGTGTAGTGCAGAAAATTTTTAACAAAATTTTGGGACAACATGCAGGATTTATTGGCATAGAAGATATAAACTAAGGGCCTAAAAAGGCTTTAAAAACCAAAAATCTCAAAGATGAAGTAATTTATAAAAATTCCTCCAATCTACTCGGTCGTTCCGGAATCCGAAGAAAAATCCATTTGAAATACAGTAGTGATTTGATAGGAGGATTTTACTAAAATTAACGTAAATTACCGTAAATTATTGAATTTTTTCTAAAAATTACGTAAAATACCGTGAAATCACAAAAGTAAAATTTCGGATTTTACCATTTTCAACGGTTTTCAGGTAAATTTTTGAAAATTTTTGGAAATTTTATAAAAATTCTAGTCATTTTTTCTGCTAAATGTTGAAAGATGTATAGTATTTGAGCGATTTTGTTAATGTCGATAATATTTTCCTCTTAAACCAAAAAAGAAACGAAACATTCAGTTTTCAAAACTCGATCTTTTGAGACCTCGTACTTGGACTCGTAAAAAATTTGACCGAAAAAATGACTGGCATTTTTTATTTTTACTAAAATTTCCAAAAATTATCGTAAATTTACCCGATTTTAGTAAAATCCTCCTATCAAATCACCAATTTAAGTATTTTCAAACCATTTTGCTAAAACTAAAACAACTTAAAACGAAAATTTCCAATCATACTTATTAAGCTTATTTTTCTATAAGAATTAAAAGTCTTTATGAACCGAGCCATCAACAAAGAAAGACAAAATCAAAAAAAGAGCGCATTTCGATATTGTGCAAAGTGAACAAAACATGTGGTCACGCCAGATGACGATCTCTTAAAACTTTGCCAACAAAAAAGAAAGAATATTTATTTTAAAAAAACGGTTAAAATTTCGATAAAATTCAATTGAAATACTCTGCTTTGTTAATTGTTAAACAATGACTAAAATGCGTAAGAAAAAAAATATTTTTATAGTAATAAAAAAAGAAAATATTTTATCCTGAGTTATCAGGAAGCAATAATTATTAAAATAAAAATAATGGAAAATTAAACAAGACTTCCTACAGTCGCTTATGTAAGCTTTAAACGAATTTTTGATTAACTATGTAATTAAATATGAAAAACCTTTATGTGTCAATTTTAAGATTTTAATGGTCCGTACCAAACATAAAAAAAACTGAATAACTTATCAAAAAATTGTGTCATCATTTTAAAAATTGAATCTTTGTTTTAAAAGATATTGGTAAAATGCAATAAAAAAGTAAAATAGAGCGAACAAATTTTAAAAAACGTGAGTTAATATACATGTTTGATGTGGGCAAATAAAAAAAATTTTTCTTTTTAAAAAAAGTAGGCTTGTTTATTACCTGATTGACTTGAAACATTAAAAAATGAAGTGAAATGGCTCAAATGGTTTTGTTGTAGTCAAAAGAAATACTTTAAGAGATTTTTATTTTTTACCTTAGATCAAGTTCATTTGTCAAACCCTAAAGACAAAATTTTGCAAAAAAAAAAATTAGATATTTTTTATACTCTTCTACTATTATTTTTCATGAAACATTATCACTCATTAAGGTTATGATTCCCGTAGTTACATTTCCTGAAGAGGTTATTATTTAGGACCATGGTCATTCGTTATCTTCTACAACGACCGATCGGGATGATTTGCGATTGAAAGTATACTAAAGAAGGATTAGAAGGATTAGAAGATTTAGAAGAATTCCATTCAAACATAAAGAAAATTCCTAAGTAGAACGTACACTTGAAACTGTATCAAATAAAGTAGATTTAAAATATTAACATAAAATACACCGGGATAGCCTACTCGTTTGAGTCGGAAGATCAATCGTTCAAAATAGGAAATATCTAATATAATACTCAAGGCTAATATCATTCTCGACAAAATTATTAAGTAAAAGCTCAAAGTTCTCTATACTTCGTCTTCTGGTATTCTTTTCGTAGGCACGATATTAGCCGCCGGTATCAACTGATACTTGCCTAGAATAAAACAGTTTTATGAGAAACATGTAAACCTTTTTGGACTGATAACCTTAAAAGATCGAAGAACAAAAGGTTACAATTTTTTAAAAAAACATTTAAGGGGTATATTAATACAATGATGCTTTTTAATCGCTAATTACCGAAGTCCTGCTAGTCCCGTAATCCCTCATTTTTTGTACCATGGAAAAAATATTTTCTGCATTTTAATAGCATACAAAAATAATAGATCTAGTGTTATTTAGCGTTATCTAGCGGGGGGCTCAGCCCCCCCAAATGAAAAAAAATTATATCTTGTTTATATAAAAAATCTCTATCAAAGTTGCATTTCAAGTAAAGGTTTATTAATTTTAAAATAAAACATCACTATAATTGATATTCTAATCATTTAAATATTCTTTTTTAGTCAATTTTAAGTAATTTTTCTGTAAAAAGTTAAAGAAATGACTTGACTTAAAACAATACAAAATCGATAAAATAGTATTTTTTAAAAAAACATTCCTCAAGGAATTCTTAAAGGACTAATATAGTCCGCATTGAGTATGGTCAATTCAGAGAACTAAGACTTTTTCGATGCCAAATTTTCCTAAACGAACAGTCAAAGTTTGACAGCCCCTCTTTAATCCTCTAAAATACTAACTTAGAGCCTTAGAACGTATACTGAGATACCGATATTACAGATTTTAGAACCGTTAATTACTTAACGCTCAAGCTTTTTTAAAATAAGTGTACCAAAACTTTGAGAATGAAAAAAATCAATCTTATACACTCTTAATTTTTGCGACCCTTTTTGATCAGAGCCCCACCATGTAAAAAATCCTGGCTACGCCGCTGGTAGAGGATCATATGTAAGGGTTAGTGATGAAAATTTTTTTTTTTCAAAATCCAACTATTTCGGCATTATCAGGGGTGCTGAAAACGTTTATTTTCAAAATTTTAGATTTCTATAACTTTTTTTGGATGAAAACACGGTAAAAAAAACTATCGATAACTATAACTATAGCTAAAACTATAGCTTTTTTAGGTATGGTCGCCTTTGCCGCGATATTTAGCAGGATCGAATTCTTGCGGAGTTAAACCAAATATAAATTTTGAACAAACTGATCGGAGCAGATTTTTAGAAAATGCTATTTAATTATGATGATGCAATAACTTCAATATTCACTTTTTTCAAAACATATAAGCAATCAGAATTTTAGACTTTTGACCTCAAATTCGTGATTTACGTACTAAAAAACCTATAATTTGATATTATATTGCAGCCTAGTGTACCTAGGGTTGATTTTTCACATATGTTGATTATGGGTATGATAATAAAATAGTAATAATATTTTCGTACACTTAGAAATTCATTTATTTATGCATTCATCGAATATAATACCTTTGTTTCATGTAAACCTAATACTACTTAGTGTCGAAGGAGATTTAAAACTTTACACGAAATATAAGCATTAACACTGAAAGAGTTCATTTTTGAAACTAAATTCTTCGCTCTTAATTTTTTCAGTTTCAGTCTAATATACAGCTTAAATAACGAGATTTGTTGCTTTTAAATAATTGTATGTATACTGCTTTTCACCGAATTAACGGAATACTTGTACAGTATATTTTTTTGAAAATCTACAATGTCTTCTCTATTTAAATAAAAAAAATGTCACATTTCTACTTAATTGACTATTTTTATATTAAATTAACATTTGGGGATGTATTGAAAAAATTGTACTCTTAAATTTAATTTAATAGATGCAGGTATCTGTCACAATATGCCTTTAATGTTTCATTAAGTAAAAATATTTAACTTAGTTCATACGTAATATGAAAAATTTTTCCACCATAAATATTAAAAAATCAAATATTTTTTTATTAAAAAAAAAAAGTTAATTAATAAACAACTTATTACGTACGTAAATCCTCGAGTAGTCTTATATTTTTTATATATTGAGTGTGTGTGATTAAGGTAAACATGAATTACGTCTCTTAAAATCTATCAAAATATGTCATAAGCTATCTTTGAGTAGTATAACAATTTAAATTATTTCGTTTGATGAATCTATTCATTTTTTGTTAGGATGTAAATCCATTGAGAGTCAATATTAGAGTTTGAAGATTTCGATGATTACTTTTAATTATGATTTTTTTGCTGATCTTGAACAAAAGGAAAAAAAAAATTGATTAGATCTGCTTTTTTTCTTAAAACTTTATAAATCTTGAACGGAAATAAAATATTTAAACTCAAAAAAATATTGAATGCGTTATAATTACTTTAATTTAAAATTCTATTGACTTAAGTATGATTGTGGTATTTTGATTTTTTTTTTTATCGATTTGAGAAAGAAAAAAAAACAGTATGAAGAATCGCTTCGATTTCAACAATTAAATACTTTTGTAAGCAACAAATTTTTGTAAGCAATTACATTTGATGAATAGCGCTTAATGAATAGTCAGAACTCTTTGACGTAGTGCTTTAATGGCATAGAGAAATTTATTTTAATAACTAACTATGTATTAGGGGGATCCAACTAATAAGCTGACCCCCATTTTTCGTAAATTTTTTGACCCCGGAAAAAACGTAAAGCAATTTTTTTTTGGAATACCGGGCGATACAAAACTTCAAGAGCTTTCTATCCATCATATTGGTTTTCTAAAAAATTTTTATTTTTTCCCCTTAAATTTCAATTTTTCGACTTTTTGGATCTTTGATCCCCCTGTTGAAACCAAACCGAATAAATTTAGTGATTTAAAGTAACGATTAAGTTAAGTCAGCCAATTAGAGCTACCTAACAAGTCTCCCTCTCTGCCAAAATTTTCAAACTTTTTGACTCTTGTATGTTTTACTAAATTTATGTTTCTTAGCATGGGGAGCATGCCTATGAAGTCAGATTTTGAATATTCGGTTCACCATGGCTTTTAGAAGCTTGGCCGCTTTGAGGCAACTTTTTTTCAAACTAAAATTTCCCGAAAACTTAAAGAGCTGAGAGGTCGAGACCTATTTATTCGGACAGCTTGAAGTCTCTTCTATCAGAAAATCGAGGGTCAGATCAAAGCTCAAAAAAATCGAAAAATTGAAATTTAAGGGGAAAAAATAAATTTTTTTAGAGAACCAATATGATGGATAGAAAGCTCTTGAAGTTTTGTATGGTAGGTTAAGATTTTCAAAAAAAAAATTTTTTTCCGGAGATCAAAATTTCACGAAAAATGGGTGTCAGCTTTTTAGTAGGACCCGTATTAGGTGTCGGAATTTGAGTGATAATTTCGGTGTATCCATTGGATCGTTTATTTAAAGACTAAAAATCAAAGCTGATTTTTTTTCTTTTGACTTGGTTTTATATTTTAACATGTTAAAGTGTACTAACCCATCAATTCTTATTGAAAGCTAAATTTATATTTTCTATTGGAAAAAAGGTTTTGACGCATAAAATTGTAATTTAAAGCATAAGGTATTTTTTTATGATATCTCAAGATCAGAAAGAAATTCGAAGACAGAATAACAATCCAGTGTTTGATAGAACAGTTTTTCATAGATCTTGATTTGAAATCTGTCATTTTTTGAAAATAAAAAATTTCATATGCCATAGTTACAAAAATTTTATGTTGTACTTTTTTTTTCTTATGCGATAATTTTTATTTTTATGCGTCAAACACTCTCGTCCTTTTCTATTGAAAACTCTCGGTGAAAATCTTCATATTTGATTCCTATTTAATCAGCAGAGGCCACCAAAATATGCGAAGAGATCAATGAGCTGTTTGTTTAAGCTGTTCTTTAAATTTTATTTTTTCAAATTTCCGTGTCCAATGTTATTCATAGCTCAAAAATATCCTAAACTAAGATTTCGAATTTTTAAAATTCAATAACCGATCTACCCAAAATAGGATTAAAGTAAGAAGGAAAGCTACAAAAGCTCTAAATAAGAATAAACCTCTTGCGAAATTCCTTTTATTATGCATTCATGTATAATCACTCTATGTAACTAAAACAGTATTGTGAAAAATTTAGAAAACGCAATTGATTGGACCATATTTTTGAAGGATAGGAATTTGGATCTAATTTTTTTAGATTTTCCATCATTGAACAGAAAGAGTTTTCGTTCTCAGAAGTTTCTAAGAACCGAAAATTTCTGAAAACTGAGATATTTCTTCACGTAGGTTTTTTTAAATTAAACGGAAAATTAGAAATAAAACTGAATTTTTTCTTTTCTGTTTTCAACATTTGCTTTTTCATAATCCGAAATCCATTTTTTTAAGTCTTAATGCAGTTTTCTGGTGTTGATAAACTCATCGAATGTTTGTGATAAGGATGCACATTTATTAAAACTAAATGTCACTAACACGAGATCTTGAAAATTTGTTATATCTATCAACTAAAATTATCAACGAGTTCTCCAACTCTTAACAAACAAGAAAATAACTCTCTCTTTTGGAGGGTTACGCTCGCCTTTTTGAAAGGGCGATTGGTCTCTTAAGCCTCAGTGGTTTTCATTAATTGTCAAAAATTGAACTTTTGAACTCAATATCTGAGGTTTTCTTAGAAACTAATTACCCCGACTCTATTTGACTTAATAACACGAAACCAAAGTATTTTTTAATTCAAATTTTTTTTTTGTTTGCGCTTGAAATATGTTTTGATTAACCCTGGAGGTTTCTTCTACATAAGTTAACTTTTTGCTTCGTTGAAAAGCATATATAGAATATTTTAGAAAATCATTTTTTTTTCAATAAATTATTGATCGATGACAATTACGTTTAAAGAAATGAATTGTCTTATGCTTTCAAAATCTTAATTCACATCGTTACATATGTAGCTGCCTTTTTTCCAGGAAATTAAATCCATGTTTATTCTAATCCTACTTTTAAAATCATAATTTCAAGAAAATTATTATGTTTCATAAATGAACATCTATTAATATATTTGGTAACAAAATCGATCGTTTTTTTTTAAATAGATTAATTATGATTAAAACAATGATTTTGAATATTCCGATTTTTTGGATACCTTCAACGTAATTTTGTTGAAATCGATTTTATAAGCTTTAATGGCAATAACAAAAAAGATAATTGAGTTAAAAATACGGTCTGGAAAGTAACAATTTTCTAGTCGACTGTGTCTATAAGACACAAAACGAAAATTACAAGAATGCTTTCGGTCAAAGCTAAAATCCAATCATTAAGACCCGACACAGATTTTCGCACCGTCTAAAATTTTTGTCTGGTTCAACTAAACCAAAGAAATACCTATTGAAATTGAAACAAATCCTTAATTTATTGAATGTTGATTTTTAAAAAAAATTATTTTCGGTTTTTAAAATTTAGCGTGAAAAATTTGTGTCTTGAACACAAACAAAATTAACTTAATGATGCAAAAAAAAGTCACTTTTATTTAATCCTAAATAAAGTTTATTTTTGCGTAAAAATTAAGTTAAGCTCGATTTGTTTTGCTGAAAAAATTAGGCCCTATGACTCGAGATGTTTTAAACATTGATTCTATTTTTGGTTTTAATTTTGTTATGAAAATAATTGAAACTTAGACTCGAATCTTAAGAGATATTCAAAATGATTCTAATCGAAAATTTTGATAGAACAAATCAAATCTGCTTAAATCATCAAAATCATCCTTATAAACTAATTTTAATTCAAATTGAATTTATTGGATCGGAAAATAAACGTCTAAGTTTCGGAAAGGGGGTTAGATTTTTTTCCGAATTTGAAATTCGAGAGGTAATGTTTGTATTTACCAAACCCCTTGACTTAAAGAGTCAATCAGCAAAATTTTTAAAAGAATCGGAGTATATTTGGACTGTTTAGTCTCAATGAACATTATTTTAAGTCTATAAAAGACTTTTTCGTGTTTTTTAAGAACTAATTTCATTTTAATTTTATAATCAAATAAGAACTTATTAACATTGTAGACTAAGTCGAATAGTAATTCCTCGAAAAAACATGAGCTAATCTTAAATTCTAGAACTTTAAAAAGCAACATGAACCTTTTTGACTTGAAAATGTTAACTTAATTCTGAAATTTATTGTAATATTTATAATTACAATTGCAGGTTGTTACCCAAGAGTATAAGAAGGTGGCTTCCATTTCGAATTAAGAAAAGCGTCTTACTACAGATGCCATCAATTAGGAACAGATGCATTCCCTTTTAAAATAAATTTCATTTAAGATCTTACATGATTAAACACTTTTTTAATACTCAGAGCAGGCTCCTCGCTCTACGCTAAGTTGTTCTTTTTTTATTGAAGACCGACGCGTGTCCATCTCAAAAGAATTGAGACACATTTTAGGCATCCTGGTGTCTTAGAGTGTAGTTTAAACTATAAAATATTCACTTAATGCTCTGTTATTAGTCTTTTTTAACATTTGGAATTTTGTTATACGTTTTTACCAGAGGGTTTAAATGATTTATGAAACATGATTTTGGTAACCCTTTCGTTAATCGAAGGTAATTATCCATCTCAGCATCCCCTTTATTAGTTGATTTTAAGATTAATAAAATTTTGAAACATGTTTGCTTACTAAGTGGGTCTGCAAAAAACAAGGGATGGAAGAAACCTGAAAAGAAAGACAAAAAACAAGAAAATATTTATACCTATTTTGAAATAATTTTGATATAATTAATTTGCATCGTTATAATTAATTATCTAACCGAAAATTATTTTTTTTGAACACTTATCTAAACTATTAGGTTTGTCAAGTAGGCTTGCTAAAAAATTAAAATCTTTAAAATATTAATTTTCGATATTGCTACTGACAGTAATCAATTATAAAATAGAACAAAAGTTGACTATGATAAATCAAAAAATTTTGAGCGATTATTTTTCTTAGTTTTTTTACGTCCCGAATGTAATATTGTAAAAAACATCCCCTCTGGTGTCTTAAAAAAAACAGAAAAGAAGAAAACTTGCGTAAAATGAAAATTCTCAACGAAACAAGGGAATAAATAATTTATATAAAAAAGAAAATTTGTAAAATATTTCCTCTATTTTTGTTCGCAAATGAATAAACAAATTGAAAAAAAAAAAGAAGCAAGCTTGGCGAAAACTTTTTTTCTAATTTTGGATACTAAATCGAATTTTGATCGAATGCGAGATCCTTTTTTTTTAAAAATGGTCTTATTTATATCATATAATCGAATTAATTCGTTTCTTAAATCAACGCATATCCTGAAATTAGTTATATTTTTGTTGTTCTTCCTGATTTTTTTATTCTTAAAGTTTTTAAATAAATTTGAAAGATAACATGATAATTATTAAATTTGATTATTTTTTTTTGCTTTATTGTTACACGATTTCCGCTCTGTTAAATTGATTATAGTTCCTTGTAGATGACAAATCATTAATTCGGTTTTTGAAATAAAGACATTTATTCCAGAAGAATGACGTTTTTTGATTTTTAGGGATTTTTGTGTTTTGATACTGGGGCTGTGACTTAACAGAAGCGATTAAGTCATGAACTATTACTAAAATCTAGGATGAGAAAATCATTAAACTTACAACCAATTCAGAGTTCACTTTTAACCATTGAACAGTAGAGCTTTTTTTCCTTGCTTAGTCCATCTACAGTCCCGGAAATTAACTTGTCACATGATATCATATGATATCATCTGATATCAGTTCGTATCAGAATTTATGACCATACTGATATCATATGATGTCAGCTTCGATCAGTTTAAATCATATGATATCAGATGATATCAATAAGAGAATTACACACATTATGAATTGCCAACGAATACTGATGGAAACTGATATCAGATGATACCAGATGACATCAGATGAGGTCAGCTGATATCATATGATATCATGTGACAAGTTAATTTCCGGAACTGTATCGGATCCTTGATTAAGATCTAAACAAAACTTCTTTACGGTTAAAACTTTTTTAACAATTCGCAACGTTTCGGTAAAACGAAATTACCATGTCAAGCTGTTAATTGATCTAAAGGGAATAATTTGAAATACAACCCTGATCATTCAACACTTCAGAGTTCACTTTTTAAACCTTCATGAAGCTTCAAGGTGTTTCTGAACGCTAAAATCTCCTCAAAAATTTTCATATTTTCAACTTTGAAAAAATAATGAAAATACATGAAGAAATAAGAAGCTATATGGACCCTCGAACCTTCAAAACCTTGAACGTTTTTGAAGGTTCAGGAAAGTTCATTTTTGGAAGTTTTGAATGACCAGGGTTGTACAAGGAAATCTAAATGTTTGAAATTTTGAAAGAAAATTATAAAATTTCAAATTTGAAACGCATATCATGTTGGTGTGGTTTAACTGCAAATATATATGTAATTGCAACCCCACTTTCAATTTTCAACATTGGGTCATGGTTAAACGAAATATGTGATACTGCACTTCCACCGAATTAAATACTTGCCGTACCCGCACCGGACCTGTACTCATACAGTACCGTACCATACCATCCAACCGTACCAAATCATCCTACCATACCGTACCGGAAAATAAAATTTAAAAAAAAATGTACGGTATGAGTACGGTTCGGGTACACTTGAAGTACGGTTCGGTACGCCATTAATTCGTTGGAATGAAGTAATATTTGTAATCTACGATATACGAAAAAATTTTTAAACTTTTTGACTCTTGTTTGTTTTACTAAATTTATGCTTCTTAGCATGGGGAACATGTCTATGAAGTCAGATTTTGAATATTCGGTTCACCATAGCTTTTAGAAGCTTGGCCGCTTTGAGGCACATTTTTTTCAAACTAAAATATCCCGAAAACAAAAAGCTGAGAGGTCGAGACCTATTTATTCGGACAGCTTGAAGTCTCTTCTATTCGAAAAATCGGGGGTCAGCAGGGGGTCAAAACTCCAAAAAATCAAAAAATTGAAATTTAAGGGGTAAAAACAATTTTTTTTTTAGAAAACCAATATGATAGCTAGAAAGCTCTTGAAGCTTGAATAATTGATCGAGTGATCTTTGTGTCGTTTTTTCTAAAATAACTGAAAAAATGTGTAGAACCTTACAGAACTAAAGACAGCTACTCCGAACTTGTTTGACCCTAGTAAATAAAAATAAGACTAGATAAAATTTTGAAAAGTGATGAATTGGTTCACGCGGAGCAAAACGTTCACTCTATCTGAATTTTTAATTTATGGCATCAAATATATAATCTACGACCCGGAAAAACCCAAGAAACCAACTTTTTTATGGGGTAAAAATCAAAAATTTTACCCCTACCCCTCAGTCTTTTACAGCCAGATGTCAGTGTGCTTTATTTAAACATTTTAGTGTACATGATTGGAAAAAGCTATACTGCACTTCTAACGAACTTTCTGCATTTGCGTAGCCGTACCGTACCGTAGCGTACCGTACCCACCGTATCCAAGGCGTACCCACCGTACCGAAAACACAAAAGACCTGTTTTTGATTGAAAATAACACCTCACTTCATTTTTTTAAAATTTCTTTAATTTTAAAAAGAGAAAGCAAAAATAAAGAGTACATTAACATAGAATGACTAAAATCCATTTTTTTAAATTTTCTTTAATTTTGAAAATAGAAAAAAAATTCATTCAAAAATTCTGTTTTTTATTAAAAACTTTTTGGGTACGGTACGTCTGGGTACGGTACGCTTGGGGTACGCTAAAGGTACGGTGGTTGCATACAATCGGACTCGAAAAATGGACGAGTACGAGTAGGAGTACAAGTACGATACTTGTACTCCTTGCTTTACCCGAATACCCGTATTTTACGAGTAAATACTCGTACTCGAAATGCCCGTATTTTTCGAGTAAATAAAGATTTTTTTTTAAATAATTTTATGTATGGTCAAATTCAGCTTATTAATGCACTTAAAAACTTGTGATCTTTCAATGGACTTTAAGCCCCGGAAATTAGAGTTTGGGCTCACAGTTTGGGCATATATGTATCCCACAAACGCTGGTTTTGACCATGTATTCCTGAATACATCGAGAATACTTCGAGAATACATAGGGATGTATTCGGGAATATTTATATGCATTCTTTGTGTATTTCAGGTATTCTTCACAGGATAAAAAATACACTTTTTTATAACTTTGTATTCGAGAATGCTTTAAAAATACATATTTCGAAAGAATTTTGTCACGTTATCATGTATTCTGGATAACACTTTTAAAAAATACATCAATGTATTCCAGAATACATCAAGAATACACGAGGAATACAATAAGAATTTTACATGCATATTAAATTTGAATTTGTCAATCAACAAAAAAAAATTTTTTATGTAAAAAATATCGATAATTGATTTTTTCGTTTCTCTAATTATGTCTGAAAAAATTATTTATATAATTGATAACTTTCTAAGATGGACGCTTGCTAAAAAGAAACATCGAGAATTTTTATCTTAAAAAATGACATTTACCCCTTCCTTGGTACTTAACCTTATCGATAAAATTATTGAATTAGATTGATCCAAATCTTACGATGACAACTTAAGACTTAAAAAATAGATACTCAAAACAGTCAGTTATCGTTATGTGGTATTTTACTTATTTTGATGCAAGCTTTCATTTTATCAATTAAGATTGAAAAAATCAGTTTTTCTATTTTGTCGAGATTTGCTTTTGTCAACGTTTTTTGATTTACAGAGACCGATGACAAAATCGAGGATACACTGTATAAAAATTCATAAAAAATACGTCAACAATTGTTCACATATTCGGCCAGTTGTCTATGACAAAGTATGTGTAAACATTGTTCACCAATTTTGTGATCATTGATTAGGTGAACAAAAAATTATTTTATTGATCACCTCAAACTTAACTTGTTCACATAATATTGTGATAGTTCACTTAAAAATTCAAACATTTAATGGAGCACACTAGATCAATAAAACGTCTCATATATTACCATTCTAACAGATCCTAACTAATCCCTCTTTTTTATATTCTCAATACAGCTTTTTTTATTTTTGTCTAATTAAAATTTACTAAATTTACTCAGAAAAAACGAGTATTTCGAGTACTAGTACGAGTATTTACTCGAAAAATACGGACATTTCGAGTACGAGTATTTACTCGAAAAATACGGGAATTCGGGTAAAACAAGGAGTAAAAGTACCGTACTTGTACTCGTACTCGTCCATTTTTCGAGTCCGATTGTATGTACGGTTGGTACGGTGAAGACGGTACGCAAAGGATACGGTACGCTACGCAAAAGGACAAAGTTCTCTAGAAGTGCAGTAATTGATTTTGGGATATGGTCTGAAAACTAAAAAGCTACCATTGACACTGGGATCATTATCGATGGAAAAAAAATCCTCTTATAGTGTGACTTCCTCTTATAGAAAAATTCTAGAAAACATATATATTTATCTTTTAAATTACTCCCTTAAATATTTAAAAAAAACAAGCTTTGTTGCACCTTTTATAGATCCCAAAACCGATTTTCAAAAATAAAGTGTTCACTACCGAAATATCCGAAATATACATATAAAATGATTCCAGGTTTTTTTTTAAGAGGATCAAGTAAAATGATTTCTGAGAAGCTGATGCTAAAAAGCTGATCTTGTTTAAGCGGATGCTAAAAAAACTTTCGGTTTTGCGCCTTCCTCCTACCCTGGTCGTTCACGTGTTCCAAAAATGAACGTTCAAATGTTTTGATTTGAATTCAATGAATATCTTTGAATGCTTATGGATTCAAATGAAAACATTTAAACGTTCATTTTTGGAACACGTGAACGACCAGGGTAGTATGTTAGTTTTGATTATATTCAGAGTTGTTCCTCAAGTCTCAAGTCAAGTTCAAGTCACGACTTGACTTGAATTTATATCTTACAGCTAAAGTCAAGACAGGCTTTGTGAATTTATGAACAAAAAACAATTTGTACAAAAAATAATTTCAAAAAAGTGTTAATTCTTCTTACAGATAATATTTTGAGTTGAACTTTAATGAAAATGTGATACAACTTTTGTATCACCTGAAGAGAATTTCATTTTAAGCGGAAGTGGAATCGTTTCAGAAAAATCCGCATTAAATGATAAAGTTGATTTGTACATGAATTGCTAAAAAATAAATAAATATTAAAACAAACTTAACCACAACCAGATTTAAAGTAAAGCTTTTTAAGTATTTTTATGTAATGCAGATGCATGTACTAATTAGAAAAGGATTTTTTACAAATAATTCCAAAGCCATTAAGTTTATCAGAATTTAAAAAAAGTCATCAGCTGATACAATAGTTGTACAATAGGATGTAATTATTTTTTGTACAATTTGTATTTTTGTCTAAACAATTCACAAAGTCGTCAAGTCATGACTTGACTTGAGATTTTTAAAAGACGTTTTCCTACAAATTTTAACATATGGAATCGCTTTTAATCTCGGAAATCCGGAAGAGCGTATAAAATACTTTCAAAAGAAATCGTTTTTTTATAGTTTAAAGAATTTTTTCAGGGAAAAATTTCAAGTCTTTACTCCAAAAAGTCAAGTCAAGTCGTGACTTGACTTGGAAAATTTGAAAAAAAAATCAAGTCAAGTTACGACTTGACTTGAAAAATTTGGAAATATTCAAGTCAAGTCGCCACTTGAGTTGGAAGAAAAAATTGATATCTTTTTTCATTAATTCGCTTATTTAACGCAACAATTTCACATAAAATATCAAAAACAGTTTCAAAAATAATTAGGAAAATTTTTCAATTAAAAAAATTGGAAAACAACACCTACAGTGGTGCTATGATCACAGGAATATACAAAATTTTACGTAAATTCAGGTAATTTTACAATTTTATACTCTTTTTTACGTAAAAAATAGATAATTTTACGTAAATTAACAGAGATGAGAAACAGTAAAATTACCTAATTTTACGTAAAACATTGCTAGTTTTGGTTTTGTTATCATTATTTTCCAAAAATTTCCAAATAAAAAATATTTTTTTGAAATCTACGCGTCAAGAGCTTTCTAAATTGCAATTTTGAAAGCTCTTGGCACCATGGTGCCAAACATATTTTCGAATAATTTTAGCCTCACTAACCCAGAATTTAAAAATAATGTCCATGCTAAAATCGAAAAATGCTACGATTATATTCAGATTTACGACGATAAAATGGAACTCGGACCTATTTTCAATGATTAGCTTAAAAACCAGTTTGAGAAAAAAGTTACTTCCCATCCTTTTCAATGTAATCATAAGAAAAACTTAAATTTATGGCTCGTACGTAATGACCATCCTTTATGTAAGATGAAGTGGGAAACCCACAATAGAAACTTTAAAACCTTAAATATTAGCTCCTCTTGGACTTAATGGTCTTTATGCACTTTATCCAATCTCTTTTTATGTATTTAAAAAACCAGCATACAAACTTTTTAAAACCCGAGTAAAATAATAACTTTAAAAACTTTGAGCTCCTTTTTTAAATAAATCCTCACCCTATACTTAACCTTACCTTAAACCCTACCTCACAGTAGCCGGTCATATATCTAAATAAACCTACAGTGGTGACGGCGATAAAGTAATTCTTGCTTTTGAGGACGCATTTCCAGCGATTTCCGGCTTTTATGTAGCATATAACCGCATCTTTACCATCAAAAGACCGTGACAAAAATTGAAATGGCCGGTTTGATGTCTTACAATAGTACCTTTGGATCCGTCTACCGGATGACCTCGTCAGAAGTTTAGAGCATGCTTTTATGCTCAAACTAACTCAACTGTCTAAAGTTAAGTTAAATAACTAAACCAGTGATATCAGCGATATGTCGCTATATCACAGCCGGAAAGTTTGTGACACTGTAAATTTGATACCCAATATTTTTCTTGACCCGGAAAAGGCCGGACATTAGGGGATATGCAAGGCAAGTACCGGTCGGAAATTACGGATAAAATTGAAATAATTTTAATTTAAAAGCTTGGTAAGTTATATTGAGCATGAATTCGAAGGTACAATACGCGCTAGGGGAGCAATTTTCTTGAAATAGTAAATTTAGTGAAGTGTAAATGAGTTTTAAGGAAACCCTCAACCCAAAATATCTCAAAAACTAAAAGAGATGAGAGGTCGAGGCCTATTTTATTGGACATCTCGAAGTCTCTTCTATCAGAAAATCGGGTGTCGGTCGGGGGTCAAAGCTCCAAAAAATCGAAAAATTGAAATTTAAGGGGTAAAAATAATTTTTTTAAAAAAACCAATATGATAGCTAGAAAGCTCTTGAAGTTTTGTATCGCCTGGTACATTTAGATTTTCAAAAAAAAATTATTTTCGGTTTTTTTTCGGGGATCAAAAATTTCACAAAAAAAGAGGGTCAGCTTTTTAGTAGGACCACTTTTCTCTCGTTAAACGAGTTCTTACAAACTCTTGAATAGCTTCTTTTACAGTCTCAGAGCTTGTACACCCTTTTCGTCTTACAAAGTCAGGTTTTGTATGGAAACAATGAGAAATCTTAACTTACTAACAGTAAGGCTTAGCTTTTCTTTTCTTAATAACTTTGAGCTTTGAATTTTTTTAATGGTAAAAGCCCTTTCCCATTCAATTGGACCCATAAAATTATCTAATTAAATAGAAAAAATTATATTGCGATTTATATCTAAGTACTTTTTTCAGATTCATACACACAATAATTTTGCTACTGTTAACCGTAATTTCCGACCTTTACCGGTACTTGCCTTGCATATCCCCCAATGTCCGGCCTTTCCGGGTCAAGAAAAATATTGGGTATCAAATTTACAGAGTCACGGACTTTTCGGCCATTTCATTTTTTGTCACGGCCTTTTGGTGGTAAAGATGCGGTTATATGCTACATAAAAGCCGGAAATCGCTGGAAATGCGTCCTCAAAAGCAAGGATTACTTTATCTCCGTCACCACTGTAACCATAAAATTAGCTCTAATCGTTTTTATGACAGACTCGTCAAAAAAAAAAATTTTAAAATTACCAGAAATTACGTAAAATTTATTTACGTGATTTTATTGATACCTTTCTAATCTAAAGTACATAAAGTGCATAAATCTCATCGACCTACAAACGATTCCATAGGTGATTTTTATGCTGTCATTTACAATAGATGGTAACTTGTTACTTTTCTTTAAAAAAAATTAATTTTCCACTATGTAGAAATTAATTTTCTTTTAATAGGAAAAATTTTAAATATCCACATCAGTGTTTTAGAAATAATCAATTTAAGGAGTAACACTAGCGGTTAGTATTCTAGGAGCCTTATTTAGCACAAAATACGTTGAACGAATTTATTTAAAGACGCATCAATTTCAAAAAATTCTTTAACAGTATAATTCATGGTTAAATCTTTAAATAAAAATATTCTCTTTAAATATTCAAATCTCTAATCTAAAATTAACGACGTATTTTGAGCAAAAAAAAGATTAAAAATTAATCTAAGACAGAAAACATTAATTTTTTATTTGCCTCAATATACCATAATTCTTGATCCAGTCATAAATTCGTTTACGCAATAACATTTATTTTTCGAAGTCTATTTGTTTTTAAGCATGATTACATTTTTTAATTTTTTTTAAATTAGAAGGCACTGAATGTAAAGAAAATGTCTTCCAAATTATAACTATTTTTGTTTATAGACTGGTAACGGATTTAAAATGTGAAGAGTCAAAGGTTTACTCGAAAAAAAAAGTTTCTGATACAAATTGTATCAAATAAACTGATAGAATGTTGTGTCGAACAGATTTATAGATAATCAATATAGTTCATAACTTGATGTCTAAAGCAATATAACATTAAATAATTTATTGATTTAGTGTAAGCTAATGCAAGGCAGTTTTGTTTCAAAATTATAAATCAATCAATTTAGTTTGAGAAAGTTGTGTCCAAAAATTGGGCCAAAAAAATTATAAAAAACATCAATTTAAAATTGCGTCTCCTAAAACAAAATCAAGCCAAAAAAATTTTTCAATCAGCAGTCAAACAAGTGTTGTAAAAATTTTGACGTGAAATCACATGATCTCTTTTAATACATGCATTAAATTGTTTGCTGCTTCTTTTTTTCTTTTACATAACTCAAAAATTACATAAAACTGAAATATTACCGAAAATTTAAATTTTGAAAAATTAATTAATTTCTTTGGAACTCTTTGAAAAAGATTTTTTAATCAAAAAAATGTTCTTTTGGCTTCTTGATAAAACCCTAGCCAAACATAATCATCGTTATAAGTTTCTCTGTTAACTTCAGAATCAACAAGCAAACTTTTTTTTTATTAAAAATGGCTCTAGACGCTAGTCAAAAGGCTAAATTACAAGAAAAAAAGCTTAAACGCATGTACAACAAACGAGCTAAGGTTACAATCAAAGACTTAGCCTTATTCAAACTAAATATAGTTCTATTTATAATCGCCTTGGTGTTAATCTCAATTGGTTGTATCATAATGGGTGTTTTACTAGGTGCTCTTGGAGGTCAAGATGTCGTTTCGGATATAGCTAAATTTGACTCCACTTCAAACAAGTATTCGTATTATGTTGGAGCTCATTTTGGTGCCGTTGCCACAGGACTTGGTGCCTTTATTCTAATATTATGTTTGGTTGGGTTTATCGATGATCATCTAAGAACTAAAAAACGTTTGATTGAAAAAATAATCAAAGAAGACCAAGAGAAAGCAGCTGCGGAAGCGGCTAAAAATGCCAACATGAATATATTTCAAATGCTTGCTAGAAATATTAAAAATAGCAAGCTAGCCGAATAAGAACTTACTTTATTTCACATTTTTTTTAGAAAAAATAATGTCTAAACTTGTAACCGTTACTCGTCTTTTTATGTCCAAATTGAACGTAAATAGTTGTTCAGTTGGTTTACAAAATTTACACTATTCGACTGATTCATCGTGTGATCGCTCGAATAAACAAAAAAAACCGGCAAAAAAATCCAAGACTCCAAAAGGTCGTTTTGACGATGAATTCGACGAGTCACCGATGTCTTATAGCGAAAAAGAACCATTACCAAGGCATCCAAATGGAGTTAATCCGAGTACTGGTGAAGTAGGTGGACCTGCTGGACCAGAGCCAACTAGATATGGTGATTGGGAACGAAAAGGTCGAGTAACTGATTTTTAGGGTTTTTTATTTTTGTTGGAAAAAATGTGAAATCATCTCATTAAAACGTTATCTCTTTTTTAAATCTTTTTTTTTGTTGAAAATTAATAAACTCTCTTGTTGAATTCTTACAAATCTTAATTAACTCGCAGAATCCCAAAAATTTTTTTAATAAAAACTCATTAATTTTGTAATCATAAGATGCCTGTTTGAGAAAAAAATAATTTTCCTAAAAATAAAATTCTCAATATCTTTGATTTCTTTATTGATTAAAAACTCATGATCATGATAATAGTCGTTGCAGTTATATTCTGTCACTACAGAAATATATCCCGTTTCTTAAACTCTAACACATAGGTTTTGATACTTTTGTAATTTATTTGAGCCCTCTAGAGCGAGTGGTCAGGGGAATAAAGTGAGGGATTTAAATTCGTACTTCAAGTGTAACCGTACCGTACCAGCGTACCGTTTTTTGAAATTTTAACTTTAAAATTAAAAGTAAAAGACCTAAGTTTTTTTTTTAATTTTATGTTCCGGTACGGTACGGTGGACTGGTACGGTAAGATGGTTCGGTATGAGTACGGGTACGGGTACGGTATGAGTACGGTGTATTTTTTTTTGTATACATTGCTTGTTTTTTTAAAAATTTGAAAATTTAAAAAATTGTCCGTTTTGTGAAAAATTATAACTTTAATGAACAAGGATGAACAGGATTTTAAAGTTAACAATTTGAAAATTAGGTGAATAAGTTGTTCAGCAAACCGACTATATTTTTAACTTTCCTATTAATCTCAAAATCACCAAATAAAATACTTGAGACCATTCCCACTTTACACTACCTGCCTTTACATAAACATCTTTACTTGAAATACCTTTAATTAACTTAAATTAAAAAGGAAATCGTCAATTTTGAAGCTTAAAAGATGCTAAAATCTTTGAGCAATCTTTTAAATTTTAAAGTCAAATTGAAAACTTAATTTATGAAAGATTTTAAGTTTTAAAATTTTGGGATTCTTTTGAGCCATGAATTTTGATATTGTCAGCGATATAGATGGTGCATTTATTCAAACTTTAACTTTTTAAAATTAAATTTTCTCAAAAATAAATTGTAAAGATAACTTAAACTTTTAGGTGATCTGAATAGACCAGAATTTTATGTTTTATTCCTATTGCTAGGTCTCTAACTTTCTAAAAAAAATAATTTATGTGGGACTCACTTTATTTATGTATTTTAATCTTTTTTTATGTTTATTCAATCCTCACCCTTAATTAACTTTGAATATTTGAATTAAAACCATTCGCCCCTTTGATAAAAAATTGACTGCATCATTATGACAGAGAGTGATAAACATGCTGAAACAATAATTTCAAAACGTCCGTAGACATTGCTGGAACATTACTGTTTTCGGGACTGAAACATTAATGTTACAGTAAGTCTTTACAATTCATGCTTCATTGGCTTTTAAAAGGAAAATTTTTTCAAAAATTAAATCACAATGTTTTCGATTAAACATAAAGAAGATTTATTTTTTGCGAGGAACGAGCGGTGCGTGACGAGCATATTAAGCAGACATACACACGAATAAAAAACAAAAACTGAACTGTTTTAAAAAAAATTCTGGACCTAAATCGTCAATAGACTATACACACACAATAAAAATATACATGTATTTTTTTAATAAAAATTAATTAGATAACTATTGCGTAAGAAAGGTCACTTCTAACTTAACATTTACTAATTGTTATTTAATTCTAATTTCTAAGATGATTGTTTTCATTGGGTCATTTATAATTGGTCGAAATAATTAGTTTAAACGTAACCTGTTTTATTTAACTATGAAAATACAATTTTAACTATATGATTTAGTAAAGATTATGATTTAGCTAAGATTAGGCTTTTTACACTCATTAACTGTAGAGTTTGAAGACATTAAAGTATCTAAAGATAGGTGTTTTGTAAGGTTAAACCTAGCTTTGAAAAAGCCCGGGCCATGCCTTCCCTCTCTATTCAAGCTTTGAAAAAGCTAGGAAGAGAATTGGCAGAGGCGGAGAGCATTGGCGTAGTCAGACCACTTCAGATGGAGCTGATTTCATAAAAAAAGAGGACGGATGGTTGTCAAAATCTAACATACTTTTTATCAAGTTTTATCAAAAATACGAAAAGTTTTTTCTTTGATTTAAGAAAAACTCGATCTGGGCGAAGCCCTTTCCTTTGAACAGTCACAAAAGTTAACGTCTCGTTACTCGCATATAAAAGCTCTGCTTCGTGTATCTTTTTAAAAAAATATAGTTTTTCAAAAAATTTTTTAAAGTTTTTTTTTATGCCTGTGTTAATTTGCCGTTAGTATTTGTTACACTAGTAATTATTAATATCGAAAAAAAAGTGTTTTTTTTTTACAAAAAAAAAATTTTCAATTTAAAAATTTTAACAAAAAGCCAAAAAAAGTTTTTTTTAAAAAAAAAAAATAAATTAAAAATTCTTCCAAACAAATTCAATTGATTGAAGATGTTAATTGTTTTGTATCCAATAGACCCGATTTTTTGGCCTCCTTTTTAAAATATTCTGCTAAACGCTCGCCTGTTATGTGTACTCGGAATTTTTTACTTTTTTTCGTATTGTCGAAAAGTCCATCGGTTAATCGATAACTTCGAAGTAATCCGGCGCCTTTTGAACACAAAAAAAATACTTTAAAACAAAAATTTTATAATTCGAAACATTAATTATCACCTGTCTCCTTATGACTGGCTTCAAGAACGGCCAAGAGTCTTTATGCTTAAAAAGTTCACTTAAAATCTCTTCGGCCTTTTTGATTCTTACTTCTTCCTAAACGTTTATGACCATTCTCTAAACTTTAACCATTCGATAGAGTAGACGTAGTTGAAGCTGAGGCTATGTTTTTTGAAATATATTTATTTCCATCTCTGTTTTGGTAAAGACGACACAATCTCGACTAATTTTGTGCTTTTTGAGATGCTTATTTAAATTAGTTGCATCGCCAATTACTGAATTTTCAATACAACCTTTTACTTTACAAATGAATCGTATTTGTTCGGTTGGTCTTGATCGAAAACCAGTTTGACAACGGAAAAAGTTCAAAACCGAAGTATAAGTTTTTCTAGTTTGGCCGAATTGAAAACCTTTCTTTGGAAATTTATTTTGTTTGGCTAGATTAATTAACTCCTCTACTGACAATTCTGGATCAACGTTATCTTCATTTTCCAATTCAAGTTCGTCTTCAACACGATTCTCGGCTAAAGCTGGCAAAGTGCTGGAGTTTCGATTGTTTCTCAACTGACTTCTAATATTGCTTGGTTGGACGAATGAGTCACTTGACTGGCTCGATGTACCATTCGTAACGCTAATGCTTCGACTCGAATTACATTGATTATCTGTAGACTTCCCTGAAACAGGTATAGACTGATTGAAACTATTTGTTGTACCTCGAGTTACAGAAGGATTTGTTGATTGACTCTCATGAGTTTGACCAAATCTAAACCAAATCTTGAGTCTGAGTTGGGTTTAAGGATATAAAGCCATCGTTTGTTTGTCGATTACTGGCAATCGAATTCTGAGAAATAGTTATCGATGAAATAACATTTTGAATAATTAGAACAGTTTGACTTGAATTGTTGGCCTCTTCATTTGACACTTGAGAATTAGAATTTCTGGTTCAATGTTTGTTTGGGTATTCGAAGGTTCAATTAATAGATTTTTCGACGACAAAAATCTTGAAAATCAACGTCCATACTGAGCCTATTAGCAGCTTTACGTTTATTAGATTCTTTATTAGACATCTAGTCGGATTATATAAAGAGTTTAATACAACAAAGAGATTTAAAAAAGATTAAACAGAACCGAACAATTTTATGGCTCAAGACTATGGTTGATACCATGCTTTTGTAGTTTGAATAAAATACCTGAGTGAGAAGCCATGTCAAACGCTTTTTCCAAATCGAAGAAAACTGCACCAGTGTATCCTTTTTTTCTAAAACCGACTATTATTGATTTTGAAAGACGAAATATTTGGTCTTGGGTACTCATGTTTTTTCGAAATCCAGACTGGCATGGCGGCAAAATATCGTTCAATTAAATCCATTTTTGAAGCTTACGATTAATAATTTTTTCGAATAGTTTCGAGATGCAACTTAGGAGTGAGATTGGTCTGTATGAACTAATATTGTCCGGTGGTTTGTCTTTCTTAGGAATCATGATAATTTTAGACATTTTAAGTTCCGATGGAATGTAGCCAATGCTAATTGATGCGTTTAAAAGATTTAAGACTCGTTTTAGAATATTTTGAGGACAATTTCTCAAAACTCTGTTATTTATCTTGTCAAATCCTGGTGCTAATTTAATGTTTGTAGAGTTGAGTGCTTTAAAAAATTCTCGTTTAGATCAGAGGGCTTCATTTGATTTTTTAGAGTTGTCCGGTGGTAACGTAATTTGATTTCGATTGTTGTAGATTTTATTAAGAGAGTTACCGAAAGCGTTCGCAAGGTCTTTGAAATTGTTAAACTTGGATCCATCTTGATTTTTAACCTTGTTCGGATTAAATTCTAAATGTTTGTCTTTACAGGTTTGGTCAAGTTTTTTTAGAGACGCCCAACACTTGGATTCGTTTTGTTTAAATTTTGAGAGATTAACTAAGTCATGCTCTAAGTTTGTTGCTTTCAAATTTGCGACTTGCGTTTTTTGATTCGATTGTTTAGCATGTTATAAAGTTTATTGAGTGATGGTAAGTTAAGTTTTTGTTTTAATCGTTTGATTCGGTGTTTGAGCTTTATGTCGTGGACTATGTAGTCTGAGATCGGCTTAGGATACTTTGCGGTGGATTTGAATTTGATCGTATCGGTGCATTTTGTTAGCGTCGAATCGATTAAGTTGATTATTGCGGCTAATTCATTTTCAATGTCTTTGTGAGTGCTTGAGTTTGGTGTTGAACCATTAACTTCTGATAATTCTTTTGTGAATTTTTGCCAGTTTATTTTTTTAAATTATTATCATTCTTGGTTCAGGGGTTATGTTGTTTAGCAGTGTAAGTGTCGGTTGGTGGTCACTGTTTTTGAAGTCTAACACTTTGTGGGAATCGAAAAGATGACGAACCGAATTTGAGCAGATGGAAAGATCGAGAACATTGCTACGACGATTGTAAGTGGGACATTTTGAGTTGAGGATGTGGAGATTATATTTGTTAAGAATGTCTTCCAAAACTTTGTTAAGAATGTCTTCCAAAACTTTGTTAAGAATGTCTTCCAAAACTTTGTTAAGAATGTCTTCCAAAACTTTGTTAAGAATGTCTGTTTTATTGCAATACCAAATGCTATTTTTTGCGTTTAAATCTCCGAGAATGACGTAATCGACAAAGTTTTTATGAATGAGTTCGAATAGGTTTGGGTTGAGTCGAGTAGTCGGACTAAAGTAACACGAAAAAATGGCTAATTTTTTATTGTGCCGAAGATCTATCTGAAAGCCAATGACGTTTTCGTCATTTAGGATGTTTGTCACATCGATCTTAGAGCCGTTTAAGTTTTTTCGAATACAGATTGCAGCGCCGCCTCCTTTGCGATAGGGTCTGTCTGAACGAAAAATTACATAATTATTAATTTTAAAAGGTTTTGATGGCTTTAAAAAAGTTTCGTTTAAACTAATTATATCTGGATCAGTTGAAGCAATTAAGTGGTGTAAAAGTAGTTGTTTTGATTCGCTAATAATCGATTGAGTGTTTAAATGCAAAATGTTAAGTATGTTATTCATCATGATAGTTATCGAATTCCATGTCTTTCATGGCGAAACTATCAGGTGTTGAAATTTCACTTTGGTTTAATGCTTGTTCAGCGATTAGTTTGTTGTTTATATACGAACCGTAGTTGTTGCCAAAGTTTTTGTTAACTAAGTTTACAACGAATTCTGGGTTTTCTTCGATTGATTCGGTTACTTGGTTGAAATATTTAAATTAAGAAGAATTGTTCCCCCTGCACCTTACACAGTTAGGAGACTGGTTTATGTTTGGACATGATTGTTTTGTACAATGAAAACATTGGTCAGGTTGAATGAAAAATCTCCAAGGTCTGGCCTTGACAAGAGTACTACCTATTTGGATTCTACCAGCTTTACAAATTGTATCAAATGAGTCTTTGTTGCTAATTAGAGCTTTGACTGTTTTGAGAGGTTCGTTTGAGCTTTTTTTTACAATACGTAGAACTTTATCGATGTTGAATTTTGTTTTGAGTGCGAGTAAGTTGGCTTGGTCAGTGATATCGAAATCTAGACTAACATTCAAAAGAGCTATGTAAAATTTTGGTTCTTTTTTGTTAACAAACTCAACTCCGTGAGTAAAGGCATCCTCAGGCCAGGTAGCTTTGATTTGTTCAACTGACTCTTCCGAGTCTGTTTTTATCACTAATTCGTTTTTTTGGTTAATATAAGCGTTTGAGATGGAGCAGCCAGGAAGGCATCGTTTTAGTTCACGGTCGAGGTACAGTGTTCGCATAAGACTGTTGATTCTCTTGGATAGGTTGTTGATGATTCTGAGGAACTTGAAAATTTTGATTTTGATTCGTTTGAACATTAAGTTGTTGATATTGTTTCATCGAATTAAGGTATGCTAGCATATTATGATAGAGCAAGCTTGATAATTGGTTCCATTGTAAAAAATTGCCCATATTTTGGGGTACCCCTGGCAGGGGAATTTCTAGTTGAGGGTTTGTACTTATCTGGAAATGAGTCCCAAGCACAAATTTTTCCGAAAAAAATATAGGAAATTAGCGAAATTTAGTACGCGAAAAAAAAACGTGAAAATTGGTTAAAATTTTCGTGGAAATTTCGAATTTTATTTTGAATTTATTTCGAAATTATTTCGATTTTAATGCTTTATTTTTTGGATCTAATATACCCTATTTTGTGTAATAGTCAACCTATACTCAAAATCAAAACATAAGGGTATAAGGGCATCAGGGTAACTTAATCCCGTACCTTAAAACCCATTTTTTCGGATTACTCAAAGCGACCCAATACCGGAAAATAAATGGGGACAAATGTCAGTTTTTGATAGCAATTTAGGTTCGCAATTTTCTTTATCTCCAGAAAATCCAATCTAAGTCAAAAATATAGCACACATTCTTGTGTTTACAAACTTTGGAAAGTTGAAGTTGAGAGTTCAATAAATCTTAAAATTTAGGGGTATTGCATCACAAGGCTAAATCATAGTTATAAACATAAATAAGAAAACTACTACGAAAGGAAATTTGTAATACTTTAATTGGATAAAATAACAACTTTCAGAGGGAAAATTTTCAAATATAAAGTAGCCATTTGGAAAAAAAATTGCCTTTTTGTGCAATTAGAGGTATGTAAGATAATAAACAAAAATGATTCTTCATGAACAAAATATCTTAATCGTCGTTTGACTTAATGAATTTGTTTAGATTTCAGTTAGAATTATTTACGAAGTATATTGATGATAATCGTCTTCCCATATCAATCTGAATAACGTAAGAGTCTTTTTCCTGTAATATAAATCTTGTCTATAATAGCCCGATGTGAAACTTAAACAAATAAGGATTAGTTAAGTGAGATTAAAATCAGCTTTTATTTACCGCCTCAATCCAAAGTATGGTCTTGTGAAAAAATATTTGTTTGCAATTTTTTTATCAAATAGATTATATTCAATTTTTTAGAAAATTTCATTTTGATTATATACCTTACAAATCAAAAGTGTAATTTATTTCAATTACTTTTGAACTTTTCCTGAGAAAATTTCTTTTATTATTTTATATACGGTCATGTTAGGTTTTTTTAAGCTGTAAAAAAATACAGTCTTAAAAAAATTTAATTTAGAAAAAGTCTCATGTTAATATTTTCACCTCATAATTAAAACTCATTGTTTAAAAAAATAACGATTGTAAAAAGTATGATCATATGAAAATTTAGAATTTTTTTCTCTATCACATTCCTTTGTTTTCTTTTTAATTTTAATTTAATAATTGATTCAAGAAAACCGCTAGAATAAAAAAGGAACTTCGGCTAGTCCAAAAAAATTATTAGTCTTTGAAGATTAGAGAGGGTTGGGTAGTCAAAAATTTTCATGAAATTGAGAATTTCTAAAACTGAGGAATTGAGCATTTCGAATGTCGACTTACAAGACTTTCAAGTCAGTTGTTTTATTAAACCTGCTGTAAGCTTTTTTTAGACTTAGTGAAAATTAAATGAAATTTTTTTCGAAAAAATTCCGCTTTTTATTCGAAATTTCAAAAATAGTGAAACTTTTCGCTTTTTTTTCGCTTTCATTCCCGCTTGGGGTGATGGAGCTGGAACAGCTAGGAAAATGTTTCCAAATAAATTGATAAATAAATTATGCAAAAAATTTGAAATTTTTTTTGAAATTTTTTTTTATTATTATTTTGTTCAACCGTTCGTTTTATTTGACACAAACGACAGCGATCGCATTTTCGCATTTGCATCTGATATTCAACTCGACATCCTATCAAAATCTTCAGAGATTTATTTATTTATTTATTTATTTAAATCAAATTAACCTCCATCAGGAGAAGTAAAAGTTAAAAGAAAGACAATACAAAAAAAAAAAAAAAAAAAAAAAAAAAAAAAAAAAAAAAAAAAAATAAAATAAAAATAAAAAATAAAAATAAGATAGTTACAATTTTGAACTTAGTTTCCTCCAGACCAGAAAAAATGAGTTGAATTAATTTGGTTTAATTAATTCATAAAGAAGAATTTGAAATTTTTTAAATCTTAGGTTATTCAAACAAAGCTCAATAGAGTCCGAGATACCGTCCCGGATGTAAAAGTGCCGCTTTAGATCCAACTTCAGCTGGCCAATACTATTCAGTAGAGTGTCGATATTTAAGCTAGTGAACTTCATCAAACGCTTAAGATCATTTGCAAAGGATAGTTGAGAAACTTGTGTATTGTTGGATATGAAAGAACATATATACTGAAATATATTTGAAGCTAAAGGGTTGAATTTGATAGAGCTGATGAAAGACATCTACAATTTATACTAAAGCATTCAAACATCTTAAAGACGCAGCAAACAATAAAGGTTTTAAATTAGAACCAGAAATCGTCATGAGCGACTACGAAACAGCCGCTATAGGTGCAATAAAAAATGTGTATGACAAAGTCAGACCCAGAGGATGTTATTTTCATTACATCCAATGTCTTTGGAAAAAAATAACAAACGAAAATTTAAAGACCGAATACACTAAAAACTTAGAGACGAGAACTTGGCTCGACAATAGCACTGGCATTTTTACCAACAACTTTGGTTGTTTTTATCTTCAACTATTTAAAATCGATCAAACCAAAAGACAATAAAAAACAGATGCATTTATCAAATACTACGAAAACACCTGGCTTTTTGGGCATTATCGATTGGAAATTTGGAACCAATATGACAATTGTGGCCCGAGAACGAATAATCACGTAGAGGCTCACAATCGTAAAATTAACAATAAAATAGGCATGCTTACATGAGATTTTTTTTTTATATCCAAATTGGTTCGGATGGAATCTCTTAAGAAAATCCATCTTACTTAATAACAGAGCCTCCAAAATTGAAGCTAGGGATGTGGAAACTGAAATTGGCCTATAGTCACTCGTTTGGGACACTTTTCCTTTCTTAGGTATTGGTGTTACCAAGGAAACATTAAAGTCCGAAGGAAGATGCCCATAACTCACTGATGCGTTAAAGAACCAAGTGAGTACATGTATCAACTTTGTACATGATCCGAATAAAAGAAATTCACCAGATTATTTTCATTAGCTTTTGTCAATTTTTTTAATGATTATAAACTTGAAAGAAAACAGCCTAACCCTATCTTTATTAACCTTCATCAATCCATGATGCTCGACCACATTGAAAACTAAAACATTTTCTAATCATTGAAAAATCTAATGAAAATTTAATCTTGAACAACATCGATCGATTATCGATTATCGATGCAGAATTAAATACAACATCACTTTAACTTTGATGTCGTATCTGATTTGAAATTGGTGAGACATCAAAATCGCCATCAATGTACATTAATGCAATTCGTACATTCAAATCGATGTACATAAAAAAATTACACCAGCTTCTCATCAACATCACATCAAAATTAGATTGACTGAAAATTTTGAAAAGACTTTAAAATTTCAAAAGGATTTACTCGAAATAAAATAATTTTTTGATAGAAATTGCATCAAATAGACTGATAGAACGTTGTCTTGATGGATCTTGTTAAAAAGAGATTGAAATATTTCTTAAAATCTGAATTTTGTGAAAAATTAATTAAAGTCTTTAAAAAAATTTTTTAATTCAAAAAAATGTTCTATAAAACCTTAGCCAAACAAAATCATCGTTGTAAGTTGTTTTTTTTACTTCAAAATCGAAGCAACACGAAAAAATTTTTTTTTAAAGTACCTTTTAAGTCATTTGACTAAAAATAAATTAAATGATTACGCCTCGAAATAGAATCCGTTTTAAACCTCGAATTACAACTTAAGTATCGAAAGAATATTCGAATTGGAGACAAGAAATAAATATTATGCTGAAAAAATAAAAGAGTGTGAAAGCTTTTTAGATAGCGTTACGAATTCGTCAGCTAATCGCGCAACCTCTAATGTAAAAGAAGAAGAAAGGCAATTCGTAACATGCCAATTTACATGCAGTGTTTGTAATAAATTAAAAACTTAAAAATTTTTAATATCGGATTAAAATAAAATTTTTAAATGTACATGAGGCGTCTGTATTTATGTCAATAAACGTTTAAGTTCGTACGGAATATCCGATGCGGTTTTGTGTGATCCTGACGTTGAACAAATATGGTGTTCGATTGTTACACCCAGTGAGATGATCCTCGCTGGCTGTGTTTACAGGCCTCCTGGTAGTCTTAACGGTGACAAGATTATAAACAGTATTAAAAGATCGAATGAGATAATCTATCAATCCAAGTTTGGTGGTCTGATTTTAGGTGGTGATTTTAACTGTCCGAGAATAGATTGGCATAGTGGGTCATTTAGTTCATACTCAACCGACAATACAGTCGACTCGCTTTAATCCGTAACATTCGGGACCGGGAAAAACCCATTCCGGTTTAAATTATACGGATAAAATTTAAACCGGAAAATGAAAATTTTTTGAAACCTTCCGATTTAAAGAAATTTTTTATCTGTTCTATAAGATTAATTGCTAGAAATCATAAAATTTCCCATCATAATTAACTAAAAAAAGATATTGACTGCTCTTGTTAACTTCAAAGTCTTAAAAATGTAAAAAATAAGAGGCTTTGATCATCACAATTAAGAATGGAAAATAAAATTTTTGGATTGGAGATTTATTTTTTAAAATTTATTTTTTCACTAAATACAATTGTCGGTTTGATTGAGTCAATTATTGAATTTAAATTTAAAAAAAAACAATGGATTGTAGAATAAAAGTTTTTTTTTGGTATTTTTCTTTGTTTGAAAATTAAAATGATAAAAATTACGGATAAAGGATTGACTTTAACATGTATGTATATTAATAGAGATCATTTTTTTCTGTTCCGAATAGAATAATAATTACGGATTAAGTAATTAATAACGGATTAAGACAACAAAATTTGCATTGAAAGTATTAGAGAAGGGGTAGGGACCGGGGAAAAATGTACGGATCCCGAATTTTACGGATAAAAGCGTTCCGATTAAAAGCGAGTCGACTGTAATTCATTTGAAAATTGTTTGATTGACTGTGTTGACGATTGCTTTTTCTATCAAAATGTAATCGACCCGACTTTTCAAACCTCAATCGATAAACCAAGCAGCCTATTGGATTTGGTAATTAGTGATTGCAAAGATCGAATTTATCATATTGAGCACGGTCCACCGCTTGGTTCGTCAAGTAAAGGCCACCATACCCTTACATGGGATTACGAGTTAAAAAACTCGCTAAATAGTTCAAGTCGTATTTTTTGTTCCTCAGATTATAACTTTCCGAAAGGTGACTATGTATCAATATCTCGTTTTATCGATCAAGTAAACTGGAGTCAAGCGTTTGAAGGCTTGACTGTTGATGAGATGTACAACAAGCTAGTTTCGTATTATGAATTTGCGTGCAAGCGTTTTATTCCTAAAAAGGGTATCAAGCTTAATGATAAGCCTTGGATGTCTCAAGAAACGAAATCAGTTATCAAGAAAAAATACTCGGCTTGGAAATCTTTCGAGGCCAGTGGTTGGTGTGATTCTAAGAAAGTAGAATATGTAAGAGCAAGAAACAAATGCAACAAATTAATCAAAGAAGCTGTGAAGAATTATGAGAAGAAGATAGCGAAATTATCGAAATCAAACCCTAAGCTAGTCTACAAATACGTAAATCGGAATATTGATATTGAGCCATCGATCAAAGCCTTGAAAATAGACGAAAACAACGTATCTGATCCGATTCAAATTGCAAATGTTTTAAATGAGTATTTTAAATCAGTTTTCAGTTCAAACGACTCGTCGCCACTTCCATTTTTCGACTTTAAAACAAGTGAACAATGTGAACCTAATGTTGATCAAATCATTGTAAAAAAGGTTAGAGAAAGATTACTGAAATTAGATCCAAACAAAGCCATCGGACCTGACAGGGTTCATGGGTTTGTACTCAAAAATTGTGTCGAGTCGTTTGCTCTGCCTCTCTCAATTATTTATAAGAAGTTATTTTTAACAGATGAATTGCCTAAATTATGGAAGCAAGCAAATGTAACTCCATTACACAAAGGTGGTTCGAGATTGTCTCCTAAAAATTATCGCCCCGTATCTTTAACCTGTTTTGTGTGCAAAGTTTTAGAAGGAATAATCAAAGAGTCCATGTTAGAGCATTTACTCAAAAATGGGTTAATTTCAAAATCTCAGCACGGTTTTTTTCCAAACAAGTCGTGTTCAACAAATTTACTGGAGCCTCTGGATCTTATTTCGGAGGCTATAGCTCCAGTGATGTCTACACCAAAATCCTGGGTGTAGGTGTAGGGTGTAGGTGTAGTCTACACCTTCACCCTACACCTACACCTAATTTGAAAAAAGTATGAAAAAAGGTGTAGTTGGTGTAGGTGTAGGGTGTAAGGTGTAGTAAACACCTTAAAATTACACCTAAAATTTTGGTGTAGTTCTTTTTTTACACCCACAAAAAATTGTAATAATTTTGTTAAATTTAATAAGCAACCCTTTAGTCAACTTACTTATGCAAGAAACTTAAATTTTTTGCAAAAAATAAAACTTTTAAATCATGTTCCGTCACAAAAAAGCTTTTTAATTCTTAATTTTAATTTTAATTTTCAAAAAAATGGGGAAAAAACAAAAAGAACCCACAGAACCCAATGAACCGAGACTTTCGACTCGTAGCTCTTCAAAACAAACACCTCCTTTGACTTCGATTAGAAAAAAGAAAACAACATCTACTGTAATTTTAATATTTTTTATTGAACTGAATTTCAAATTTAAATTTTAAAACTTAGGTCACTTCAACACCAGTCCAACCTTCAACCTCGACTAATCATCGCTCGACAAGAATAGCTAATATTGAAGTAGGATTTTTTCTTAATTCAATTTAAACATAGAAATAAATTTTTTTTTTTCAAGTCAATTGTTGAACCAAATACACCACCTGAACCTCAAGCCCCAAATGATCATTCCGAACCAGTAAGGAAATCCTTATTTAAAATCTTAGTTATTTTTATTTACCAATTAATCTAATAGAGACCTCAAACTAGTGAATCTAGTCGAGACAATACTCAAACATCCAATGTTCAAAATACAACTCAAGTAATTGTTGTGCTAAAAAAAAACAAAAATCCGAATTAATTTTGAACTTCAATTTAAGGATCCAACTAACCATGTCGAAACCGAGAATAGGAGTATCACGCGTCGACAACTTATTGAATCGCTCAACTCAAAAGCACTACGAGGCGTCATACAAGAACGAGAGTTTACGGTTGAAAATAAAAATAAAAAAATGGAAAAAAAAACTATTCATCGGTCTATCATTGGTTCGATTGTAAAACCCGTTTGACTCAAGTCGAAAAGAAAAATGTTGTTTTCAAATGTAAAATATGTGAACCAAACCCGACAAAAAAAAATCCAATTTATACAACAAGACTTAAATTGGGTAAAAATGGAAACTTATTAAAGCATTTAAGAACCCATGAAGAATTGATTCGACCATGGCTAAGCGCTTTTGACAGGTTAAAAGGACAACGAACTCAGCTTAAAAAGTTGGATACAAATATGTTAAACGTAGTCAAGTTTTTTATTAATAGTGAAATAGCCGTGTCTGCTCTTAAGGATAAGTATTTGAGAAAGCTTATGCCAAAATCGTTATCAAAATATTCTTTTACCAAAAAAATTTTCCCAAAATTGATGGAGTGTATTCGTTCAGAGATAACTCAAATTTTACAAAAATCATCTTATGTAGTCTTATTGGTTGATGGATGGACAAGTCGTGCTAAAAAAGAGTTTATCGTTGTTATTGCTTGTGTTGTTAATAGTGAATTCAAGAGAGATTGGTTTGCCTTGGGTTTAAAACGGTTATTTGGAAGACACAATTCCAAGAATGTCAAAAAATGTATTGAGGAAATAGTTAACATGTTTGACTTTGACAAAAAGAAAATATCGGCTATTGTTTGCGACGAAGGCTCAAATCTTGTAAGACTTTTTAGCCAGTTGCAAAGCATGTGTTTTGAATCTAACAAAAACACTCAAGAGGAAACTCAAACTGAAGAAAATACTGATGATGAAAGTTAAGAAGACGTCAGACAATCTCCAACCGAAAGTGAAGAAGAGGGTGATGATTCGAGTGATGACGAAGTTGTAGTTGAAGATGAGAACGAAGTTGAAAGTGATGATGAGAATAATGAAGAAGACACTCAAAACAATAATTACGTTTTTAGCCAAAAGTTAGCTACTCAAAATTCATCCATTCAAGGCAATTTTATTGAGCCATTCGAGAATGTCGTCGATGAAACAGAATATGATTTTGAACGAGGGGATCCGATTAGAGATTTAGAACTGGAAATCGGTTCGGATAAATATCCTAGATTCAATTGTGCCGCCCATAAAATTAATCTGGCAGTGAGAAAAGCTGTGACTGCTTCAGCAGGAATTAGCGAAATCGTTTCGAAATGTGGTGAATTCGTAACGAACCTCAAAACACCTGTTCACAAAATTTTACGATTTAGAATGTACGTTACAAAGGCAAAATTTTACAAGATGGAACTCAACCTATCGTATGCTTTTTTCGTTTTTAAAAGCAAACAAGGCAAAACTTTTTGATGATGAAAATCATTGTCCTGTGCGAGTCTCAGATCTTGAAATATATCTTCAAATTCTTAAGTCAGTTTTCGTAGTATCAACAGATATTCAATCACGATCTTCGAACATTTCGATTGTAGTGCCGACAATCTTAATGTTGGTATATGGAAACCTAGATCGATTGAGATTAGTTGAAGAAGGCCATGACGAGTTCAGAAAAAATTTAATGAGGTATATCATTTCAAAGTTTGATTTTGAGTTGAAATCAAAGGTTTATTTGGTGGCCGCCGTTTTAAACGTCAAAACACACAATCTTTGGAAAAATAGATCATTTGGAAGACACTATTTTGAAAAAGGACTAAAATTCTTTTTTGATGTTACCATGATGTTTAAAAATAATGATGAATTGTTATCTGAGAGTTTGCACAATATGTCACTTGAAGAGGTTTTTCAAGATGAAAATCAATTACTCGAAACAAACAACGATGATCTTAGCTGTCTTAGAGGGATCATAAGAACAAGTCTACATTCAGATTCTGAAACCAATGATCTTTCTGATCAAATTCAAAAAGAGATCAATGTTTTTAAGACAGTCCTTCAAGAAACACCAGTTAGCTCTACAACTAGTTTTTGGATTGCAAATGAGAAAAAATTAGTAAATCTTTACGATCTGGCACTTAGACTCCTTTCAATTCCGTCAACAAGTTCTGAGCCCGAACGCTATTTTAGCGTCACGGGAAGATTAGAGTCAAAATCTCCAAGACTGTCAGATAACTTATTGATTCTAAAATCGATGTTGAAGTTTAATTTTAGGTTTTTAGATCAAATTGAAAACATTTCATTTGATTAAACATTTTATTTTATTGATTTTAATAAACAAGAAACTTTAAATTTGTCAAATTTTAATGAAAAAAATGAAAAAAAGCGTTTAGAAGCGTTTTATTTCATTTGTTTTAAAAAAATTTTAGGTGTAGATACAGAACTACACCAAAATTTAAGGTGTAATTTTAAGGTGTAGACTACACCTTACACCCTACACCTACACCAACTACACCTTTTTTCATACTTTTTTCAAATTAGGTGTAGACATCACTGCTATAGCTCAAGGTTTTCCGGTAGATATCATTTATACTGATTTTGCGAAGGCTTTTGATAAAGTCTCTCACAGAAAACTCTTGTATAACCTCAAAAATGACTTTTAGTGGTTAATAGATACGAGCATATTGAATTTAACAAAGGGATTAATTACAGTCTAAACACAAGATCCGCAGGTAGAAGTTATGAACTGAGAAGAAATAGTCGTTGTTTAACACGTGAACAAGTAAAAAATTGTCTTCCTAGATTTAACTTTTTTACAAATAGAGTTGTGAATGGGTGGAACAAACTTCCGGAAGATGTTGTAAGCGCAAAGAACCTGAATTGTTTCAAAGCGAAGCTTGATGTTTGGATGTCGATACAAAAAAAAGCGACTGCTACAGCTCTTTAGAGTTATGCTTGGATGACCTCCAAGTTGCAGTTTAAACTACTACCACTACTACTACTACTACATACTTTTATTGAAAAAAACACAATTTTTTTTTTCAAACAGTCCTGATGTATAAATTTTATTTTTTTATTACCCCTGTACAAGTTACACAATATTTATGTATAAATTGATATTTTTTAGTGCATAAGTAAAATAGATTCAAATTATGTATAAGAAAATTATTATGTGTGTTAAAAAAAATTATGTTTGTGCACAAATAAATTTTACTCCTTTTTATTTAGAAAAAATGTTAAAACTTGTAACCGTTTCTCGTCTTTTTATGTCCAAATTGAACGTTAACAGTTGTTCAGTAGGGTTACATTATTCGACTGATTCATCTTGTGACCGCTCGAATAAACAAAAAAAACCGGCAAAAAAATCTAAGACTCCAAAAGGTCGTTTTGACGACGAATTTGACGAGTCACCGATGTCTTATAGCGAAAAAGAACCATTACCAAGGCATCCAAATGGAGTTAATCCGAGTACTGGTGAAGTAGGTGGACCTGCTGGACCAGAGCCAACTAGATATGGTGATTGGGAACGAAAAGGACGAGTAACTGATTTTTAGACTTTTTTTTGTTAGAAAAATGTGAAATCATCTCACTCAAAATTTATCTCTTTTTTAATTTTTTTTTTGTTTGAAATTAATAATAAACTCTCTTGTTGAATTCTTACAAATATTAATTGATTCGATGAATCCATAAAATTTGTTAGTGAGAACTCATTGATTATATAATTTTAAGATGTCTGATTAAAAAAATAATTGTTCTAAAAAATAAAATTATCATTGATTTCTCTAAAATTTCTTTTAAAGAAAACTATTAACTCACCAATTTTAAATACATCACAATTTTATTATTTTCAATGATTAGCGATTGACAAATTTAAATTTAAAACTTCTGACGGTTATTGGTAAGACACGGACTACCACTTTTCCTTTGAACAAAAGGTCGACAATCTTTCGGAGACCGGTGTTCTTGTTCATCTTTTTGTGCTCTTTCTTGCGGACCAGGTGGCTCAGCTCTGGAAGTTTCAAAGTGGAATGTTTTACCGCAAAATGTTGTCAACGCAGAAACAGTTAATGGCTTTAAAGCGGGTATCAACAGAAAAGTGTTTGGTATGGAACGAAGAAAGAATAGAAAGACTGCCACATCTCTTATAGAGCTAAATGCCGAAAGGCGTTAGTATAGATTTCTTTATTGCAATCTTTCCGGAAGCGGAATTTTTTTTCAATCTGTCGAGATTGAGTACATGCTCAAAAAGACCTGGTCCAAAGGTGTCGTCATGTTAGAAAACTTCAAGAACTTGAACCACTATAAAATCTTAGACAGGAACTATAAACATAATTTAATATAGTGCTAACGTCACATTTTTTAAGCAAAAATTAAATCACAGTGTTTTAGATTAAACATAAAGAAGATTTATTTTTTTAAAAAAAATATAGTTTTTCAAAAAAATTTTTAAAGTTTTTTTTTGCCTGTTTTAATTTGCTGTTAGTATTTGTTACACTAGTAATTATTAATATCGAAAAAAAAAGTGTTTTTTTTTACAAAAAAAAAATTTTCAATTTAAAAATTTTAACAAAAAGCCAAAAAAGTTTTTAAAAAAAAAAAAAGAAATTAAAAATTTTTCCAAACAAATTCAATTGATTGAAGATGTTAATTGTTTTGTGTCCAATAGACCCGATTTTTTGGCCTCACTCTCAAAATATTCTGCTAAACGCTCGCCTGTTTCGTATATATCACTACCGGGTTCATTATATTGACGACAATTTTCAAAAATTTGACGTATATCATCGATTAATTTTGTGTAATCACTGTACTCGAAATTTTTTACTTTTTTTCGTATTGTCGAAAAATCCATCGGTTTTTCGATAACTTCAAAGTAATCTGGCGCCTTTTGAACACAAAAAAAATTACTTTAAAAAAAAACTTTTATAATTCCAAACATTAATTATCACCTGTCTCCTTGTGACTGGCTTCAAGAACGGCCAAGAGTCTTTATGCTTAAAAAGTTCACTTAAAATCTCTTCGGCCTTTTTGATTCGTTCGTTAGTCTCAAAATTTCGGGTATTCGTGCTTGACCCAGGAGCTACAGAGACCTCAAAATTAGAAATTTTCTAAAATAAAATTTTCCAACAAGACTTACAAGCTTCGATTGTTTTTGTTCTCTTCTTTTTAGCATAAGTCGCTTCTTCATCAGTACCATTATCACTTAACTCACAATAAATTGACTTGGCACTCTTACTTCTTCCCAAACGTTTATGACCATTCTCTAAACTTGAACCATTCGATAGAGTAGATGTGGTTGAAGCCGACGCTATATTTTTGGAACTTCGACTCGAATTTTTTTTATCATCTTCATAATCATCGACTAATTTACGTTTTCGTCCCGGTCTTTTTTTTTCATTCTCATCCTCCATACTCTCGTCATTCTCATCTTTGACAATTTTTGATCGACCACGTTTTTTTTCCGTCTCATCTTCTTCACTCTCTTCGTCTTCATCTGTCTTTCGTTTTTTCTTCTTCTTTTTCTCATTATCTTCGTTCATTTGACTATTCTCATCCGAATACATATCATCATTAAACGATTTACGAATTTTACGAGGTGTTTTTTCAACAGTCTTTGGTCTACAATCCGAGCAATGCCACTCTTCAGTTGGCATAGTCGTCAAAGCCGGTCTTAAACAATACAAATGATAACCACGGTCACATTTTCCACACAACAACATGTTTTCAGGGTCTCCTTTTTTGCGGCAAATTTTACATTTTGCATTTAACGCTGACTTAGACCATGCTATACTCTCGTCCAAATTTTGTAAATGTATAAATAATTGAGATAGCGTCGTACATGACATTAACGACTTTTCCCAATTGTGTAACACACCATAACGTTGTTCGTCGCCTTTTTTTTTACGATCGGGAGTTTTGAGCGTGTCTCCGAGAGGTATTCGAAAAAATTTTTTGTCAACTGATTGTTCAATTTGAAGCATTATTTTGGCAAAGTTGTTGACTATAAACATTTGATTTTCGTAACTTGGAGATTCAAATTGAGACGATGATAAATAATTAACAAATTTTACATTATGTAAATTAGTGACTTGTTTAGATGATTGAGTTACATCACAATAGTTCAGTGTCTCACTAAAAGGTTCATAGTATCCTGATTGAATACTTTCTCTCCATTTTAGACGATTCTCAACTTTTAAATGACCCAAACCACCGATTAAAACTTGCTCTTCAAGCTCTAACAACTTTTCTTTTAAATCATTCTCCATGTATTCTTGAGCTGTAATATTCGAAAAATTCGAATTTGACAACTGAGACGATGAATCACTCATCATTAACATTGCTTCTTTTAATTCCTTTGGCTTTGGACCCCTCTTTTTGGGCAACGAATTTTGAACAAGACTGTTTACGAGCACATTACTTACATTCTCTTTAAGACAATTTTTTAAACTAGTCTCTATGTCTTCTTGTGACATGGTCAAATGGTTTATCAAAAAATTCGATTTTTCTAAATGATCACATATCTTTGTTTTAAAGTCTGTTAGGACTTGTTTGAGCTCGGACTCACGTATGCCTTTTTCACTAAGTAGTTCTATCAATTGATCTAAACTTTCGGTCGTGTGATAAAAACCCCATCTGGTCTCACCTAGAACATACTCACTTGGTTTTGGAGTATGCTCAATTTTTGGAAAATTTTCTTTACCAAAATTTTTACTCTCTTTTTTTGGGCTTATCTTTAAAGGCGGGTCTATTTCATAACTCGAATCGTCTTCAACAAACAATCCCGGTACCGATTTAAAAATCCAATAACGTCTGTGAAATCGATCACGACCCAACGGTGCCATTGAATATCTTATTTGAAGTTGATACAACTCTTCGAGAAGATTTTTTTCTTTTTTGAGATATTCTTCACGTTTTTTGTTACTCTCTGCTGTGAGCTTGGCCTCTTCTTCGTCGTTTCCCAACGATGTACGCTCTTTTTGTGGTTTGTTTGTTTGCTCTTTTTGATTGGCTCGTTCTTGCATTTTTTTCTTCCAACGTTCCGATGCTTCTTCTCGTACTCGACGATTTTCTTCGGTCTGTAAGTCTCGTAATTGGGCTCTAAGTTGAGTCATTTTGTGAAAGTTATCTTCCAACACGTCCCTAAATCGAACTTGAGACATCAATTGAGTGCACAAACAAGTCAAAATTTTCAACTTTTCATCTTAAACAAAAAAATCAGTCTACACCTCGAGGTAATACAGTAGAAAGTTTTTCTTACTTGGCTCGAGTTCGAACACGTTCATAACATCAAGTTTTTTGAGTATGTCTTTCTCGCGAAGAGCAAAATCAATACCACTCTCGTCCATTCGAGTATACCCACCCCGTTGTTGATACCAAAATTTAATCTTCGATTGATGACTAGCCGCACACGTTAAAAAATACAAACGTAACATTTCCGAAATAGTGTACACATCAAGACCAATACGAATAATGTTCTTGCCTTGTGTGTTTTTGATTAGTTTAGAAAAATTTTCAGCAAGGTCTGCAAACGATTCTCTATCGTTAGCCTTTTGAAATGGATCTTTGTACAATGTTTCCAAAGTCACCTCTTCTGTTTCGACTTCCATTAGATCCTCATGGGTCGATTCTGAGTCCGAATCGACATTTTGATCATCAAAAGTCTCTTCATCGTAACACTTGAAAACAGAGTCAAGAAAAAATAGAAGCAAATTACACAAAGCACTGTCACAACTTTTTGAAAAAAGTGCATTTTCTAACAAGTTAAAATTGAAACCGTTTGGAAAATCAGCTTTTAAGTCGAATAAATCGCCAAAATTGCCCAAAAATTCCAAAATCATGAGGGCATCACCAAACATGTCTTGGGTTAATTTTGATTTAATTGGAACTGGTTTTGGTAATTCGGTCAAAATTTCACATTCTAAATCCTCACGTGGTTTTTTTAATTCTTTTAAGTACTCGGCTTGTTTCTTTTTTTCTTCATTTTGACGTTTTTTTTCTTTTTCTTTTTCCTCACGTTTGAATATTTTGTCTGCTTCAAATTCGATTTGTAAAAGTTCTTTGTCTTCGTCGTCCGGTGTGTAATCGCGCCAAATTGTGAACTCATCTTCACTCAAATCTTTGACTCGTTTAGCCAAAATTTTGACTATTTTATTCGCAAATTCTTGTGATTCTTGACTACTATCGTCAATTTCGGACTCGGAGTCCGATGGTTGTTTTTCAACAGGTTCAATTTTAGGCTGCTGCTTTGATATCGATTTATTTAAAGACTGATTTAGACTACGATTCATTGATTTTGAAAATTGACCACGACCAAAAGAGACTTCAAATTTTGGCGGATAGCCGGAAAAAATTTCCGAAAATTTTGTTTTGTTCAACGAATATTTTTCAATTGATTCATCGAGTACTGTCCATATTCCACCTGATGATATCTCACAATTTAATTTTATGTAAATGTAAATTTTGTCTTTTGTTAAAAGATTTTTCGTTCGACATATTTGATCAGCACGAACTGTTTGTTTTGGATTTGTAGCAGTTTCAATTACGTATTTTATTTGAGACGGTTCTTTAAAAAAAGTTAATCGATAAAATTGACTGTAGTAGCTCACATAATCTTGGAAGAAGATTAAAGTCAACACTTAGATGCTCCTTAAAGTTATTTTCAGTTATTTTAATTGAAGGTATACACCGATTTCATGTGGTGAGTAAGAAAGGAGATATCTACGCAAGGCTGGGAAAAGTAAAGGGTCACTCACTTGAGTTTTTTTTTGCCAGAGGGGTCCGAAGTTAAGCGACCCTTAAAGAACTATGTCATTTTAAAACGTTTTGCTTGAATCGAAAAAATGCCTAAAAATTTGCTGTTTTTCCGGAATATTCCGCGGAATTTTATCTTTTTTCAACTTTTTTCTCTTAACGTGCAGAAAATTCGATTCTCTATCAGAAAATATGGTTACTTTAAATATAGGATTTATTTTCGATTCAAGCGAAACTTTATAAAATGAAATACTTCTTTAAGGGTCGCTTAACCTCGGTCGATTCTAGAAGGGGTCACCCCGAACCGGAAAGGTGATCCTTGACTCCCAAGCCTCTTGTAGAGTTTGTTTTAGGCTTGAGTTGCATACTGGAAGTTGGAGAAAATATGTTCGATGGTTTCCGCTCTCTTATACAGCATTCAAAGATCTTGAAAAGAAGTTGCGACTAGCTGCTTTAGAATTTGGCCTGGTACATCCCCTTTTGAATAATTTAAAAGTGAAGAAATATACTTGCGACAGAGATAGCTAGCGTCGCGTATAAACGAACCTTAATTTTTGTATAAGTTGTTAATCTTGCGAATGATCGGAATCAAAAGTTGTCGATGTTCTAGCTAAAGGCGATACGAGGCTCAGAATCTCACGAACAAGAGACAGCAAAGTAAAGGCTAGTCAAAATAAGGATAATCATTGAAAATAATTAACTTACCGACTAAAAGTCCATTTTTATTAGGATCATCATTTGGCTTATCAGCCTCATTTTGATCGATTTTTTTCGGCATAATTACATCCAGAACTTTACATTGATTATTTCTTTTAATAAAAAAATTTAAGACCCTAATTTACGAGTTACTTTTTCGTTAATTAAAATACTTTGAATTGGCCATGATCAGACTTTCTCCTTTAAAATATCTTTCATTAGCAAAACTAAACACATCGTTGGTCACTTCTTTGATACTTAAACAAAAAAAGCTTATTTTTTGACAAGAATAGGGTTGAATTAGGCAAAAAACGCCTACTTTCCACGTGTTGTCAAACTAATGAGATAAACAATTGCTTTTTCCAATGCCTTAGGAACTACTTTAATTGTTTTCAAAGCTTTCTCTTCACTTTCAACGGCTTCACCGAATGTTAGACCTGTTTTACCGGTCAAATGACATGTCCAAACTAAACTATTACATAAAATCGTACGTTCAAAGTATTCACTTGAAAAAAAAAGTTAAAAAAAATTTCCAATTTTATTTTCAATTATTACTCGTAATCACGAAAAATTTCATTTGTCAATTTAGAAAAAAAAATCTCCTCATTTGGATCTAAATCATTGGGTACTGGTTTTGGTTGAAATTTTTGTTTATTCAACAAAGGCATTTGTTTGTGTTTAATGATGAATGGGTCACTTTATTTTGACCAAATTTAATAAATAAACATAAAAATGACAAAATGATAATCTAAATTATTTCTAAACAGAAACAACAGAAAAAAATCAATATTATTTTCTGCATTAAGAAAGTACTTTGAACAAAAAAATGAAACGATGATGGAACATAGAGTCGAGATAGCTTCAAAATTTCTTCATTAATTTTATGATTTCATTTTACTTAGTAATGTGCTCATTGTATACACGTCTATATTCTGTATACGTTGTTTGAAAGTCTAAAAAATAATTTCTTGTTGGAAAGTTTTGGCTACGTTGTCTTGAGGACTCGGATTGGCTAATTTAATTTTGCATTCTCGATAAATAACTCTGAAGGCTGTTGTGTGACAAGCGTGTGACCGATACTTGTAATTCTTATGCAACAAAAAGAACAAAATGTACGAGCAAATGAGCAGTAAAGACTTAAGTAACAAAACTAAAAATATAAAAAAAATTCTCTTTCTCTCTCTCTCTCTCTTTCTTTCTTTATTATTTTATGTTGTTTAGCATATTTTATTAAAATTTTAAAGTAATTCCTAAAATCGAAACCCTCTTCTAGTCTTTGAGCTTTAGATTTTTGTGTGCTTGTATGTGTGTGTGTGTAAGTATTATCAACGTTTTAAAACCGTTTTTGTTTTGTTAATCGTTAAAATCAATAGTTTATTTTTTTGAATGTTTTGACGACAAAATTTGAATTCATAAAACAGGTGGAGATTTGTTTTATTTTCAAGTGGAATATGGCCATTGAAAATTTATATAATTTTTTTTTTCATACGGGAATAATTTATTGTAAACTCTGATTATTGACGACTATTTGTCTTTATTCAAAACTTAATAGAAGAGCGAATAATTTTAGAATTAAAAAATCCAAATCTGATGGAAAGCTTGACCAAGTAGACTATCGGCCCTGTTATACAGAAGTCAAGCAAAAATATTGAGTAAAGCCACCCTTGGGAACAACATAATTTGATCTGTTTTCAAACCAACTGACAAATAATGAAAGAAAAACTCCGACACCAACATTCTAAGGCTGGTTGAGGTAAAACTAAGCGATTTTTAAAAATAAAAATATATTGAAAAATGCTTATTCCAAAGTTATTTATCGTAAGCAGTCTAATATATGGTGTTAATTATTCGAACCCCTCAACGGTCACCAATATTTTAAATCATGGTCCTCCAAAAAATATAAAAAATCAATTTTCAGATTTCTTAATAGTATAAGTCTATCCTGTAGTGTTTCTTCTTCTCCCAAAATATGTGGGCTGATCAATTTCATGTAGAATTAGACCATCAACGTAATTGGATAATCGATTCCCTCTTAAAAACCAAAAAACATATTTCTAACTCAAATCCAAAAGAATATCCAAGATCACTTGACTCTTTGAATGAAAATAACAAGGAGGCCTTTATATGAGATATTATAATTGATTCAGCTAATGTTCCATTGCATAAAATACAAAACAAGTTTTTTAAAAACATTTTAAACAAATATTTAAAAGTAATACATAAATTTTAATTATAGTTGGGAAAATATAAGTGGTGGTTGAGTTAAAAAACAAGACTTGTTAAAATGTTTGAGAGTGCTCGTCGATGGTATACCAAAATATCATCAAATTCTTGTGATTCTGAAAGGGTCCTATCTAGATACAAAATCGTACTTAATGCAAAGCGACAAAATGTAAAAGAAAATCAAATTCAAGGATTTTTTTTATTTCTTTTTTACAGATGACATTTTTGAAGAGTCAATTATACAGCCCTGGTCATTCAAAACTTCCAAAAAAGGAAGCTTCATAGTTTTTCTTAAATTTTCATATTTTTTCAAAATTCTTCAAAATTTTGAAAATTTTGACTTCAGAAGCTTATATATATGTTTTGTGAAAAAAAAAACAGTTTTTGGAAAAATAAATTGAAGTGAAGACTTTTCACAAAGCTGCCAATTTTGTGATACACTCTCTGTACCAGTACAGTGTGGCATGTATAAAAATTAATGGTCGATCTAGATTCTTAAAGTTGTTCTTTTAAAAATGCAACGTTCCATTCCGAATGGGTTCAGAACGCTTTTTAAAATTGTTCCTGTTCTCGTAGCGATGTGAAATTTATAGAAATAAATTTACAGACGGCTAGTGAAAAAAAGGCGTACCATCCAGCGTACCGTACCGTAACCGCAAAGCGTATCGTAACGTACATTCTGAAATTTTTTTTGGATTTAAATTTTTATGAGAAAAACGTTTTGCAACATTTATTCAAATAAATTTTTCAATTATCTTTTACCATTATACATTATACAGTGAGTTCGCAGATATATCACCCCGTTTGTCCGGAGCGATATACGGGATATATCTAAATTGTGATATAACTAAAAAAATTAATTTGTATAGAAAAAACTTCAAGTCCTTTGCACTCAAGAGATACACAATTTTAGCTTTTTGCTCGAAGTAGAGAATTGTTTAAATCGATGTCTAAGTGTATCTTGATATCAAAAGGGCTAAAGATCTTTGATAAAAATCTTTTATCAATGACATTAATTTTTCGACTATTGAAAAAAAAGACACAATCAGACACTTTTTCTTACTTTTACTGTTATTAGTAACTCTTAGACAAAAAAATTAATTTCTCCATAACAATTATCTTCTTTGTTCAATTAAAAAACTTAATCTTTTTTTAAATTCCGTTTTTTGTTTTATGTTGTGATAAAAGTAAGACTAAATTGCATTAGAGTGAATGTAATTTGGCCCGTAAAAAATCGGGATATATTTAAAATATGTGATATCGAAAGGGGAAATAACTCAACACTTTTATAATGTAAAAGTACCTGAGGAAATCGGTTCTTAAGAAAATCGGGATATATCTGAATTTTGATATAAGTTATGGCTGATATAAGTGCGAACTCACTGTATTTCAAAATAGGAACCCTTCAATAGTAAAATTTTTACTCATAAAAATTTAAATCCAAAAAAAATTTCAGAATCTACGTTACAATACGCTTCGAGGGCACGGTACGCTAGGAGGGTACGGTACGGTAAAGTACGCTTCCCAAAAATGGAACGGTACGTTACGCTGGACGATACGCCTTTTTTTCACTAGCTGTGCTGTATATCATTTATGGTGAAACGCTATAAAAATTATTCTAAACGTCCTGTTACAAAAAATTGTCTAAGGAGGCATCTGTAAAAACTCTGAAATTTTGTTTTAAAATGCACACATTAAAAAATACGAAAAATTTTTGTAACAAAATGTTCATAAAAAAATTTATAGCGTTTCTGCATAAATGCTATAGCTATATTGCTATAAACTTCACGACGCCGTTCTCGCCCGTAACGTTTTCCGAAAAGACCGTAACTTTTTCTACGCTTCCAAGACCCGTCTCGTTTTTAGGATAGACAAGAAACAGAATCCTTCTGGAGAGCGCTTGGACTGAGAACGGAAGAACAACTGTAACTAGTTAAATGAACTTTTTATAAAGGTGAGCCCTTTTAAAGATCTTATCCGCTGACTTTATCCACTCAGAGTGTGAGATATTTAAATTTTTCCGATTTAATAAAAATAAGCAATCTAAGCTTTTCGAATATGTAAAAAATGTCCTTTCAATATTCGTAACTTTTAGGAACTGTTTTCGGGCCGGGAATAAAAAAAAATTTTAGGTGATTAGGCGATTAAATAGGAAAAAATCGTTTGACGCATAAAAAAAAACTTTTATAGAAGAAAGAAATTACTTTTATAGCATAAAGGAAAATTTTTTAAAAAACTCAAAAATTTTACAATATATCAATTGGGAATTTAATCAGAAAATTAAAATGTGACCTCTTCTAGGTACACACTCGTTTTCATAACCTACACATTAGGCTTTTTCACTATAGAAGCATTCGCCAATCTTGCTTTCCAAGAAAGGTAAAATGTAAATTTCATTAATATTTGGATGAATATTGAAAGGCTTTTGAATTCAATGGATCAGTAAAAGCTCCCTTTACAGCTTTCCGGAAGAAAAAAAAATAGGCCAAAATTGACAACGTAATTTTTTTGAGAAAGGTTTTTTTTATTCTTTAAAAAATAAGTTTATTCTATACCCGATTTTTTTTATGCTAAGGTTCGCGCCATGCAAAACTTTCACGCTATCTGAATTTGCAAAATCCGACCTGATAACTTTGTTCTCCATATATTAAAACCTAAAAATGGCAAATTTTTAGGGGGGAATTTTTATGAAAAATTGAAGGAATCGTTTATATACACATACAGCATTTTCAAGAAAATGTTTACGGAGTATAATAAGCACCCGAAGGGAACCCTTGTGGACAGTATGAATATTGTAAGGTCAAGATAACTTGCACAATCATTTCACGCTATCGAGAGCGAGTTAAATAGGCCCAAATTATGTCTTGAAGCTTGACCCGACCTTCGAAAGAAAAAAAATTCCATTCTAAAACGTCTCTGTACTAGGCAGCTGCTTGAGTCTATCCTTAAAAGTAAGCAAATTCAGTCAAACAAAAAGGTTCCAAACCATCTCATGCCATATCAAATTAAAGGAAATCATCTAATTAAAAGACTGGGCAACCCTCTAAAGCAAGAAAATGTTTTTTCGGAAAATTCGTCAAGTGAATAGTTGCTGTCTTTAAACCAAGTATCTTGTTGAATCATTTCAAAGGTAGAATTCTGGCGGTAAAGTGATGTTAGAATTCCAAATAAGAATTTTTTCTTGTTTTTACATGACGATAAATCAAGATAATGTTCGAAAAGACCGAATTCTTACCATTAGAACCAAACGAGAGGGCTTTGATAGAATCTAGGCAGTGGCTCGGTTCCTTTATCACTACTTTTCGACAGAATATTTCTTCGAATAACTTTTTTCTCGCTAAAAAGATTAATCCAGCTTTTGAATTAGATGATTTCCTTTAATTTGATATGGCATGAGATGGGTTGGAAAATTTATTCTATACAGATCATGCTTACTTTTAGAGTTGACTTAAGCGGCTACCTAATCCAGATCCGTCTTTGGTTGGATTATTTTTTATTCTATAGGTCAAATGTATCTTCAAAACATGATTTGAGTTTATTTAACTCACTCCCGATTGCAGGAAACGATTTTTCAATTATCTCGACCTTCCAGTATTCATATTGTCCACAAGGGTTCCCTTCGGGTGTCTTCTCGGTTCCGAAGAGAGTTTTCTTGAAAACCCGTCTACTCTTAAGTTTGAAACTTTTTCCTGTGATAGAATGAAGGTTTCTGTGCTCAAATACAAGATTTGATAAAGATCGGCTGAGTTTTCGCTGAGTACGAGGGCTAAATTCAAGTCGTTCTCTAAATTTTTCACAAAAAAATTTTTAACAAAAAAAAGAGTGTTTTTTTATAATTTTAATGCCCAGACTCAAACAAGTCGCCAACCAATAAATGAGAGTTCGTTTGAAAGGAGAAAACGTATATTTCTGACTAAAAGAAAAAACAAATCGATATCCCGATCCAATGTTGAACTATAAGCCTTTGAATATAAATGAAACAAAAAAATCATAAGCGTTCTCTAATTTTTTCACAATACTGTAAAATCTGGGTCGGTATTTCACTTCTGAGTGATTGAAAATTATATAAGTCATCTTATATTCATACATGTTCTGTTAGAGTAACAAATTTTCTACAAGCCACATGGTCGCACTTATTTATCTGGTTATATTCATCTATTATTTCCCAACTTTTTATCGAAAAAACGAAAATTTACAGTAGTTTTCTTTTTTTTTGTAATTCTAGTTCAAGGTCCAAGCAGAGTAAGCCAACAATATGTAAGAAATTTTAAAATTTATCATAAAAATAAGGGTGGAGGAACAAGCAACAGGTGGAGCAAATATTGGATTCACGTAAATTAATGTAATACTTTCACTACCATTGCGAAACAATAATGTTAAATTTATTTTGTTTTGTTTTTTTTTCGAATTTTGCAAAGAAATTCTAAAATTCAGCTTAAACAATAATTGCAAAACAATCATCATCGTCATCATCATTGAGAAATTAAAAATAAAACGAACCCAAGATTTATTTAGCTATCTCTTCAATTATACAAATCTTCTTTTTTAAAATTGAAGCATTTTAAATTTCCCTTTAAGTGATAATTTATTTCTATAATAAGTTAACTTTTATTGCAATAAATTTCATTAAAAGCATGCAAATATAGAGAATTTCAAAACAAACATGTGCATATATTGCTTGTTTCTTTTTTTTTCTTGCTAGCTCTCTTTTGAAATCTCTTTTTTTTTTTGCTCGATAATTTTTTTGTTGTTGTTGTTGTTTCAATTTCTAGATATCAATCGACTAAAAATACCAAGGTGCCAAAAAAATATTTTTCAAAAAATCATAATTTTTTGTTAACCATGCCGTGAGACTTAAAGACAAAATTTTTTTTTTAGATCTTATTTTTTTAAAGCAATGCCTTTTGCGAAACCCGAAAATGCTCTCAAGAGAGCTGAAGGTAACCCTTATTAGGACCCGATGGTTTTGGACCTTACTTTAAATTTTTGTATTTTAGAGTTCATTGAAGTTGGCAAAAAACAACGAGCCTTGGACACTTTATACGAAATTATTCGTTCAAAAAAACATCGAACATGGCAAAAAATACACGAACAAATAATGAGAAATTATTTAGTTCTTTGTGTCGAATTAAAAGAAAGTCACATGGCCAAAGATGGTTTACATCAATACAAAAACATATGTCAAAATGTAAATGTTAAATCACTCGAAGATGTTATCAATGGATTTTTACAATTGGCCGAAGAGAAAGCTGAAAAGGCGAAAAAAGACGCAAGTGACGCCAATGTACTCGCTGATGTAGACGATTTGGAATACATAAACTCACCGGAAAGTGTACTCTTAAAGGCGGTTAGTGGTGAATCGTCTCAAGACCGTGCTGATCGTGATCTTTTAGCCCCTTGGCTTAAATTCGTTTGGGAATCTTACAAACAATGTCTTGAATTGTTAAAAAATAACAATAAATTGGAAAATTTATATCAATTTGTAGCCAAACAAGCATTCTCATTTTGTGTCAAATACCAACGTAAGACCGAATTTAGAAAATTGTGCGAGACCATTCGTCAACACATGGTCCAAAGTCAAAAGTACACGAATCAACAACAAATTGATTTGAACAAACCAGAGACCCAAAACAACCATTTAGAAATTAGATTTTTACAATTGAACTATGCTATTTCAATGGAACTTTGGCAAGAGGCTTACAAAGCCGTCGAAGACATTTACGGCTTGATGAGCTTGTCTCGTACTAAACCAAAGCCAGGTCAAATGTACAACTATTACTCTAAATTGAGCTTGATCTTTTGGAAAGCGGGAAACCATCTTTTCCATGCTGTTACTTTACAAAAGTTATTCGTTCTTTTAAAGGAACAAAAAAAGACAATCACTCAAGATGAGATGATTAGAATTAGTACCAAGCTCTTATTGGCAACTCTAGCTATCCCAATTCCACCAAATCGATCAATAATTGACGAGTGTCTAGACCAAGATGAAGTCAGTCTAGAAAAACTTAAACGTCTTAGTTCATTGTTAAACCTTCAACAACCCCCAACTAGACTATCTCTATTAAAAGACTTGCAAAAGTATAACGTAATCAATTATGTATACCCAGAGATTAGAGATTTATATAAATGTTTAGAAGTTGAATTTAACCCTCTTAAGCTAAGTGACCGTGTTAACAAGTGTTTGGATTATGTTGAGTCTCGTACTGATTTGGTTAACGAAAATTATAATCAATACATTCAGCCAATAAGAGAAATTGCCGTAACTCGTTTGTTAAAACAAATATCTCAAATTTATACATCGATTGAGATTAATCGATTTTTGCGTCTTGTTCCTAAAGGTATAAGTGTTTATGATTTGGAAAAATTGGTTGTTGATGCGGCTAAAAATTTAGATTTACAAGTCCGTATGAATCATCAAACTAAATCGCTTCATTTTGGTAATGACTTGTATGTTGCTCAAAAAGATGATATGCCCGAAGGACCTTCAATTCAATCGATGCCAAGTGAACAAATTCGAAATCAATTGATAAATATGAGTCAAGCATTACAACAAGCTAATAAAATTATTACAGTTAATGAAAATAAGAAACGACACGATGAATTAGCATCTACAATAGCCAATGTTTATCGTCAAACATGCGAAAAACATCATATTGATTTGTTAAGACGTAAACAGTTAATTGAAAAACAAAAGGAAATGTATGAAAATATTGCAAGTGAACGAGAACGACAAGAAATGGAACGTAAACGTCAAAAATTGCTTGAAATTGAAGCTAAGACTAAGGTTAATGATTATAGACCACGTCAAGATTTGTACAAGGACGTTGTTGACGAAATTGAGCTCAAAAACAAGGCTGAAGATGAAGAAATTAGAAAAGATATCGAAGAAGCCAATAAGCTTAAGAAAGAGATGACGGAAAGATTGAAAAAAGAAGAAAAAAAATTGGATCATTTTATCCGTGCTTGTCATGAAAATGAAATACCTTTGATAAATAAAGCTGCTGAGATTGACCAAGAAGAGCGCAAGAAATTCTGGGAGATTAAAGAACAGGAAAGAATTGAGGACTTGAAAAAAGAAGCTGAGATCCAAGCTGAGAACCGTGAACGTTTGTTGCGTATGATGGATGATAAAGAAGGTTTCTATTCAATGATTCACTCGGCTCGTAAAGCTGAATTTGACAGACAAATGAAAGAGTTTACAGAAAAATTGTTGGTCGCTAGAGAGAGTAAATTGGCCGAGCGTAAAGAAAAGCGTAAGATCGAAAGACGTAATAAATTCTTGAAAGAGATCGAGGATAAGAAAAAACGTGAAGAAAACGAAAGAAAACAACGCGAAGAAGAAGAGAAACGTCGTAAAGCGGACGAACAAGCCGAAAAACAACGACAACGTGAGCGTGAAATAGAAGAAAAAATGGCTAAACAACAAGCTGAACCTAAGAAAGAGGATAAACCAGCTGCTTCAGCTGCGTATAGACCAAGAGCAATGGGAGGAGCCGGTCTTTCTAGAACAGAAAAACCAGCCGCGCCTGTAACAACAGAAGAGAGTAGTTGGAGAAGAAGAACAGACGATCAATCTGGTTCAGCTTGGAAAAGAGATCAAGACACTGAAAAAAAACCAAGCGGGTTTGGCAGAGACAGAGATGGTGGATTCGGCAGAGATAGCACGTATAGTAGAGACAAGGATAGTGGATTTGGTAGAGATAGAGACTCGAAAACATCGACAGGCCCAGCGCCAACACGTGGTGCTTGGAAAGAAGTTGGAACTAAGCCAAGACGTGAAGAGAAAAAAGATGATGGAGATGTATGGAGAAGAGGACCACCACAATAGATGATGAAAAAAAATTCCATGAGTGAAATTTTTTTATTAAAATTTATTCAAAAAAAAAAAGTTTTTTTTTCAAAATTTATTGTTTGAATAAATCCTGAAAAAAATTAAAAAAAAAATTTTTATCCCGTTTAGTTTTTTTTTTAATTGAAAAGAAAAATTAAACAAAAAAAAAAAACAATTTTTTTTATTTAAAATAAAATTATTTTAAGCTGCTAAAATTTGATTCGCCATCGGTTTCTTACATGCATTCGTTTGGAACTTCATTTTGTATGAAAGTCACTATCAACCTTGTATCATACTATTTTTAGTTTTTCACTAAAATATTTTTCTTAAGGAAAAAATGTAATAAGATTTTATGGTTCTCGTTGAAAATAGGTCTGTATTTCTTAAAGTTCAAAATCTTCGATACCGACTCTCGTTAATTCAGTATCCTCTCTTAACCGACATTTCTTTAACTTCACACTGTAATATTTTTCTATTGAATTTCATCTAAATATAGACAGAACAGTTCTCAAGAAAATTGGTCGAATCCCCAGGAAACAATTCGATGATCGAAAAAGCCTATTGGTAATGCGATATTTTTTATTTTGTTCCCGTACTACAAAAAAATTAATTCACGGGGTTTTCGCGATTTTAGATTTCAGTTTTTCTATCAAAAATTCTAAATTCAGATAGTAGGAAAGTTTTGAATTTAAAGCAATTTAAAGTGTTCTGGTCAATATGTGGTAAAATAATACTACTGTTACTAAGGCTTAGATTCTCAGCATTCTTCTTCAGACCCTTGGAGACGCTACTTTCTCTAAAATAGCTTTTCAAAAATTATTAAAAAATCTTCCAAAATGTTTTTTTTAACTAATCGGACGAGGGTGTTTGAAAAATGACAGGCTACAAATCAAGATCTATGAAAAAACTTTCGGCTAGTAACAGATTAGTGTCAATGCTATCCATCTTAGTAAAAAAATTTCAAAAAACTACTAAAAAAAATGAATTTCTTGCACAAATTATAATTAAATGCAAAAATGGTCAAGAAGCTTATTTCTTAAATAGTAACCTGGACATCTAATGGAATTAGTTATAAGTTGCCAAGAAAGGCCTCTGTCCAAACACTGGATTGTTATTCTGTCTTCAAATTTCGTTTGGATCCTGAGATATTTAAAAAAATTTCTTTATGCTTTAGAATCAAATTTTACATTTAATTATTTTATATGAATGCGTCAAACACTTTTTTCCTAACTAATCTTGATGATTAACTATTTTTTGAGATAAGGTCTTTCATTCAAACATATAAACGACAAATGTCAAAAATCTAGCCACGGTGCACGAGAGACTAAAACAGTCCGGAGCAAATTTTAAGGGCTAATGAAGAAAATTTCCAAAATCTCTCCAGTTACTCCTCCATCATTTTGAGTTGAAAATTGTGATCTACGTTCTAAATAACCTAAAAACCAATATTATATTTAGAGCACCTAAAAATATGCTAAAAAACAGGGGGTGTATTGTATTAAATGAGGGGTGTTTAAATCCCAAAAATTTAGAGTTGTTTGTAGACATGAAAATAAATTGTTCCGAAGGTTGTTGAGGGTATAATTTTGAAGAATTTTCGATGCTGAATTTCCTAGAATATTTAGTTTTTAGCTATATTACACCCGACTGTATGCATTTAGATCAAAACGGAGGTGTTGTTTGTCAGATTAATTGGAGATTTAAAGATTATCAAACAAAATTTAACTCTAAATCAAGGTAAGCGCATCTACTTGCTTTTTTTTATAACTGAAAGCACCCCTTTGTTTTGTTGTCAATTTTTTATTTAAAAAATTAAAATAAATTGAAGTTTATTTATTTAAAATTTATACCAATTACACATCAATACGAAAATTAAATTTTCTCTAAAGCGATAGTTCTTGACTATTTTATTTAGTCTAAGGATTTTTTTTACGACCTTTTTGTCTAATTCTTCCACCTCTTTTTTCTTCACTAAACATTGCACTTTCACCTAAATCAGAATTTACATCACCTCTTTTACGTCTCTATCGAAAACAAATTATTAGAAAAATTTTACAAAAAACAAATTTGAGTTAATTTACTCCTGCTTTTGGAACACATGGTCTGTCTGCTCCAATCTTAGGATCAAAATCAAGACCATAGTATTTAGACGTACTACACCAAACATCACCACCACCCCAATCAATGCAATCAGTAAAGACTTTATTTTCGTAGACAAATGGAAAAAAGCAACCTTGTGCATCGAGTCCAGCGGGGAGAGCTTGTTAAAAAAATTATTTACCAATTTGATCTTGAAGAAAGAGAGAGAGTTAAATTTACGAGTTTCGCATCTTGTTCCAGTGAAAAATGGATCACATTTACAAGTACAATCATTTAGGTTCAAAGTACCACCATTCCAGCATTCCATACCTTTACAATCACACAATCCATTATCACATTTACCTGGACAACCAGAGCATCTATCACCCTTTTCAAATGGTTTTATTTCGTCTTCAGCTGTAAGTCTACAGCCATTTAAAGGAAAGATTAAAAAAAAACAAGTGAACAATAAAGTATTTTAAAACTATTACGGGTAGTTGTAATTGCATACCAAAGCTCGATCGACTCTATTCGGATAAACACATTCGGCATAACCGCAACCAAGTCTTGATACCTCTTCGACGATTAACTTAAAAAAAAATCCTCAATTTAATCTTCATTTTTGAAAAAATTAATTCAAAAAGGTTCATTACTTGTAGATAATGTCCCGCGGAAGCTCCGAATAAGGCATAGTCTGGTTTAATACCAACACCGTATTGCCACATGATTATTTCAGCTTCGTACATTGTTTTAAACTCTTCGAAAAATGGTCTCCACGAAGCTATGTACATAATATTTTGACCTGTGTTTCTTCCTCGTCCTTAATCAAAACTTTTAACAAACAATTATACAATAAAGTTTTGTTATTTATATGAACCTGGTAGAGATCTAAGTCTGCTATTGTCATGAGCGAATTGACAACGATTCGCATGACTTTGAGCCACTTTAGCTAATTCTTCATCCCAATACTTGAAAATTTATATTTTTTTGTAAAAACAAAATTTTCATTAATAGAGATAAAAATTTACGATTTTTTGCATACGACTTGCTGGTACTGCGGTAGTTCTTCTGTAATTATTGTGCAAGTCCAAAATTTGTACTTTATCTAGTTCAGATATTCCAATTTTAGCAACGTTTGGTCTTGGTGGTAAACAAGCCGTATGAAACGGAGATATTTTGGAATATTCTGCAGGACAACTTCCAACAGGAGCTAAAAAGCTCGAAATTTTATCAGTACAAATTTTTATTTTTCCATTTGTCGCTTTACATTGAGGATATCTATCGACTACTTTACACTCATCAGCACAAACCCAATTGACTTTCGAATAATCTTTAAAAAAAATTAAATTTAAGTCTAAGCTTGTCATTAATGGAAGTAATTAATTACCAATGCAGTAGCTCCAAACACCATTGTTTTCATTGTTAGTGTTACACCATGGAAAGATTCTGTTGTTACCAGGAGGAGCACAGTCAGTGTAGGTCTTGCCCATGTATGTAAATGGAAAAACACACATTGATTTATCAGTTACATAAGCTTAAATAAATGGGTTTAGTCAAGGTCTATGATTTGGGATATTTTATAATCAAATTATTTACGATCTTGTCCTTTAACAAATTGTAAGCATACTACTGTGAGTATCAGTAGACTATTAAATTCAAACATTTTAGCCTATCTGATTTATAAAAAAAAAAGCTGTAACAAAACAAAATTAGTCTAAAAAAAATTTTGAATTTGAAATTTTTTTTTTCTTTTTGTTTTGATGAAAATATCTTTTATACTTATTTGACAAACTCCCAAGTCATTTAGATTTTAAAAAACTCGGCAAGTTAAATTTGTTAAATGATTAATCATGTTAGAATTTGAGATTTTATAAAATATTTTGTTGTTGTTTTTCATGTGTCATTAGGTATCTATAAATTAGACTTTTAATTAATAATATTGATTAAAAATAATAACGATACCAAAAATAACATTATTTCAACTCAAAAAATTGACTTGTCAAAATGAAAAATATGTTAAGCTATTAAATTTTATTGCGTTAGTTAAATAAGAATATTCTAGACTTTTAAAGGAATACTTTAAGCAATGTGAATAAGAATCGCTACGTAAGCCAGTTATGACGATATTGAAAGAAATCATGATTTGCACTAGCGGTTGTGATTGATCATCAAAAATTGTGATCATTTAAATGAAGTCTTTATTTAAATCAAAATTCAGCAGACTTTGAAAGATGTTCAAGTACCTTTTAAGTACACTGTATTTCTAAAAAAACTACTCAAAGACCCTTTAATTGGTGGTGCTTAACTCTCTTGATTGACTTGCAATACTCTAAAAAGTAGCTGGTTTGTTAAAACTTAGAATAAAGTAAATCATTAAAATCAGTAATGATCAGTAATGATCAATTGATGCATAATTTTCCCAATAAAAAATAACCAATTGAATCAGCTGAATTGAAAAGTCCCTAAAAAATAAGTTCCAAAGTTCAAAATTAGAATTTTCAAAGGTTAGTAAATCAAAAAACAACTCAAGTCAGTTCAGGTTTTAAGACGAATTTAAGTCAAAAGAAATTCTAGGACCCCAAAATTTGACTATAATATTAAGAATTTGTCAAACGAAGGAATTCGCAAGGTGACTTTAGATGAATTATGAAGATAAGTTAATTTGCAGCATTTGGAGATTCTAAAAAACCGAAACAACAGTTACATATGGCTCATGATGATCTCAAGATTCTAGTCCTAGAAAACTAGCCCTAAAATGTTTCAGCCTAGTTTTAAACTTATTTTCGTCTAAAAAGTGTAAAAAATTCAATTAAAAAATAACGGTCTCATTTAGAAACTCTCGTCGAGTGGAGCAAAAAAAAATTTAAATTTGGTATTATTTGCTACTATTTAAATTAGGGGTGTCGTTTTCATTCATTGAATACCCTTTTACCGCGAAATTTGTCATTTTTTTTTTAGAAAAAATTATTTTTTAAAGTTCGAAAAACTTTTTTCGAGTGTAAAGCTATTGAAAAACAAGCATGCCGTTTCAATTTAACATACTGTGCCCAAATTTTTTGAATACTTGAAATAATAAAATATTCATCCCGAAAAGATTTATTTATTTAAAGACATGCCCAATTCTTCCAAATCTCTTTTTGGAAGATTTGTTTTATACCCTATGTTAAATACTCTCATCTTTTTAAAATTGAATTTTCTCTTCGATTCGGCGAACGGTCATGAAGCTTTTGAGCTTTCACCATCGAAACGCTCTCTGTGAACGTTCGCTCATTTAATTCGTAAATGACCAGCACTGTACAAGTTTTAAGAGCTACCGAAAATTACTCAACATAATTTTCTGCAAAATGACTTCAAATTGATAGTAGTGGTAGCTGATAAGGCTTCTTATCGTAGCGGATAAGGTAGTAACAGAATTTGTGGGTCTTATGCGTTATGTGAACAATTGTTCACTTATTGGTTATGTGATCATTGAGTAGGTAATAGTAGTAGTAGTTTAACTGCGACTCGAAAAATCAAGTAAAACCTAATGGCTATAGCAGTTTTTTGCAAGCTTTTGCTTGCCCATCCAACATTCATCTAATCTTGATTTGAAATTCTCGATTGACGTTGCTTCAATTAATCTCTGCGGCATACTGCTCCAGTCTTCAACAACTCAGTTAGTGAAAAAATTGAAACGGACTGCACAATTCTTAACCAGCTCTATTTTTATTCCCATTGAATGACCTCGTATTTTTCTTTGTTTACTTTTAGTGGAACACCATTCACAAATTCGACCCTTTCAATGCTACCGTATTGCCTTGCAATTAGTGGCATTGCATTAAAACCTAACTTTTCGGTTTTTGATGCCGCAGTAACTATATAAAAACGATTATTTTTTATTATTTTTAAATGCCGCATTAAAAATCGAATTCAGTTGAATTTAGTCGAGTTTAATGCGGCATTAAAAATATTCGTTTTTACACGTTTAATGCGTGCATCGGTCACTGAGTTCAAGACAATACGGTATTAACAATTTTAAAAAATTGAATTAAATCACCTCTTCGCCTTCTTGTGTCCATATCTGTCATTTTGAATCGACTAAGTCTCTCTTCATACTCTTAGTTTGAAAAACCTGGAACAAGTCTTGTAGCTCTGCGCTGTACCTTCTCAATTTTTTTTTTTTTCTTGGTGAATAAAAAAATTAAAGAATACAATTTGTTAACATGAATTTATTTTCGTGAGCAAATTTAAAAATAGGTGACCAAAAAAAAAGTTATGTGAGCATTTGAATGGAAAAAGGATGAGCAAAAAGGGACACTTCCGTCTCTGATAGTTGGGGTTTGAACAGGTTCTTTAATATCACCATTGTAATTTCTTACTAGAGCTAAATTTACAATCTGGATTTTGGGTATATTGGGTCGGAGTTTGATTGCCAATTGATGATGGAACGATTGAGAAAATTGCCAATTTTAAATCTAATCTGTCTGCGATTGTGGTATCCTACTAGCCACCAGCCTGTACTAGTTACCCATGTTTCCTTCTGTCGGGATGCTGGAACAGTGATCTTAATTAGATTTAAAAATATGTTTTAAAAAGATTATTTGAAGTTTAAAACTTGATCGATGTTGTACCAAACATCTGTTAGACTGGGGATTAACATTAGGTCATTTTTTATGATTTTTTGTTTGCCTAATCAATGATCGCATAATTGGAGAACAATGTTGATCACATATTTTTTCAATTTTGACAATTGGTCACCTAATATGCGGAAAATTGTTCACATAACCCATAAGACCCGAAATTTTTTATACTCGCTACGTTTGCATCTTTCGACGCCCTTATTTTTAGTCACAGCGACTCGCGGGTCTCGATACGATGATTTTCAAATTTTTCTAGTATCAGGCCATCTGGAGAATGACTAGTCGATGATCGTTTCCAAGCAGCAAAACACTTATGACACATCCATTTCGATTATTATTATTTCTTAACGTTACATTTATTTTTGCCTCAACCGGGATTCGAACTGGCACGTCCAAATTTTTGAAAAGAAGACTTGGTTTACAAGGTTCAGAAAGGTCAGTGAGATGCTATATTAATACATTAGGCTGGAGATACAGAAAAGTATTGTCAAGCCGTTTTTATTAAAAAAAGAATCGAACGAGTTTTTTCTGTTACATGTGCACAATTACAAAATTTTATTTGAACGTTTATGCGCGTTTTTGTTCACACTTGAAATTTTTTGAAAAAAATGAAAATATTTGACGAACATTCAGGGTATCTTGAACATTCATTTTTGGAAACTTTGAATGACCAGGGTAGTACATCAATTACAAAAAAAGATTCTAATACTCCATTTAGTGGCTTATATCAAAACAAAATCACCTTCAGAACTATATTGCTTTACATTTCTTTACATCTCAGTATAACACAGATTTGCCAACTCGGTCAAAACATCTAGATCCCTCTGCGACACAGGCTAATTTTTGATTAATCTGATTAAATTCAAGGACAAGCTTCGATTTTCAAACAGATCTAGTAAGCCATTGATATAAAAACAAATAAAACTGAGCCTTGTGGTTGTCCACTTGAAACTTCTTTCAAAGACAAGTCAGATTTTATAAATTAAGATGGCATGGAAATTTAGCATCACGTGAAACTTAAACTACTGTCCAATCAGTCTTAGACTGACTAAACAACTCCACTGCATCTACAACTGCAGACAATAACCAGTGTTATGAATGTTTGGCATTCATGTATCCCACAAACGTAGGTTTTGGCCATGTATTCCGGAATACTTATATGTATTCTTTGTGTATTTCATGTATTCTTCAGAGGACAAAAAATACATTTTTTTAAAATTTTGTATTCCAGAATACTTTAAGAATACATATTTTCAAAAAATATTGCAAAGAATACTTATAAGTATTCTAGAATACATACCTATGTATTCGCGAATACTTGCAGATGTTTTCAGGAATACTAGAAGAATACTAGAAGAATACTAGAAGAATACTATAAAAAATACACAAAAAATACTCTAGGAATACAGCAAAAATACTTGAAGAATACATAGATTATTTTTAAAGAATACTCAATGAATACTCGCAGAAACTTGGGGGGAAAATTGGAAGAATAAAAAAACACACAAACAAAAAGTGTTATTTTTTTTACAGAAGTTAAAAAAAGACATTAAAGGAAAAATTCTTTTTTTTATGCATTGGAATAATGCAGCAAAGCATACTGTTTTTCCTTGCTGAAAGAGGTGTGCATTAATAACCTAAGTTGATTGGCCAATTTTTTTTTTTCAACCAATCTGTGATTCCGCTAAAACCCAAGTATTCAGGTTTAGTTACATGTAAAATTGAACGAGAATTTACGGTAATATACACCATCATGCTCTATGGTCGTTAGCCATCTATCAGCGACCAATTCAATACCTCTCTTGTACCATTCCTGGCTTTTTGAGTTAAAAAACTCAAGGCTCCCAGCTTCAACTTAGTCTTGTTTAATTAAATTCCGCCCTCTAAGGAAATGAGCCATAGAGCGAAAAAGATGATAATCAGAAGGGAAAAGGTCTGGATTATATGCTGGATGAGGGAGAAGTTCAATTCCTTCCAGCTCTACAATTTTTATCTCTACAAAATTACATTACTGTTTTTAGAATACTTTTTTTAACATTTTTATTCCTCCAATTTTCCCCCCAAGTATTCTGCGAGTATTCATTGAGTACAGTCGACTCGCTTTAATCCGTAACATTCGGGACCGGGAAAAACCCATTCCGGATTAAATTATACGGATAAAATTTAAACCGGAAAAGGAAAATTTTTTGAAACCTTCCGATTTAAAGAAATTTTTTATCTGTTCTATAAGTTTAATTTCTAGAAATCATAAAATTTCCCATCATAATTAACTAAAAAAAGATATTGACTGCTCTTGTTAACTTCAAAGTCTTAAAAATGTAAAAAATAAGAGGGTTTGATCATCAAAATTAAGAATGGAAAATAAAATTTTTGGATTGGAGATTTATTTAAAATTTATTTTTTCACTAAATACAATTGTCGGTTTGATTGAGTCAATTATTGAATTTAAATTTAAAAAAAAAACAAGGGATTGTAGAATAAAAGTTTTTTTTGGTATTTTTCTTTGTTTGAAAATTAAAATGAAAAAATTACGGATAAAGGATTGACTTTAACATGCATGTATATTAATAGAGATCATTTTTTTCTGTTCCGAATAGAATAATAATCCGAACTTAATTACGGATTAAGACAACAAAATTTGCATTGAAAGTATTAGAGAAGGGGTAGGGACCGGGGAAAAATGTACGGATCCCGAATTTTACGGATAAAAGCGTTCCGATTAAAAGCGAGTCGACTGTATTCTTTAAAAATAATCTATGTATTCTTCAAGTATTTTTGCTGTATTCCTAGAGTATTTTGTGTGTATTTTTATAGTATTCTTCTAGTATTCTTCGTGTTTTCTTGATATATTTTGGAATACATTTGCAAGTATTCGAGAATACATAGGTATGTATTCTAGAATACTTATAAGTATTCTTTGCAATATTTTTTGAAAATATGTATTCTTAAAGTATTCTGGAATACAAAATTTTAAAAAAATGTATTTTTTGTCCTCTGAAGAATACATGAAATACACAAAGAATACATACCTATGTATTCCAGAATACATGGCCAAAACCTACGTTTGTGGGATACATGAATGCCATGTTTTTTCAAAATAATTAGCATCCAAGATTTTTGGAGGATTTTCAACGATTAAGTTAAAAGTTTCTCAAAAAAAAAATCAGCCGAAACGATTCAGATTAATTTTTATTGTCTAAAGCTAAAAATCAATAGCCTAAAAATTTGCATACCAAATAATTAAAATCGAGCTATAACATTTGAATAATTTCGAATGTCAATTTAATTAGTTCATGATAGAATTGGTCAACGGTCTTTTCATAGCGTGCAAATTGTTTTTTCCGATTTTAAATTTTAGATAAAAAAAAAATTTGATTTGAAGCGCTTGTTTTGTGATTTTCCTTCTCTCGAAAACTGTAATTAAAATAAAAATCATCATGAAACAACAAAAAAACCTATCTATGCAACATTGTTTTCAAAAAATATCTCATTAAAATAAATAATTAGTAAAAAAAAAGTTCAACTTCCTTGAAATTTTAATGAAAATAATCGTTTTGTCCTTAAATTCCATTCTAATCAGGTACATTATTTGAACAATAATTTCTATGATTTCCTTCAATCGAATCAATTAAAACCGAATGAAATACTAAAAAACGTAAACAAAACTAGATTATCATAAGGCTTTACTAAAACAATTCACTACTTGAGCTTTTTTTTTTATTTGAAAATAAAAATGAACCTGATTAATTAAAACTTGTAGGGTTTTTGCTTCTTTTTTTTTGTTTATATTCGATTTTTTAATTAGGAAAATTTTCAATAGTTTTAAAATAATTAGCGGTAGGGATGATGATGATGAGATTGTAAAGTCAAAAACTAAAATAAAAATGAATGATTTCTAGATTAAATCTTATAAATGCAGTTATTTTATTTGCAAATACATTGTGATTCCTAATCGTCGTTTTTTTGTTGTTGTTGTTATTGTTGCTGCCGAGTGGTTATTCACCTCAAAAATTTCTCTTTTTTTGTATTTTTCAACAAAACAAAATTTTCTATTTTGATATTTAATTCTTAAATAATAATAATAATAAACATATACAAGAATTGGTTAGTATTTTTTCAGGAACCTTGACTTAAGATTACTTATAATTAATCCTCACACTCAACCCTTCATTTTATCTGATTTTTGAAATTTGATTAAGATCAAGCATGACGTTAGAGTTATTAAATGATTTATTTTTTTCTTATGATTTTGTATAAGATAAAAATAATTTGTAATTATTTTTGGGGTCGGTCAAACTTTTTCAGAAGATTCCAAAAACCAAGTCTTCTTTAATTGAAAAAATAGCTGACCATCTGACCTAGTATTAGAAAGGGTGAATATTAAATATTATAAGAGGTCAAGGATAATATAAGGTAAACACATATTTTTCCAAGGAGAACTTTTAAAAATACGGACTGCCCGATTTTATTTCAGATCTTTCCAAAATATTTCATATTTTAAGAAGTACTAAGATATTCTCTGAAACTCAACAATCTGCTAACCACCGGAACTGACTTTAGCTGGTCTAAAAAAATCTGCATTACTTACAAAAAAGAAAATATAATATTTGTAATCACGTCGTTACTTAGCTTAAAATCGTTTAAGCGGCTTCAAGCAAGAAATTAATTTTTTTTGAAAAATAATGAAACATAAACATAAGAAGTTCATGTAAAAGTATGAGAAGAAGTTGTGTCAATTTTTTACCTCAGTTTCGGGCCTAAGAAGTTTTTATGAGTAAAATTTGTAATGAAAATTTGATCTACAGTAAGAATTGATTTTCAATCCGGATCCGTGTTTTAGAAACCCGACAGTCCGTATCATTCGATGCGTGTTTAGGGACAACCTAATACAAATACCATGTAAAATATCGGTATTTTTCTTTTAGGTAAAAATTTCGTAATCGTCGTTTATTAAAACCCCTAGAAAACATATGTCTAAATACCTGGAGCATATTATTTTTTGAAAATCGATTCCCGGTGCTAAACTTGAGATTAAGGGCTTTTTTGATAGATGGTTTTGATGGCTTTGATGATAGATGTTTCTATACCGTTGTTAAAAGCGGAGTGGTAGGAGTAGTGTTAATATTTTTACCCATATTCCGGGGTTTTCGAGGTCGTAGATCACAGTTATAATGCCAAAAATGGAAAATTTAAATAAAGTGTCTGTTTTCCTACGGATGAACTTTCCTTTTTACGGAGCCTCGATAGCCCTTTGGTTGTAAAGTCTATTGGAGTAGTCTGCATCTATGGTACCATTTAAGCCTATCAAAAAGCTTTTTAGAAAATTTCTGACAACACAACATGGTCATGATTATATTTAGGAGTTTTTATTTTTTTTTAAACTCAAGTCATATCAAAAAATTATAAAAAACTTTCCATCTTATTTTTCTAATTGTACTTTTCGTTTCTTTTTTACAATATTTCCTTTAGAAAAATATCTGTTTGAATTCAATTAGGAAAAATAGAATACAAAAGAGGTTCATTTTTTTTCTAAAAGGGAGATTTTAAGAATATTAATTCTTCATTATAAGAATACAAAGACTAGCTTTGCATGATCAATTTAATTCACTCTACTTAAAATAATTGAATTAGAAAACTATAAGACAAAAGTATCCCGTTGTTTTATTTTATTTTTTAAAAAAAAAGTGAATTTCTCTTTTCAATTTTCAGTGTGTGTGTGTGTGAGCCTGTCTTGACATATTTTTTAAGAATTTCAGCTGTAAATTAGCTGATAAACCGATTGATAAGAAAAAATGTTCACAACAAATGCCATTCTAATTTTTTTTTAGAACTCATCAACTCGAAGATCTAGGTGAATAAAAAAAAAATTATTTTTTTTTGAAAAAAAAAGCGATAGATAGAGAAAGAGCCAGAGGCTATTTTTTAATACCAAGGTGATTATTTAAATAATTTCGGCTATTTTTAATTTTAAACACAAATTATTCATGGTTAAGCATGAGTGAATATATTTAATTTTGTACTTTAACAAAACAATTTGAATAGATAATATTATTCAAATTTAGAAAACGACTTAAAAGTATAATCGTTTTAAACAACAACAAAAATAAGGAGAGAGGAAGTTTAAATTAATATATTTTTATCTTTTTTTTTCTATTTGAAGTCATTTGTTTGAATATGTTAATAAAACAAATAACAGAGTCAAACTGTCATTTGACAGGTAATAATATTAAAACATCAAATAATAACGTATTTGATTTTATCGGGTTATTTTAATTACACGTTATTTTTAATGTTTTGAAAATAAATTTTAGCACTTCTTTTTTTTTTTAATATTTATCGCTAACGGACTAGTCGTTTAGTGGAGTGATCAAATTAATTTCATTCAGAGATTTTTTTTTAAATTAATTTAGAACAAAGATCCATTTTTATGTTTAGAGTATAAAGTTTCTCTATTTAATTTTAAGGCACCATTTTTTCTAATTATTAGAGTCCAGCACAAAAATTTTATAGTGCTCAAGATGGGGAATGGGGCTATGATCTTTTTGAAAATTGAGTAGGAACATAGCACGCCCCAGTTGGAATCAATTAAGAATTGTTGTTTTTTTAAAATTTTTTTATACGACCGATCAGGCTTTCGGAACCCTTATTTTGAGACGACCACGACTTACAAGTCCGTATCTTAGCAATCCATACGGCTTTGTATTTGATTACCATTGGTCATTTTTTTTTAAATGGGTTTTATGTAGAAATAGTTTCTTTTAGACACCCACTGTAGAGGGTTCAATGTTTTTTTCAATTTCTCTAAGAAAAACTAAATTAAGGATAAGATGGAGTATAATTGATTTACTTGAAGATTATGTCAAGTTCGTCTTCATAGTCCGAATTTAATAAAATATCTCCTAACCTGGTCGTTCACATGTTCTAAAAATTAACGTTCAAGTTCAACCGAGTTTTTACTTTACTAATGTTTTCGGGATTTATAGGGCTATGTGAATTTTTGTGAGTCCCAAAATCCCAAAAATACCAAATGGATCAAAAAACATTTCATTATAATAATTGAAGGATCATTTTAAAACTGGATATAGTTAATAAGAAATATTTTTTTGGTACAAGAAGCGCTTCTGCAAAACTCTACAATTCTAATTACGCAGTTAAAAATATAAATTAAATACGCAATTAAAATTGCAGAGTTTTGCAGAAGCGAAAAAATTTTTTGGTCAGTTTTGGATTTCTGAGGATTTTGGGACAAAACTTCACATAGTCATTTATAGGCAAAATTAAGTTTTAAAACTATTCGTAGCCGACTTATTTTGATTAAGTAAGAAGTGTTTAGCAGAAAAGTACGGTACGGGTACGCTGATGTTACGGTAACAAGGATCAGCTAATTGTTGTACATTGAATTTAAGTCTCAATTCTTTCTTGAATGTTTGAACTAAAATAGTGAGCTAAAATGAGTTGTAAAACGCCTGGTGGTCTAGTTTAAGGTGTCCTTTGCGAAACTCAGGAGATAATGGTTAATATTCAGCAATATCGCCATGAGTTTTTCAGTCTCAAATTAAGAGCAATCATCAGAAACTACTTTTTTAGGCAGAAATTGATCAGGATACCTTTAAAACAAATTTCACATGACCTCGAATATTTTATTTTCTTAAAAATGGTCTAAAACTTGCATCTATTGACAATTTAAAAAAAAAAGTACAGTCGCCGCTCGTTTATATCATCCTCTTGGTTTTGCTAAAATAGTGTGATGTAAATGGATTGGGATATAACTAGATTTATTTTACATTATGCTGTATTGAATGGGAAAAGATAATAGTAGGATATAAGTGGATTGTGACATAATGATGACGTGATATAAACGAGCGGTGACCGTATGTACTTTTTGTACTTTAAAACGAGAGACAATAAATCATATCTCGAACGGGGTCCGGAGCCAAGTCCCAGGTAGGGTTCGGACAAGGGATTAGTTAAGTTCAGGCATCGGGAGAAGTAGGTTGTCTGTACTAAATTGAGCGCCTGCAAAAACTCTGCAAATTCTCTGAAAACTGCACACCATTAAAATAGATTTGAATTAACTGCGTAATTAATTTGCAGAGTTTTTGCAGGCGCTTAATTTAGATTAGACAAATTTTGTTCCGGATAAGACAAGTTTTATTTAGGCTATAACACCTCTAGAACAATTTTTATAACGTTTCTCCACAACTGTTATTGCTTTGTTGCTATAAACTTCACAGCGTCCTAAAAACGACAAAATCTATAAGAGTTGAACATAGCATTTTTTTAAAAAAAGTATTGATGATGGGTATTTATATAATGATCAAACTTTTGGGTAGTAATAATTAAGTTATTACGATTTTAAAAGGCTTTTAAATTTGTATTATCAAGCGTTTAAGAATTAGCATTTATATATTCAAATTTAATATTTTGTCCAAGATCTATTTTTACTGAATAAATTTAGGCATAATTTAATTTTTGTTTTTAAAAGTTTTGCTGAAAATTGTCATTTTAAAAGCTCATACCTTTAGAACTGATCATCGATAGCTGATAACCAACAAAAAAATATGACGAATACTATTTAATTATTCCTTTCATCTATCTATTTAAAATTACAATTTTAAATTGCATGCACGTCATTCGCTTTTTTTGTTTTTTTTTTTATCGCGAGTCATATTGGTATTTTATTGATTGACACTAAATGAAAGGGATAAGAATCAATTGTTGATTAAATTTGATGAGTCGACCAATTGTACAATTAATAAAATTGAAAAAATAAGTCTATACATTATAAGACAATCTAATCTCTTTTGCATATTCTTTAATTAGTCGATTGCAACAACAACAACAAAAAGAGAAAATTTTCCAATTTTTGTATCCCTCGATTAGATAATTTGAATTTTCCCTTTTTTTTTGTTTCTTTTCACTTAGGACATTACTTAAAAAGATTAATAAATTTCCCCTTATTCTCTCTTTTTGTGTTCGATAACTTAATCTTTATAAAACTTTAATTCAATAAATAATTGCTAATATTGAATATAAAAAAAACGCTTGCTACAATAATTCACTCTCTATTTCATCGAAAAAATAAAAAAAATTTCTATAATTTTTAATTATCAACAACTATTGTTTAAAATTAGATTACTTGTTAATGATTATGTACTATTTCCGGTCAGTACTTGTCCGAGCATGCACAACAAAAAAAAATTGTTTCGTAATTTTGGTAACAAGGATTAATCTAATTTTCAATATTTATAAAGTATTTTAATAGTTTGTGTTGAAGCGGGGGGAGGTATTATCGAAATTAAAGCTAAACCAACCTCTCTTGTTACCCCCTTTTTTTATTTAAATTATTTTTTTTATATATATACAACAATTAGAATGTGTTTTCTTTTTAAGGTATATCATTTTTCCTAGTTAATAAGTTTAGGAAAACAATTACAATTAAAATATTTCGTTTAAAATCAAGTTTTTCATCTTTTCTAACGGGTTTATTGGATAGATAAAAAAAAATAGTGATAAATTTAGTACGATGATCCTTAGCTTAATATTTAAGACATTACAAACATTTGAAAAAATAAAAAAGACTTTCTAACTTCTTTTCTTTATACATAACGTTAGAAATTTATTTTTTTTTGTTATTATAAAGAATAGTTTAAAATATTTTTTGTTTTGTTATGCACTTTCTTTGTTTAAAATATAAAGATACTTTCGAGAGCGTCGTGTAACCTTTTATTTTATAAGATTTTGTAAAATAAAGGGTACGTCTAATTTCATAAGGTTCATAACTTCTGAAAACATATAAAATAATGTCACTTTCTCAGGGCTAAAATTGAATCAAGAAATCATTTACATATTTGATTAGATGTGTTTTCTAGGGTTTTGTCTACATTAGGATTACGAATTTTAGGTCAAAAAGTGTCGATTCGAGATAGATCTTTTTTAGGCATTTAGTTTATATCTTTTAGGTCAATAACTTAAAAATCTAGTCCCAACATTTTGTGCCAATTTTCTTGCTCTACACGCTGATGATTATAAAAATATAGCTTTTGAGACATTTCTGGGATTGGATGTGAAAATTTACAAACTATACAAATCCGGTCTTTCACAATGCTCATTTCTGAAAGTTCATAAATTTGGAGTGGAGTGGTAACATAAAATTTTTATTTTTTTAAACCAACAAAAACATTGTAATCTTATGTTTTTCTGAAGGTGGATTACATTAATAGAGTCGACAGTTGACAAAATTTTGATCTTCATTTAAAATGAAAATTCGTGAGCTTTCAAAAATGAGCATTGTGAAAGACCAAATTTGTAGATTTTCATGAACTGGGAACACGTTTATCAGGTTAATCGGGGTTTGGTTGGTTGGCAAATTTGGATACCGTGTCAGTATTGTATTTGGCAAGCCTTAATATAGAAAAAGTATTGTTGAGCTTTTGGTCCTCTTAACCTTGGTTCTTAAATATCCCATTGTTTTAAGTATTTCATTAATCATGACCTGAATTTAATAATTTTGGGTTAATCCAAAAAGAATAATTTAAATTGCATAAAAATTAAGGTTTACGCATGACGCCTACCGTATTTCCTTGCGAATAAGTGCCCCCTAAACCCCCCTTTTTTTGGACGAACGGGCATCATGTTAGTTTTAGTTTCAGTATCCTTAATATTCAATCGCCTTTAGCATGATTTTTGGTCTCAAAGTGATGATTTTTAGTCGCTTCTAAGCAAGGAAATACGGTAAAATCTGAGTTGTTAGACATGTTCTATCAGAGTTTTTAGAGCATAGCCCTAACATTGTATATGGGATTACATCAATTTAAAATTTTATTAAATCATTGAAATCTTTTTTTATGGTTGATCTTCAAGTCTTAGATTAAAAAAATTCATAAGACATTTTTTTCAAATAAATCATTAAATTACTAAAAATAATTTTCAAATAAAAAGTTATTTTTAAGTTTGTATTGAATGTGGTTGAGGATAAGATTTAAGATATTAGATAATATTTGATTACAAAATAGATATTTTTGCTTCAATAAATTCAGGAAATTTTGTTTTTTTCTTTTTTTTTTTTACATTGAAGTTTAAATAGAGATGTACGAATTATTTCTGAATGAAAAATTTTGTGAACATACAACTTAAAATACTAGATCTATTAAATAATGATCCTTAAGTTAAAAATTCCAGAAAAATTTAGATTTTTTTCATCTAATTAGAATTTTAAGCTTTTAACGGATTTTTCTTTAAAAAAAGTTTTTTTTTTATTCTCAAAATGGAACTGCAGTCCTTTAGTAATATACCCCATTTAACACTCAAAGGACCGATTTTTTCGCTTAGAAATTGAAAATTTCAAAGCTGATCTTTCCGGAAGAATATTATACGTTTTTTGAACCTCTTTTTTCGTCTGGCTTTCTAAATGTACCTTTAACTTTCAAATTTTTAGCTCTTGAGAAGTTAAACAGACCATCCATGAAAATTCTCGCTCGATGAAGAAGAGGCTCTTGAAAAAGTTTCCTTTAGTAATCTTCTAGAGGTCATTTATTAGGTTTTTTTAACCCGCTCGGTTCTTAACGGTATAGAAAAAAATCGGACTTTTGATTATTAAGAAGTTGTTTCTTAATTAAAATCATTTAAAACATTTCAAAATGGCGACTAACTAAAATAAAATATCACATAGTAAACACGAGATACTAGAGTCTTGAAGTCCAAAACGATAAGCCTTTAGTTTAATTCAGCTCGGCTGACCTAATTCAGAACTCGGAGACTGAAATCCAAATTTAAAGTCCTTTCAACTGGAATCGACAGTTCTAAACGCGAATGGAACGTTTCATTTTCGCAATAATCATAATCAACTTTTTAAGCCAAAGTCTAAACGACTCATTGCTTGATAAATTTTTTTCACACCGATTTTGGCCAAATGTCTCTAGATGCATTGACTTTAATAAAAAGTGTAACCCTTTACAATTTTTCTGTTAAAATGAAACCCAAGATGCGTTTTAAATGGCTTTGGACATAAGAATATATCTCGTTGGTTAGGGGCTTCCTTGAATACATTTTGAATACATTAGGTTTAGCGAGTGCGCTTTGAAATATTTTTAATAACTTAAACCAGGGGTTGATTTTTTTTCCGGAAATTTTACACGAGGCCGGGTAGGGTCGGTAGTTTACGAGGGAAGAAAAGTGAAGAAGAAAAATTTTCTTACCCGATTTGGGGTGGTTTATAAAATTTCAAAAAGGAAAAAAAACTGGGTGGGTAGGTCTTTCTGAGAAAAAAATAAATACAAAAGAAAAAAAATCAAGTTAAATTCTTTTTCAACTTTGCGAAAAGATGTTTAGCCTCTCCCTTCAAATTTTATTTTTATTACGTTAAAAATTTAAAACGAAGCGGTTTAATAAATAATCTTAAAAAGGCTTGTTTTTTTAATTGACTGTGTGAATGGAGCAGGATAAAAAAATAACGTTTGAATTACATCGTTTTGAAATTAATGATTATTTTGGTGTGAGTTTGACAATGATCTAAGAGTATTAAAAAAAGCCGATAAAGTTTGCATATCCAGCGTTTCTATGAATACTCACTCTCGGGCTCAGAGGGTTTTTCCCTCTGAGCCCGAGTTTTTCCCTCTGAGCCTCACTCTCTATATTCACATTTTTTAGACAAATTATGTGAAATAAGTCACGGCAATTAACTTGATTCGACGGTTCGGGATTCGATTCTACGTGGAGAAGAAATTATCTGATTCCTATATTCGTATGAGACGACCATTTTTAAATTCTTGGGAAACCAGTGAATATATTTTTAGAAGGGACCTTAGAAAACAAGTTTACACTGATAATATTTAGGGGGGTGGGTATTAAAAAGTTTAGTATCTAAAGGACTTTTCTTCCCAAGGGTGGGTATATTTTGCGGAATATTTTTGACCCCCCGCCTAGTGTTAGAAATTTTTTTTTTTATTACCCCGTGCTTAAACTTAATAACTCGAATGAACAATTACTCAAGGATTGTCTTTTTATTTTTAACTTTTTCACGTTTAATCGATTCTGATCTACTTTTATTTTCTAAAAGTATTAGTTCAACAACATGTCTACATCTATATTAACCCTATTACTCATTTCATAAACATGGTTAAATTAGGACAAGACAACAACAACAAAAAAATATGTAGAACAGTAACTTATTAAGTACGCAACAAAAGATTAATCTAAAAAACTTGTTCCAAATTTTTGTTTGGAATTTCTGATCTTATCAATTTGAACACACATAGAGAGAAAGAGAGAGAAAAAAAAAAAAAACAAAATAGTCAAAACAGAAATTTGAGATGAATACATACCAAATGTATGTGAGTAAACAATTTTTAAGTAGATTATCAAATATAAAAATGATTCAGAAGTGAAAGTCTACTTTGATATTATTACTAATATAAAAGGATGTATGTATTTTTTTTCCTTGAAATAAACGTGTCCTTTAATTCAATTAATTGATTAAGAAAAAAAAATTTTTTTTTTTGATGTTTTCATTATTAATAAAAAGGATTTAAATTTCAAGTTCAAGTTTACAATAAAAAAATTCAATTTTTATGTTTTTTTTAAAAAGAACTTTGCCGACCAAGACTTGAAACAATATCAATTTCAAAATTTGTCTACTTTTTTAAATCCAGTTAAATTTTATTTTTCGATAAAACAAAATTTTTTTATTATCTTTTCGAAACATGATTGAGTTTATGGATGCTAATTTAGCTTGACATGATTTTATCTTGTCTTAATATCGATCATCTAATTAACAGCATGATTAGAAAGTTTTAGTTATCTTTTAAAAGTTAACATAATTGTCCTGCTGATTGTGTAGACTGATAAGAAACAAAAAATTAATATTTCTCATCTTAGACTCATCTCAAATGGGGGGCGAGAGTACAAAAAGTGATATTTATTTTAAGAACAACTGTGACAACAATTCCTACTACTACTACGCACAAACATAAAAATAGTTGTTTTTCCAACGGAACCGTTGTTTCTAACTGGAAATTATCCTTACTTAATTAGAACGAAAATTTCGAAAAACTAGTCTTTAAGTGATTTTTATAAAATAAACAATCTTTGTTTGATTTATTAATTTTGAAAAAAAAAATTGTAAATTTTTGTTAAGAACAGCTTGAGTTAAGAGCGTGTGTGTGATTCGATGTTAGTTTGTTTTTTTTGTTGTTGTTGTTGTGGTATTTTTGAAAAAAAAAATGACCAATTTTTTATCATGAAATATCAGCTTCGTTTATTTATTTTTTTATCACGGCTGATATTTAGTTTAACCGTCTTTAAAATTGGTCAACAAAAATTTTAATTAATTTACACTTCATGGTCAACGTTAGGTCTTTAACGAACAAATTCATAGTCTATAATTATTTTTGTTAGTTGACTATAATTATAAATTTTATTTCCTTTTGGATTTTTTTATCTTTTTTTTAAATTCATTAATGGATACTGAAAAGAGCGAACATCGATTTGAGACGGTTCCATTTCTTCTTGGCTGACAAAATTTTGGTCTTAAGGTCTTTGGATCAAGCATGGGATAGGAAAAAAAAATGTTTTTCTACACGAGGCCTTGGGGGAGTCAAGGACCACCCTTCTAGAATCGATTATTGATGAGTACTATAATTCCAATACAAAGTATTCAAACGATTTGTGTTTTCTAATTTCTTTCATGTCAAGATTCAGGGGTGGGTGGTTCTTGACTGCCCCGAGCTTCGTGTATAAATCATTTTTCTTACCCGTATTGGACCTGTACACTCAGAGCTAGGATGCTAAATACACCCAAATCTCGTTAAAACGAACAGAAAAAAATCCAATTTCGCCCGGACTTACGAATAATGAGTGTTATAAGTAGTAAACTTTTATTTTTTACAACATCTACCGTATTTCCTTTCTGATAAGTGCTCCGAAAATCGACACTTTGATCGAAAATGATGCGTATAGATTTTTCGGTTCGTTTGGATTATTTTTGATAGAATTCAATGCGCTTCATCTGAAGATCACAAAAGTGAAATTGACTTAATGTTCGTTCGTCTAGAAAAAGGGGGGGGGGGGAGGCGCTTATCAGCAAGGAAATACGGTATTAAATAAACAAACACGTAGTAGAACTGTAGAAGGGTGTTGAATGACTGAAGCTTTTTTTATCATGTAAAACTTCAAGTCTTTCAACGCTTTGATATGGCGATTGTAAAACTCCAGGTCTTTAATCCTCACCAGGATCTGTACAGATCATAATATTTACAAAAACTGGTAGAAAAAATTAGTTTACTTGTTTGAATCCTTTAATAGTATCTTCGGTGTCGATTTTTTCAAGTAAATCTTTAAAAACAAAAGAACATGCAGGTTATACATATCAGGATCCTGTTTGGGAAATCAAAATCTGGGACTTGGAAAATAGTTTGCTTGGTTACAACCGATTAAGATTTGAGCATATTACTTAAAATCGATACTTCGGACATGTTGTAGTTTTAATAGTTACCAATCATTTAATAATCTCACACCTATTTTTAGAGAAATTCTAATGGGTTTATGTCTTATATGATTTTAAAATTGACTTGTAAATGGCTCTCAAAAAAACAACTTAAAATCAAGTAAGACTTTGGTGTATCTGATGTAAATTTTAGTTATTTTATCTTTAAAAACTCCTTTATCACAAAGGACGGGTGTCTTAGAGTCAGAAATAATTTTTTTCTCCATTAATCAAACGGGAGTTTCGTTTACATTTTCACTGTTTGACAGTAGATAAACTCAAAATTGGATTCCTAATTTTAATCGATCGTTAAATCATGATTGTTTAACAACAAGATCGGAATCACTTTAGGCGAAATGGAAGGAATCTCGAAAAGTGTTAATAATTCAATTTGTTAAAATTAAAATCAAATCTTTAAGGAGACAAAATTGTTTTTTTTATCACTCTTTTCAAGACTTATCTAGAAACCAGATACTTTTGTTTTAAAGGCGATAAAGATTATAATTAAACAGTTTCAAATAACTGGACATTGCAAAAAAAAAAAGTAGGATGACTATTTGACATACTTGTCTGTTTAGAGAATCATAAATACATCTCTTAGGAAGTGATCTAATTTTTAATTTTCGGAATATTGAACAATTTTTGAAAATAGTTTTTTTCATAAAAAATAATTATAGTTATTTCAAGTCCATTAAATAAATTAATACGAACAAAGTAATTAAAGCAACTTAAGAGAGAACGCTGCAACAACAAAATTACTACAAGTCTATATTTGAACATTAGATTAATAAGTTTTGTAAGATTTTTTTTTTGTTTAAAAAAAAAAATTGAACGAGCCAACGAGAAAAATAAAGAAATTAATTGCTATTTGTTTTAATTATTTAGAATTTGCATTTAATTTCAATTAATGCTTTGTTTTTTGTTGGCTTGTCTTAGTCTTAGTCCATTACTGCTAAGCACAAAAAAGATAATCTGATTTGGCATATGATCAATACTCATTGAACCAAACTTGTTTTAGTGAACATTTGAAGCGGAAAAGCAACTACAAACTTGATTGATAGTCAATATTAGATGATCAAAAATCCTGAATATATTTATCATAGATTTAATAATTAATGAAATAAATCATTTATTCGACTTGTATATACCGAATTTATAAGAAATGATTGAATTAATAATTATTTATTAATTTAAAGATTTTTATATTAAAGTATCAGTCTGGAAAGTCGGTGCATTTCGATTAATCTTCAAATTTTTATTTTTTTTTGTAAATATTTCTTATTTGTGCCATTTGGATTAGAGATTATTAAATCTAGTGGATTTTTCTAAAATTTTGTTTCTTCATTTCAACAACTTCGAACATTGAGATAAATTACTTTTTAATAGAAAGTTTTTAAAGTGTCAATTTTTAATAAGATACTCAATAAAATTGTGTATTTGTATAACCTTTTTTGAATACTCTTAAGAGTATTATCTAAAGGGAGTATAAAAATTAAATTTAAGGTTGTATTCTTTATAATAACAAAAAAAAAAACAAACAAAATTTATTAAATCAGAAAAGTTTTTTTCGTTTTTTTTATTTTCCTAAGAGAAGTGTTAACCGAAAAATACCAAACTCTTCAAAAAAAATTTATTTTAACTCCCTTATTCCCTTGATTGCAAGAGAATCGTTTCTATCTTACAAAATATCTTCTTGTATAAAATCGTGTAAATACGAATTCATTTTAGAGAATTTCTTCTAAATTGGTTTAGATCTTGTTTGTCTCCAAACGGGTTGCTTAAAGTTTTTTAACCAAAAATAATGATAACTTAGTAATATGAGTACTAGTCGTACTTTTTCTGTGCAGATCTGACATCTAGTTGAACAATCCTAGAGTTAATTAGCTGCAGAAGCCGGGTAGACCGTAACAGAATTTTTTTATATTAGCTACGTTTGCATCATTCCCTTATTTTAAGTCACAGCAAAGTTGCTCTAGTATCAGGCCATCTAGAGAATGACTATTCGATGGATCGTTTCCCGGCAGCACAACACTAACTTAAAGTGGGATACAAAAATTTACGTTCGTTAAGGTGCTTTAGAGTCTCATATCAAGGTTCGCACAATGCAAAACTTCTACGCTATCTAAGTTTTATAATTTTGACCACACAGACGTGTTCTTCATGTATGAATTGTAGGGGGTCGAAATAAATTTCCATTTTTGAAAGAGTCCTAACTGGATGAATTAAGAAGAAGGGTTCTTCGTTTTTTTTATCAGGCCACAACTAAGATGATAGGGGACTAGAGCGTCTATTGTAGACCTCCAAAAAGCATTTCAAACACTATTTACTATTGTAAAATTTGTATTCAACACGATTTTAATAAAATTTGGTGACGAATGGTAAACGTTCATCCGCGGTTACGATTTTGTGTATGAGACACGTAAATGGTAGACCACTTCAGCTTGAAAATGCTTTTTTACTTTTGTATCCTGAACTGGGTTTGGATTCGGATCATCTTCTACAATAACTGTTTTAAGAAATTTACACTTTTCGACACAAAATTCGTGATTCTCACGTAGAAAAAACTTCAAGTACGATACAAGAAGTGTGAAAAGGGAAAAATCGATAAGAGCCCGACGGTTAGCAGATTCTAGTTACCCTAGCCCAACTCTTTGGGAATTTTTTCGAAAAATTTTAAAAGGAAAAATGCTTAAAGTAAGGGATCACTAGATTTAATTAAAAATTGGTACATTTTATCCTTGTCCTCGTGGGATCAGGCATTCAAATCCTCTTTTTTTCCTCTTCAAGAAATGGACTTAATATTATAAAACCTGAAACCGGTTATTCAAGTTTCTTAATATAATTTACGTAATAGAATTTTTTAAAAAAACCAAAGGGAACAAAAATTTATAGAAGACTTTCAAGTTTTTTAATGAAATATTTTCCATTGTTAATTTTTTAACTGTTGATTTTTGAAAAATTTGTAAATATTTCAAAAACTCTTCAACATAATTATTCAATTTTCGATAAGTTTCTTGACCATTTTAGGATCTTCCATTATAATACTTTTGATTATTCGTGATATAAAAATCGTCATTCGCATTATGTCCGACTTTGAGTAATAAGATCATGAAATGGTTATTAAATAATTTCATAAATACACTCGTTTTAATCAAATGACCTAAGGGATCTTAATTATTTAGGCATAGTAAGGATTCTGTTAAGATTTAACTGAGCTAAAACTTAAATATTTACAAAACTTTTCGAAAAAAAAAGTCTTCCTTAATCGATTAATAGTAGGGTTTCAGCAATCATTCAATTAAAATTTGTTCCAAAAGAAAACATATTTCTAAAAAGAAAAAACTGTTTACATTCCTTTTTATTTTCAATTTATCATCGTATTTTCTAATTTTAACTAAATAAACTATTAAAAAACTTAAAATTGTAACAAAGACAAGGATAAATTAGTAATTTGACTAATTGTAACAAGGTCATTATTGTCTCTCTTTACAATAATTTTCGAATTAGTTTAAAAATGAAATATTATCCTTGAGGCTATTTTTTGCTTGTTATTATTATTATTATTTTAGAGTTGAATAGTTTCTTATAATTTAAACATGTTTTTCACTACTTGGACTCAATGTTATTTTTTTTTACAAGTTTATAAAAATATTATTTTAAATGATAAGAATTTATATTAATTCTCGAAAATATGTTGTGAAAATTTGATTAAAAGATTGTTAAACAAAAAAAAAAAAAAAACGAGTAAACTTATCAAAACGAGACGAAAAACGAAACGAACAATTATTAAAAGATAAGTCCACACACATACAAAAAACGAGCTCATATTGATTAATTACTCAAATTTTCTTTTTGTTTTTGTTTTATCGGAATCTTAATTTAGCATATCCGTGTATGTATAAGTCCTATTTACAATCATTCAACAGTTGAATCAAAATAACCGTAAAATATATTCGATTTCTGTTTTTTTTTTGTTGCGAATTTTAAATGGTCCTTCAAAATCAAATCATCGTTCTAATAGCTATGATAAGCCTCTTGAAGATTAATCATAAGGAAAAAAAAAATTTTTTTCTATATTTGTTTTTTTTATTCGAAAAATTTCAAATATTAAAATCTTAAAATTCAAGATCTTCCTGATTAAAAATTAAAACACTTTTAAAGTAAAAGGAAAAAACCATAGTGTCTTAAATAGAGCGTATTTTATGCAAAATGTTTAGTTACTCTCAACAGGTAGCCAGACATTTTCTAAATAATTCAAATCACTTTAGTATCAAAATTTGATAGACGGGTATACTTTTGACTGGGTTAGACGGGCCCTGAAAAGGCTTATTTTAAAATGGCATCATTAGCGAACTTCATCTCGGATATATCATTTGGATATCTTAAATTTCATTTTTACTTGTATTCCGCGGAATTTTCCGCAATTTTTTTTAATTTTCCGCAAAATTCCGATTTTGAGTAGGTTATTCTTTCGTTAATTGTGAGAAAAAAGCAATCGGTCACGGAAATTTCGTTTTCCGATTATTAAGGTTAACCATTATGCGGGTCCACTTGCCGATCCCGGTTGATACTATGTCAAAAAAATTGTTTTTCTCGACGAGACTGGAGAGAGTCAAGGCCATCCACCCAGCCATGGGGGACCCCCTCTGAATCAGATAAATATAATAAAGCCAATAAAAAATAGTCGTGCGATTTGTTTCGCCAAAATCTTTTTGTATTCCTCGTGCAGAAATCACTTTTCTTACCTCCCCCATGATCAAAGGGAGAATTTTACCATCAATAGGGCTTGATCGTAATATAAAATAAGTACAGGGCCTTCATTAAAAGATGAACTCTAAAAAGCCAGGGCTAGAACCAAGTATTAAGTTCTGTGTACAGTTTTACAGAGATGTTTTATAAAAAATCAAAGGCTATGATCTTACAAGACGAATTAACTAGTGAGCCAGAAAATTATTTTACAGGTAGAAAAATCAATATTTGCATTTTTAAAAGTTAAATTTTTTTTACGGTCTTAAATTGATTCGTAAAACACTTGAGGCTATTAGACTTAAAACAAAAATTGTTTTAGTAGTTTCGTTTTAATTTCTTAAAAGCGTAAATGTATCAAAAAATCAATTTACACGAGCCATTTTAAGTGTTCAACATAAAAAAAAAGCTGTATCGTTTTGTTGTTGTTTCAAAGTTGCAACTACAATAGAAACAACAACAACAACAAAAATGAATTAACCTGCAAGGACTTGTAAGCTATCGAAATAAATCATTTAATACAAAAAAATAACCGAAAAAAAAGAATAAACCTAAATTTTTTTCTCTAAAATTTTCTTACTGTATTCACAAAGCGAAACATAGAAAAATGTATGTTAACCCATTTGTAACAAAACGTTTGTTAATAACTTTGGTTAAGATCCCTTCGACCAAAGAGATTATAAATCGATATTTCATGATGATGACTCGATTTTTTATTAATTTATTTTTAATTAAATTTAATAATCGATGAAAAAAGAAAATCTTTAAGTACTTTAAGCATACGTTTTTGTTTTAAGTTATTGATTCCAATAAAACACTCAAAATTAATCGATGGCTCTCTTTTTTCAAGTGAATCAAAAGACTCTTGTGTTTTTTTTTTATTTACACTTTACATTGGTTACAATCGTCTCGTAAACAAAAAAAAATTTTAATTATTCAATTAATGAGAGAAGGCCTCTACTCTAAAAAAAAAAAGGATTAAATTTCAACAAAATTTGTTTTCTTGTAAACTAGATATTTTATGGCACCAACGCATAAGGGCAAGATTTAATTACAAGTTATAAAAAATAAATTTTTGTTTATTAGAAGTTATAAAATTTTTAAGTGGGCATTTATTTTTGTTTTCGAGTTTATAAAGTTCGTATGTTTATAAAATTTTTTGTAAATATTTCGTCTAAATGATCAATAAATCATCGATTTGATAAGGTTATAATTAAGTGCATTTTTAGAAAAAAAAAACAGAGCATATTTTGTGTATATCATCTGCTCGCGAGGCTCTTTCGTGTCTCAAAATATTAATAAGCTTTAGCTGATAATCGTCTTCTAATTGTAAGATGAAAATTTTTGACATTTTTTTTTCTATTGTTTTTAGCATCTTTAACTAAACAATACAAATACAAAAACTTGATAAAAAAAAAACAATTTATTAAAGGACATGTAACTCATGATTTCATGATACGTTATAATCTCTTATTACATTCAATCACAAACGTTCTATTCATCAATTATTTAAATAAAGTATGTTTTATGTTCATTTGAGATTTTGAGTCCGTTTAAAAAAAAGGCAAAGTTTAGTTCAAAATAAAGTCGTACAAGAGATCACGTTGATTTTTAAAATAGTCAAACTCGAAACCCGCTAAGGACCATATTATATTGAAGGTCTAAAAAATCAACATCAATTTTTCAATCCATGTTAAGGTTGAAGCCAAAAGAATCGCAAAAACTCGCTCATACCTGAATATTAGTGGCTAACGAGTTTTGTAGTAATTAGACATTTCATCAATAGACAATGTACCATCTTACCAGCTTTCAGGGTCTTTCCTGATTGAAGCAGAGACGGAGCATTCATATGACAACCTGTGTTAAACTGAAAATATGGGGTTGCTGAGCAGGGGTACTTTTAGTCTTCTAAGAAAAGCGTTTATTTCTGTTTCAATTGAAATCACCTTAATAGAAGTAGGAGTTTTTTTTCTGTGCAGATCTAACATCTAGTAGAACAATCCTAGACTTTATTAGCTGCAGAAGCTGATTAGACTTCTTAACCGGGTAGGCCGTAACAGAATTATTATATTTGCTACGTTTGCATCATTCAACTCCCTTATTTTAAGTAACAGCGCGAGTCCCAATACGATGATTTTCAAAGTTGCTCTAGTATCAGACCATCTAGAGAATGACTATTCGATCATTCTAGCCGGATCGTTTCCCAGCGGCATAGCACTAATGACACTCATCCATTTTTATTATTATTTTTTCTCCACGTTACATTTTTTTGACTGGACCAAGATTTGAACTAGTGTCACTAGCGTGCCACTAAAATTGTGTTTAAAAGCAAAAAGATTTTCAACTTTTTCTTTCAGTGATCAATGTGTATTTCGGCACAGAAATTTCCATTCAAACATTTCTTCAAAGATAAAAATATAAAATAAAAAAATAATAAAAAAATAAAAATTTTTATTTTTTTTTTTTTTTTTTATTTTATATTTTTATTCGTTTCTACTCTAGTCAAATTTTTGTATCAATTTTTATCAATTTTATTCAACTTATAACCTCAACCATGAGGGTTTAAACGAATGCGTAAGCACTTCGGACGGACCCGGGACTTCCCAAATTATATTTTAAATAAATAAATAAATTTCTTCAAAGATTTTAATTTTGGTGTCACTTTTGTCAATTTACAGTACTTTTGTGTTAAATAATAAATAACACAAAAGTACTGTAAATCCCTTACACTAACAAAGCCCTTAAGTATTTAAACGGAGGGACCCAGCGCCATTTTTGCACCCTCTAAGCATTTTTTAGTATAAAATTTTTTTGTAAATAAGTTTTTTAACTTGTGTTGGTTAGTTTTTTTTGTTATTTTTATTTTTGTGCTGAAAAGTTTTGGCGATGAGGGAGACCCTACTCAACTCTTAATGGTCATTTTGTCCAACAACAAGATTGTTAGCCTCTCCAAAGGCAATGCAGGGGACTCCTACATTTCAACTGGCTTTGGCAAAGTTTATAATGTCATAAAATTTTCAGCATTCTCTCAAAAGTGGGTAGATATACAGTATGAATTTTTTTAAAGTGAAAAATTTAAAACATTGTAAAATGAACAAAGAGCAATTAAAGTTGATGTGAAAATTATTTGTGAGAATGTACAGTTTTCATGATAGGTTTATGATACAATCTTAGATCTGTTAACACAATAACGTCCTTTTACAAATTTGAGGCTCTTGTTAAAATAGCTTCGAGTTTTTTTTTATTTCTTTTTAATGATTTAACACACGATAAACAACAACAAAATAAAAAAAAGAGCTATCACAAATGATTCTATACACGAGATAATTTCAGTTAAAAATCACCTGGCCATACGTGATACTAAAATTTATTTGGGAATTTATTATCCGCATATGTAGGAACTAGAAAAAAATTAAAAAAAGCTCAAAAGAATTTTTTTTTGTTTTTTTCAAGATCAATCGATTAATTAAAATGAACCAGTGGTAAGCAATTATTGATATCTCTAGTCAGATCAATTTATCTTTTCGATTATTTGTTAGGTAAAAAAAAGAAAAAAAAATATTTTTTATCTCATGAAAAAAATCTTTAAAAAAAAAAACAAGTTGGAGATCAATTATTCAATTGAATTCAAAGCGATATAATTATTATTTAAAACATTCCAAAAAAAATATAATCTCATAATTATGATGATCGTTGTATAAATAAACACACGAATCATTCGGCTAGTTTTCATTTCAAATCGGATTTTTGACGTATTTATAATCTTACCTGTTAGGCATTTGAAAATTTCAAAATTTGAATATTTGTTTTAACGAAGTATTTTGACGGGTTTTTTATTATTTTTCTAAAAGATTTTCGACAACTTGAATATTTCACTATAAACTTGTTAGATTCGGTCCAGCAAAAAAAAAAGAGAGACTAAATTGTGAATAAATTCACAATAAATATTTTATCGTATCAATGTTACTTTTTAGTATTGCTCATTCAAAAAATCAAACATCAACTAGAATTTGTTAATCTTTAAGTTAAACTAAGATTAATATGACTTTGTGTCGTTTAATTGCAAGTTACAAAGCATAGGGTTTAGTACAAATATCAAAACAATAATATTTGTAGTCTAGTTATATACCTTTTTAATTTAGTCTCCTTTAGTTATTTTTTTCGTTTAGCTGTTAAGACCAACTTGATATTTTTTGTTAACTCAAGTTTTAGTCATTTTTAAAAATTGCTCAAAATTTTTAGTGGTCAAAAAAGGCTCTCAACAAAACCGTTTCAAACTTTAAGGGTCTTCTGGGAACGATTTTAATTATGTACGATGCCTTAGCAATACAAACAAAAACAACAACAGGTTTCTTAAAGTAATTTAATATAAAAGGAATTCATACAAGTATAAATAAAAGGATGAACATTTTTTTTTTTTTTTTCATCGAGGTGGAGAAAAATCGATTCGTACAAAAACATGTGCATTTAATCGAATTTTTGTTATTTTTGCTACAAACAATTTTTTTTCTAAAAATCCTGGTCTTTTTATCATTCAATTTATCTTGGCCAGTACAAAGCTAAAACAACCTTTTCTTCTTATTTTTTATGTTAAATCAATCGTATTAATTATTCGATTCATTTATAAGTTTTTGTTTAACTCAAGCATTCATTTTCGACTAGCAGTAGTAGAATTTTTGTAATTTACATAAACAATGTTATTTACTTAAAGTGACATTAGTATTTACCAATAAAGATCAAACGACCTTATCTCGTGTAAAATTTACCTCGTTTTATTACAAACACTATTTATCATTAATAAAAAATCATCAAAAAGATTTTTTTTGTGTGTGTGTGTGTCCAAATCTTGATGTTATAAAAAATATTTAGTAACGGTTTTAACTTTAGAAACCGATCGTAAAAAAAAACAAAGATTTTACGATTATTGTTTTTTATGATTTTTATCGATTCCTTATAAAAAGTCATTAAATTTTTTTTATTTTTGTCATTTTTTTTAAAGATGAAATTAATAATTTTTATAATAATTTGTATAAATTTAATCGAATGTAAATTAGTATGGAAAACACGACCACAAGGAACACAAATTGTAAACGAATATGACACAATTAAACTTGATTGTGAATTTGAAGACAACGAAACAAAGTTAGTTAATCAAAATCAATATTTTGTAATTTGGTATCGTGATGGTTCGAGTCAAAATGTACTCTCGCTTAACGATAAACTCGCTAATTTAGAGACTACTAATTACGAAATCGTTGGCAAGTACAATCTACTTATTAAAAATGTTACCAAAAATCACTCGGGTCTTTATACATGTCAATTGTTTCAATCGAATGATCTCATTTCAAGTGTAAATGTAACTGTTTTAGGTAAGAGAATAATAAAATTGTTTTTAATTTAATGCTTGAAATAACAAAAGAGAATTTTGTCCGAGGTTAAAAAAATAAACATTTAAGGGTCTTCTGACAGGTACATAATTAAGCTTCACGTTTTATTTACTTTTAGGCTCAAACGTGAAGATTTTAATTTGATTTTATTTTTACAGTATCACCAAAATATGCAAAAGTCTCAGTACGACACACGAACGAATACAGTTTGAAGAGCAAAGGTTTTCTTGTTGAAAACGACGAGATTTCTCTTGAATGTTGCACTAATGGCGACACTTACCCAGAACCAAGTTTTCAATGGTCAAAAATAGACCGACAAAATTTCGAAAATAAATTATTATTAACAAACTCAACTGAATTTTATCGTAATCAAAATGAACAAATGTGTAATTTATACAAGTTCAATTTGTCTCGATCAGATAACAATTTTGTTTATAAATGTTCTGTTGGAAATCATGCGTTCAAAAAACAAGTCGAGGATAAACTACTTTTATCTGTTGAATGTAATTTATTTCAGAGAAAAAAAAAATCCCAAATTTTTTTAATTAATTTTTCTTCTTTGAAGATAAACCAGAAGTTAAAGTACATTTTATGACCAATTCAAGTGTAACTAATAGTCTAAGAGTTATTGAAAATAGTACGATAACTCTTTATTGTAATTCAACCGCTGTTCCATCAACTCAATTTTATCAATGGTATTTTAATGACGCTATTCTTAAAACAGAACAAAAAAATTCAATTCTTATCAAACAAATAAATAAACATCAATTTGGTAATTATGCATGTCGGGCTAGTAATAAACACGGTTCGAGCAAAGCTAGTATTCGTATTGAAGTATTGTACGCTCGTATTGGCTCTTATAATAAGACTCAAGGGTTTTCGGAAAGTGCTAATTTGAGACAACCAACCGCAATTTATATCAATACGTTTCAAAATTCATCGTTAACTTTAATGTGTGAGATTGACTCGAATCCTTTAGTCGAAAAAGTCGAATGGATCTATTATCAAATTGATAAAAACAATAAAGTAACCAATAAAATTCAAGTTAGGAATGGGATTAATGGAATCAGTCGGGTTATTAATGAAACTCAAAAGTTGTACTTTTCCCAATTGAGTCTACTTAATGTAAACCACAATCAATCGGGTTATTACGTTTGTTTAATTCAAACAAAACTTCAAGACGATCTTGGACAGACTGTTAATTTTCTTAGCAATTCAACTTACTACCTTCAAGTTCAATGTAATTTAAAATTTTTCAAAAAAAAAATTTTTTAATTTTTACAAAAATTGATTTTTCTTTAAGATCAACCGATTGTACGAGCGGTTAGAAAGACTATACATGCTAACAACTACGATCAAATTGAGTTGACATGTGAAGTAAAATCAAACCCACAATCGATATTTTCATGGTTCTATGGAAACAAAGAATTATTCTCAAATTACAAATATAACATTACAAACACTGTTTATAAACAAATTAAACGAAATTATTTGGACGATTTGGACAATTATCATCATTTTAAATCGACTCTAGTTGTTAATTCACTGACACAATTCGATTTTGGTGATTATTATTGTAGGGCAAATAACATCATTGGTGAGAGTGGTCAAGTCTTAAAGATAAAAAAAAAGCGTAAGTTTTTTAACCTAAATTTTTTAGGACTTTGTTTTTAAATTTTCAAAATTTTCAGAAAAACCGGATACTCCGACAGATTTTAAAGTTATAACGACAACTGCTAACAGTGTAACACTAAGCTGGTTAGGAGGGTCAAACGGTGGTGATAACTCAACATTTTTAATCACAATCAACGACTCGTTGAACATGAGCACTGTTATTGAACAAGATTTTATAAACGAACCTGAAAATGATTTCAAATACAATCAAATCGAGATTCGAGGTCTTCAATCAAACCAAGAATTCGAATTTAAACTTTTGGCTTATAACTTATTAGGACAATCTGAGTACACTGAGTCAATTAGAGCAATGACACTATCGACTAGTTTAAACTCAGAACAATTACCGAATATTTTAAACGCACAATTTAATGAATTAAGAGAAGCTGTGTGCTTTGAACTCGATCAATTGGTCGATAAAGACTTAAAGATGATTAATCTAAGGGACTTGGTGGTAAAAATAAATGTAAATTCAATCGATACAAATTCGACCGAAAACAAGAGTAAATCGTATCTATTGAATTTGAGTAAGTTAAAGTATGGTCAGAATTGTGTTCCATTTTCCCAGTTGATCGAACTCGATTGGGAGTTGAGGAATAGCTCTACGTTCCAACAGTTCAATCAAGCTCACAAACAAGACAATAACGTGTTCACAATTGACTCAAATTTGATTATAAACGATCAACGAAGTTTAAGATCAAAATCAGAAATTTTACTAGGTCGTAGTTTTAATGAATTTAAGAGTCTTAATTCAATTGAACTTTCTATTTGTTATTCAAATGATTCATCTGTTTGTTCGTATAAGACAAAAGTTAAAGACTTTACGGCTGATTTTTCAACATATGTTACTCTTATAGCCATCGGTTGTTCTGCGGTATTGATTTTTTTTATCTTGCTTGTAGTTATGTTATGCTGTTGTTGTTGTCGAAAACACAAAAAAAATAAAGCTGTTTTAAAAAAAAATGATTTAAATTCAAAGCTAGTCATTAAAAGTTTTCCCATTGTGACCAGTCATTTGTCAAGTAAGTTTACAGCAACAAAAAAAAAATTTTAAAATTTGGTTTTGAAAAAAATTTTATTTTTTTAGCTTATGATTTGAGTGATTCGAGTTACAAATCGTCTCAACAACAAATACTTAACGGTAGTGGAAGTACACACAGTAGCGGGAGTTCTACTTTTAGTCGAAATAATGAGAAATTATTTTATCAAAATGGTAATCCGTATAATTTTGCGCAACATATAACATCAGTTACAAATCCAGCTGAGTCAGATACAGCATCGTCTACATCATTGGAAAATAAAACAGCTAGTACTAGTAATGGTAAATCATCATCTACAAACTCACCAATCACAGTCGAAGGTGATAATCAATTATTTCCATACTCAAAACCAAAAACCCTTTTGTACAATGGTACAAATAGCATCTATATTAAGACATACCAACAACAACAGTTTAAAAGTGACAGTCCAGAAAGTGGGTATTCAACACCAATAAACACTACAAATTCAACAACACTTAGCAAAAAACTTGTATATGAAGTTATTGTCTAAAACTTAAGCCAAAAACAAAAAAAAATAAGCTTTAATTTTTTGTAAAAATATTTTTCTAAAAAAAATAGAGAGAGAGAGAATAAGTTTTTTTCTTAATGTAAGTAAATATTTGAACGATTTTTTTTTTTTATAAAAATTTTTATTTATAAATTTTCGAATAAAATCGAGTCTTACCTGATCTTTTTTTTAAATTAATTTTTTTTTTTTGAATTCGGTAATCATGACTTTTTTTTGTGTAAAATAAAATATTTTAGAAAAATTAACTTGTTTCTTTATTTGCTTATGTGAAATGTTATTTGTCCAAATATTGTTTCACGTTTTTTTTTTTTTTATTGAGTTACAAAGTTCTCGTTGTGTCTACATGAGCTTTGGCAAAACATATTTACAAATACCTTGATGTTAATAGAAAGAACTTTTAACAACAAAAATTAACTAGACAAAATGACGTAAGAGTACAAAATTTTTTTTTTTTTTTAATTGGAAATAAAAATTCAGGTAGTTCGAATCCTTGACGTACACCTAAAATTTTAATTAAAAGTAAAAATTATATTTAAAAAAAAAATTCAATCCAGTTCTCTTGTGATGAAAGACTTTGAAAAATGTTTTTAAGAGTTATTTATTTACTTTATTTTTAGGTATAAATTTTGATCTCATTTTGTTCAAGACAATGGAAAAGTTTTAATTTTTATTCTGAAAAGTTGTTAGTCTTTTTTTGAAGCTTTGTCCATCACTAATACAGTGGTTCTATGATATACCGTAAACGCTCGCAAATTACCCCGGACTAAAAATGGAAAAAACGTTTTTGAGCCCTGGGCCTATAATGTTTTTGACTCTTTTTAGTTCAGGTTAGAACCAGTTTTAGACCAAGGACATTTACGGGTCATTTGAATTAAAGGACATGGTTTTAAATGAGAGTTGTAACAACAGTTTTCAATTTTTTTTAATTGAACTACCTTTGAATTAAGAATCAAAGATTGACTACATTAATCCCATTATTCCCGCTTTTTATCCCAGTGCTAAAAATTATCTTGGAACTTCAGAAACATCAAAATTAACTATAATTTTAATTTTATCGATGGGGCAAAAATGATCAAAAATTTGAAGTCAAATGTGTAACTATCCCTCGGTTTAAAATAGTCTTTATACTTTAAACCCCAGGGACAATTTGCAAGCGTTTACGGTATGTATTTTACAAAATTTTAGGTAAATTATTGTAAAAATCAAAATGTCCGAACAAATTTTCGACCCTATTTTTACAACAATTTGCCATGGATTAACGATATGATAAGACAAATCATATTGTTCATTTTGTTAAGAATAACTGAAGACTTGACTTCATTTTAACCAATGATCGCATTTTGAGATAAATGGTATAAGAGGTTCATGAATTTTTTTAAAATTTTAAGCGTTGTACAATAGAGGCCCTGTGACCTGGGGGTTTCCAAAGTTATCGGATTTAAGTGAGTCAAGATTAGAAAAAAGCCACCTTTAGACTGTTTTATCAGGGTAGTTAAAACCGGGGTCGACGGCCAATCCAAATAACGGCCGTCGGTTAACTACCCATGTTTCTGAGACTGATTGTATCATCTGATTTGATTTCGCTCCACGGTCACGGAGAAGAAAAATATGAACAATATGAATAGGAGGCTTAGATTTTAGAAGTATGAACAAAATGAACAATATGAATGCCATTTCTAAAATTTCAATGAAAGAAGTTTCTGTTAATTATAAAATGAAGTATAAATTCATAGACTGTCATATATAAAGACTGTCGTTAATACCTGCAATTTGCGTCAAAATTTGCCTGATTTTACGTAAAAAATAGTAAATTTACAATAATTTACGTAAAATTTTGTAAAAAATAAATATCATAGCACCACTGTATACTCGTACTTTTAAAGATGATTAGTAGACGATTAGGAATAATCCATTTTTCGGATACTTTGAAAGTAAAATCGGAACCTAGAAAAGATACTGTGTTTGTAATTTATGATTAAGGATAAAATCTATCTAATACTCAATCAGTAGCTATAGATCTCGTAGTGTAATTAAGCCACCTTTACCGTGACGATACATGACATAAACTTTTCCTTTACCGTAAAAAAAATGGTAAATTTTTAACGTTAAAAAACTCAGTGTAACCCTAACACAGCATATTACTTACTTGGTATAAAAAAATTATTGTTTACCTTTTTCCGTGGTAAAAATGAATTTTTTAAAATTTATCGTTTTTTAAAAAAAATCCTTTCATTCGATAAATAGAAATAAAAAGAGGGCTTCACTTTAACGGTTTCACATTAATTGTATGTGACCAAAATTGGCTATTAAATAATCTTTATTTAATTAAATAATGTATTCTAAGTTAGTGGCACATACGTAGTATTGTACCTGTGAATTGAAATTATTTAAGAGATACGGCCTAGGTGTTTTAATCGATTTTACACCAATAGCAATTAAAAACTTTTGCTAGATTCATTCCTTCTTTGAAACAAATTTGACCCGAATGGGATTCGAACTGGCACTTTCATTACTCATTGATATTGATATATATTCCCATCAAACACATCGCCCCGTAACATGAAACAGCCCGAAAATTTCTCTCACTTTGGGAGAAAATCAAAGATCATTCGTATCAAATTTTAAAATCATTTTTTTAAAGTGAATGAAACCGAATAAACTTTGCAGACATGCTTTGAAGCTAACAAACATTAAAAAGCCACTATTAGAATATGCTCTGCAAAACTCTGCAAGAAATTGCTATAGATTTAAATAAATACGCAATAAAATTTGCAGATTTGCAGAGTTTTGCAGAGCATTTTCTAAGAGTGGCTTTTTAATGTTTTTTAGCAACAAAACATCTCTCCAAAGTCTATTCGATTTCATTCACTTAAAAAAAACGATTTTAAAATTTGATACGAATGATCTTTGATATGAAACTTCACTTCGCCTCACTTTGGAAATTTTTTTTAAAGAGAACAGAATACGCTACTTAAGGTTCCAGAAATGCAAAACGTCCACAAATTTTAATATTGATTTTCTATCTCAAATTTGTAATCTACACACATGAAAACCTAGGCCAATTTTTTAGTGAGTGTTCAAAATATTTTTTTCATACCCTAAAGTAGGGGTCCAAAGTGTTGATACCAATCCTAAAACTAGATAAAATTCTGAACGGTTTGTTTCATTTTCGTTTTAATTTTTGTAATCTAAGGCCGAAAATTGAATTTTTACTTATGTATGAAAACCCTAAAAAAGATAAATTTTTAATAAGAGGATATTTTAATGTTTCAATAAATGACCAAATTGGTGACTTTTCAGCAACTTAAATCGACTTTTTACAGGAACACGCTTTTAGTTAAGTGAATTATGTCTATTAAGGTTTTATTCATGAGGGTTACGAATTTTTGGTCAAAAATAGTGAAACTGGTTTTTAATTTTTTTGAATTTTTTCGGTCTTTAGTGTACAAATAGTAAAATGAAAATAAAAAAAACTAATCTTAATCATTTACAGAATCTATTGTAAAAATTGGAGGTAATGGGTATTATGAAGGACGAGATTTGATTGCCAAAAAAATCTTTTTTTCGAAAAATAAAAAAATACATTTTTAGGGTTATTCTCTTTTAGACAAAAAAGTCGCTCACATAATTAGCCAGTTTTCACCCATTTTCTAAAATTAGTTTCGAATCAACATTTATCTTATAGAATTTCATTACTATCTGCCATTATTTTTAAAATTTAATCTTTTCAAAAACGAATGCAATTATTATTAAAATACAAAAACGCCATTTTAGATTTTTTTAAGAATTTTACTAATTAACAATCCGTTTATTAACTTTCGAAGATTTCTAATTTTAACAAGTTCAAGTTTTGCTGCAAGATCGACACTAGAGCGGGTTAGGGTTAAAACTTTTCGAAAAACCCTCATTCTAGCACTGACTTCCATTATTCAAAAAAAAAGAGCAACCTTAGAATCTAATTTTGAATTGGAGGTTTTCCGAGTTCTAACGGTAACTAGCCAAATACAAAGAAAGTTTTGATTTTGCAAAACTGAATAACAAAACGGACCCTTGAAAAACATACACTAAATAACACCTAGGTGTATTTTAGAAAACATACACCCAGGTTTAACTTTTACACGAAGTGAGGTATGCAAAAAATTATTTTCATATAAGGTAGAGCAAATGAAGGGCTACAAAATTATACCATTAATATTCAAAAATTAAATGTTCACTATCGGAAAGCATATGTTTTCGTAAGTCAAAAAATGGAAATTCCCACACTTCTTTTTCGTTTTTCATTTTACATTAAAAAATGCCATTTTCCTTTTCCGATTTGTATCTTTTTTCGTCCACTAGTATTCAAAAAATAAAAATAAAATAAAAAAGTAAATACTGAGATTTGTAAAGAATCGCCTCTTGTTTAATCAGATCAAAAAAAAAATTTGGGTACTGTGGCTCGCCTAGGAAGAGATGCGGTTTGACCGAAAAATTCCCTTATTTTTACCGTTTTCACCCGTGTATTGCTTTAGGGAATTTATTTTCTGATCGGCAATGGTCCCAGCATCAATGGTAGCTTTATAGCTTTCAAATTTATTATGCTTAGGTAGTTTTACTTCTGATACAATAATTTTTTCTTGTCATAAAAGATTTTTTCATTAAAAAACGCAATTTTTCTTTTCCGACTTGTATCTCTACAACCGAGCATCCCAGATAAAAATGGACTATCTATGTAGATCTCATTGAGAGCTTTCCATTTATATATAAAAAATGGTGGGTGTATACAACAACTATGGGGGGTATATGAGGGTCCTTTAAGACTGAAAAGTTAAAACTCAGTTTTCTTACCCAAATAACTTCACAGGGGGTCTAAATATGGTATAATTTTGTAGCCCTTCATTTGCTCTACCTTATATGAAAATAATTTTTTGCATACCTCACTTCGTGTAAAAGTTAAACCTGGGTGTATGTTTTCTAAAATACACCTAGGTGTTATTTAGTGTATGTTTTTCAAGGGTCCGTTTTGTTATTCAGTTTTGCAAAATCAAAACTTTCTTTGTATTTGGCTAGTTACCGTTAGAACTCGGAAAACCTCCAATTCAAAATTAGATTCTAAGGTTGCTCTTTTTTTCTGAATAATGGAAGTCAGTGCTAGAATGGGGGTTTTTCGAAAAGTTTTAAACCTAACCCGCTCTAGTGTCGATCTTGCAGCAAAACTTGAACTTGTTAAAATTAGAAATCTTCGAAAGTTAATAAACGGATTGTTAATTAGCCCTTCATTTGCTCTACCTTATATGAAAATAATTTTTTGCATACCTCACTTTGTGTAAAAGTTAAACCTGGGTGTATGTTTTTAAAGGGTCCAACAAAACTTATTTTTTATTTTTGAACTTTTTGAAGCCTGATTAGAATGGCTAACTGGCTTTTGGCATTTGTTAGAACTTCGGCCGGGAAAGGTTAAAAAAAAAGACTCTAACCTATTACAGTAAGATTTGTAAAGGATACATTCTGCTTCGTTAAGGCTACGCAAGTGCTGAAAGTTCGGTGGAAGTACAGCTGAAATCTAACTTAAGCGTGTCTTTGTTCTTGTAAAACAAAATATTTGTCACCTAATTAAATTTTTTTTGACAAAAAAGCTCTTTGTAATACATTATCCTTTGAGCTCAGCAAAAAAATTAACATTGTTTTACTCATTTATCAGTTCATCAAAAAATCATTAAATTAAAAAATTAACCTTTAAAACAAATTTATTTTAAATTGTTTTTTTTTATTCGTTTCAAATTTCAATTTATCCTACTAAAGTTTAGAAACTAGTCTTTTCAGCTTAAGTCTAGTCTACGAGTCCATGAAATACTTTTTTAATCGACTTTTCCAGTTTTTTATTGATACTATGAAAGGTATTTTTAATACCTACATCTAACAGGTTGAGCAGTCAAATACAAAACAAATTGGATTATGTAACTTTTTAACTTTAATTTCTATTTGAACCTGATAACCCTTAACGTTTGAAAGCACAATATTTTGTTTAATTGTTTCTAAAAATAAATTTATTAAAAAAAATTATTAAAAAAATTATCTTTTTTTTTGGCTAACATGAGTTGGCTCCTTAAAATTAATGTTTTTAGGCTTTATCTTTTTTGAAGAGAAAATCCATTGTAACAAAGAAACTAATTTAAATTTTTTGAATGTTCTTCCTGTAGAGCATTTAACACTTGTGAAAAATACGCGTTTTTAACGTGAAAAAAAAATTTAAAGCTTTTATCTTGTACTTTTAAATGACAAGACCAAAGCTAACGCTAAGAAAAGATAAAAACGTATTTGAAAATTCCTATAAAATTAACCAGAATTCGTTTTTTTTTTGAAGTTTTTTATTTAAATAAAATAAAAAAACGGTAAATATCTAATCGTTAAGATATACACCATTATGCTCTATGGTCTTTAGCCAACTATCAGCGAGCATTTCGATACCTCAGTACCGTTCCTGGCTTTGTTAAAAAACTAGAGACACCCATCTTTAAGTTGGTCTTGGTTAGTAAAATTACACCTTCTAAGGAAATAAGCCATTGGGCGTAAAAGATGATAATCAGAAGGGGGAAAGGTCTGGGTTTTATGCTGGATGAGGAAGAAGCATAGAAGCTCCCTCCAGGAGCACAGTGGTAATACGCTAGGGAACCGTGTGATCGTCTAAATATATGACCGTTTATGGGAGTCATTCTTCAGCTTTTAAAATTATAAAAATAAAAACGATTCTGTGTTTAGCCACTGGTCAGTCAAAAACTTTAATCCCTCAAAGTGAGACTGCAACAACCTTATTTCTTTAAGGATGTTGGAATCACTTCCAACTCTTCAATTTTTTCCATTGTATGCGATTTTGCGTTTTCTTGTAGAAACAAACTAAGCTTTCGGTTGATCAAAGAAGGGTATTTTACTTGAAGTGAAGCAAAAATTCGTTCTAATTGTTCAAAATAAAGATCAGCATATATCGTACGACCATCAGGAACCAGTTCAAAGTGTATTACCCCTTGGTAATTCCACCAAACGTCCAGCATTATATTCTTTTCGACTCGTACTCTTTTAAAGACTGGAAGGGCTCGTTGAGATGGGTTCAAATTAAGTTGACGGAATATGATCGACTGTTAAGTTTTAAGGTCACTTGATAATTCGCGAGTACTAACCCGGGGCTGGCTCTCTACGGGAATACGCAGGGCGTCCTGATCGAACTCACTGACCTAATCTGAAAGATCAAAAGATGTCAATTTTTTCGGGAAAAAAAAGACTCGAGATTTGATTTAAAAATCTTTAAAATCAGACAAATATTACTATTATGAATTTTAAAATTCTCATTTAAATACGCTTAAGAATTATGTAATAATACGTCTTGATTTTTTAAAAATTTTAAATGAGATAACCTAAATTATTTTTTTTCTGGATTTAAATTTAACATGAGAGGATGATTTTTCTTATTCAAATTTTTTTGTTGTTCCTTTAAATTGAAGTATTTTTTCGAAAAATTAAGTAAAAATTGTACTGGTTATAAATCTTGCCTTAGTAAATCTTGCTTAATAGATGTCCTTTCTTTGTGTTTATTTCTTTAAGAAAAACTGAGGTTTAGACTTGCAAAAGTTCACTATTTTAGAAAAAAGATATGTTTATGGTTGTTGATGGTTTTCTTGTTTTTTTTTTAGAATATTTAGTTAATTTATTCAGGATTTTTTGCTCCATATGATGAAAAGTAAAATTATACATTTTAACAAAATCCTTGGAATTTATTCGAAAAAAAATTTTCTAAAAAATTAAATGGACTTGATGCACCCTTTACTGAGACAAAATTTTTTTATCATACTCCAAAAATCTTCATAACCCATCCTATCTCACTCAACTTAAAAATCTTCAAATCAGTCGGCAATTCAGCAAAATAAAAACATTTTATTAATTTTGGAGCCTTGAGGAAATTAGTCATTCTTCATTAGTCCGAATTTTTGATAATCCGAATGAAATTTTCTGGAATTTATTCGATTAACGAGGATTGACTGTTGTAGTATTAGTAGTGAGACTGCAGTACAGTACCCTTTACCTAAATAAATGCATTTATTAGGTCCAAAAGTGTTCTAATTAAGGTGAGTCAGTCTTTCTTCTCTTTCTCTGTGTAATGACAAATACCCGCTTTAAAACAATTAATTATTTATACGTTGATTACACTCTGTGGTAGAACATTCCACTTTGAAACTACTCTGTTGGCCAAAAAGTTATGTCTTGATAAATCTCGTTTGCTTATTTCTCTCACAAGTTTCATGTTGTGCTTTTTTCTTAGGTTCAATCTTAAGCTTCTTGCCAAGTTCAATCCTTTGATTAAAATTGATTTTCTCTTTACTTTGATATAGCGACATCTCGCTCATATCACTGGTTTAGTTAATTGACTTAACTTTACATAAGCATGTTCAAAGACGTCTAACGAGAGCATCGGATAGACGGGTCAAAAGGTACTAACTTAAGACATTGCAATGACCATTGACTATTTTAAACTATGGATAAGATCACATTTTAATCTTCGGTCTTCCAAGCTCATTAACCCTAAAGATATAATCCACAAGCTTTTATGGGATGTAGAACAAGTAGACCCCATAGTTAAAATGAGATACAGTGTCAACCTGAGCCTTTTATCCTTGCTGTCCGAGCTTGAATTGGACTATTTTCCAGGGACGGACTCTGAGAAAAAAAAGTTTTGACAGACACTGTATGACTTCATACAAAAGTAAGCTCGAGTTGATCTGTAAAAAAAAAAATTTAATTTTGTACTAGTTAGAAAAAAGTCAGTTTCTGTCCTTTTGCCTGCGCATTACCTTCAATTAACTAATGTCAACTCTTCGATGGGTCACTAAAGTTAGAAGCAAACATAATTTCCACTAGACTCGAAAATTAGTAAGCAAAAAGTAGTATGAAATTTTTACGACCAAAAACGCATTTTACTTAAAAAAGCCTTACTCTTTCATTTTTAGACATTCGTATTTTAACATTTCTAGTCTATTACAACAAGTCTAGTCTATTTCATTACTACTTTTTTATTTATACGTAATAGACAGATTATATATTACATAAACAACAGTTGTCTTGTTTAATCAATCCTCGTGTTTAACGCTCGATTTAAAAAGTTAAAATAAAAAAAAACATACCTAATACTAATTAATAGGTCACCTAGTCAAATTAAACACAAAAAAAAAAGTTATCTAAATTTGAAATTTGATACTTGGGAATAAAATTGAAAATTTTATAACAAATATCTTTAAAGTTCCGAAAAATTATCAAATTTCATTACATTAAGACATTACTTAAATAATGTTGTAATCTTTTTCTAGGTACCTTACATCAGGCTTAACTGTGTCATAATTGCATAAACATTAATTTTTGTTATCTTGTTTAAATACGAAAGTTTTTTTTTATTAAATTTTAGAAAAATAAAATGAAATTTTTAACATTTTTAACAATTTTTTATATTTTTGTAAAATTATCACACGAACTTAGCTCACACATAAAAAGTAAGATTTTTCAACTTAGAAATCTTTATTTTGCATCTAATTATTTGTATTGTTTAGATTATAGAGACCATGCATGTATACGACCATGCAATAGCCAAACAACTAAAATGACTTGTGAATATAATTGGACTGTAGAATGGTATACAGTTTTGGGCAAAGCTTGCCTCGACTGTCCGTTTAACATGACTAATTGCAATCAAGATCATTGTATAACAGGTAATGGTGTTTATCGACCGGTGATGGTAATAAACCGAATGCTACCAGGTCCTTCAATAATTGCATGCAAAGGTGACACTATTGACGTTGTCCTGTTTAATAATTTGCATCAAGCCGAAGGTACTAGTATACACTGGCATGGTCTTACACAACGAAAGTCTCCATTTATGGATGGTGTTAGCATGATTACTCAATGTCCTATTAATTCACATACATTTTTTCAGTATCATTTCGAAGCAGATGAAGCAGGAACTCATTTGTATCATGCTCATTCAGGTTTACAAAGAGCTGATGGTATTTTTGGTCCAATTGTTATAGGAGAGTATGAGCAAGAGAATGTTCATTTTGGAAGATATGATTACGATCTAGACGAGCATGTTATAACAGTAAATGATTGGATTAATGAAACAAGTATTGCTAAATTTTCGGGTCATCATCACAATGATGGTGACAATAAGCCAGATTCAATTTTAATAAATGGAAAAGGAGTTTTGCATAAAATTTTTAATTCACAAAAAAATGTTACACTAGAAACACCAAGAGCCGAGTTTTGGGTAAAACAAAATAAGCGTTATAGATTTAGATTAATTAATGCTGGAATTTTGTATTGTCCTATTGAGTTTTCAATTGATGATCATAATTTGACAATTATTGCTAGTGATGGTAAACCTCTAGTGCCTTATACTGTTCAATCGTTGATTATTTATGCAGGTAAAGTAAAAAAAATATTGAAAATTTTCAGATTATTTTCAATTATCGACAGTTTCCGGTTCGATTTCTTGAGGATGATTTTCTTTCTAATATTTTCTTAGGAGAATTGCTTTAATAGGCGTCTTGAGGATAATTTGTGATAGTTAGACCTCAGTTCGCTTGGCACAGCTAAACATAGCTCGAAGTCTCTTAAATCATAATTTTACCCATCAATTTAATGAACCTAAATCCTCAGTTGTTAGAGGTTTAAAAAAAATTCCAAGCAAAAAAAATTCTTCAGCCAAACTCCTTCGGTCACAAATTTAAAGATTTTCACTCTGAGGTTAAAATTCCATCCAGCTATTTAAAGGGTTTCATTTAAGATTGGCATCCATGTCAAATATCGACAATTATCTTCAATTCAGATCAGGCTTAAAAAATGTCTCAAGATTAAATATAAATTAAGCAGTGTTGAAAATCGACTAACCAACTGGTCTAAATAATGAAGCGTAAATTTTCATGCCTTGAGCATATAAAAAATTTACAGCGGACTCGATTAAAACCGAACATTTTCGTAGGCTGAAAACTGGGTTCGGATACAATAATTCGGATTAACGTGGTTTAAAGCAAAGTTCCGTTTTCTTCTAAGTAAAAAGAAGAACCTGCTTTGAGCCGTACCAATATAGAGCCCGGCCTTCGTCTTTTCTGGTTAGTTAAAGATAAGACAAGGCAATATTTCAAACAGAGTTCATTACATAAACGATAATTTCATCATAACATGATTTTAAAAATTTTTTTTGTTAATTTTAATCCTAAAGACTACAGAAGCGACTTTTAATGGTTAAATGTTTAACTTTTTTCCAAAAATCGAATTACTTGAGGTAAGTACTTCACTTAAATGTTACACTAGCTCTATAAGCACGTTACTTTTAGATTGTTTTCCTATTAGAAATATTCTTTATCAAAGAGGTCTTTGAAACTATTTGTTGAAACCGTGAAAAAATTTATGTTGATGTTGTTAGTTTTAGTGTATTTTACCATTATACTGTACCCTCTCTACCATTGCCCAACTTGAATATTTATCTAATTTTTATTTTTAAGGTGAAAGATACGATTTTATATTGAATGCTAATAGAAACGCCAAAAATTATTGGATTAAAGCAAAAGGTTGGGCTGATTGTCGAGTCAAAAAAGTCTATCAAACAGCTTTGCTTAAATATTACGAAAATCCGGATAATAATACTTTGCCTAGTGAAGATTTAAGCTATGAAACCGCAAGTAGGAAAGGACTGGTATGAAAATTAAAAAAAAAATCTGAATTTTTTTCTTTTTTTGACTTCATTTTTTATTAGCAATTGAATCCATGGAATACTAAAATTAACGAAACAAACAGAGATAGTTTCACAAAAGTAAACGAACTTAAATCAGAAATGAACATGGATGCATTTCTATTTTACGAAAAAATATTCAATAAAAGTCAACATCTAAAACGACATTACCTTTCAATGGATTTCAATAAAATTCATAATCCCGAATTTTACGACGAAAAGCTTTACTCTTTGGACATGATTCATTCGTTGCAAAAATTACCATTGTACACTCCTCAGATAAATAATATTTCAATGCATATGCCATCTGTGCCTGTTTTATACGAATGGGATTCTATTCCAAAGGTAATTTTATACTTTTTAATGAGTTTCTTTTTGTTAATTTCGACCATTTTTTTTAAGGATGAAATTTGTAATCATGTTAATCGAAGTCACATATGTCCAGCTAAAGAGCGATACTGTTCGTGTATTTACGTGTTGGAGTTCGATATAGGCGATGTTGTAGAATTTGTTATTGTTGATGAAGGATTTACGTTTCAATCAAATCATCCAATGCATTTACACGGTATGCAATTTGCTGTATTAAACATAGACAAGTTAAATACTTCATTGAGGACTGATGAGATTAAAAAATTGGATAAAGAAGGAAAAATTTATAGAAATTATGATCGACCACCAATAAAGGACACAGTTACTGTTCCTGTTGGTGGTTATACGATAATACGTTTTTTGGCAGATAATCCCGGTACATGGATGTTTCATTGTCATTTAGATTTTCATTCAGAAGTTGGAATGGGTTTGTTAGTTAAAGTGGGTGGTGTTAAAGATTTACCGAGTGAACCTGTAGATTGGCCTAAATGTGGAAATTATTTTTATGTTGAAAAAGCAAACATCATGCAATTGACCGAGAAAATAAATAAATCAAATCGTCTAGCTGTTTTTTGGTTGTTTTATATTTTTCCATTTTTTATTTCAATTTTATAGTTAAATCCCGGTAAATGTTTTAAAATTATAATGTTCTGTCTGTGTTATTTTTATTTATAAGTTTTAAGTAATAAATATTTTATTTATTTATTTTTCAATCAAGAGACTTTTGAAAACTATAATTCGTTTTTCTATGATGTAGTTTGTCGTGATATCTCATCATTGTAAGATGTAAGTTCGTCCAGGTATGTTCGTCTCCATGGTCCTTAATTAAGGGCAAATTAGACTCTTTAATTTCCTAAGCATTTTGCCCTAACAAGAAAAACACGATTCATATCACGATAAAACAACTTAAACGTCCTGGCTCAAATAAAAGAATTTTTTTGACAGTATACAAAGTTCTGGACGTCAGTCATCTTGGTTACAACAGTCCGGTGCTCTCAACTGACAGCAAAGGAATCAAAACAAAAATCGACAATTTACGGACGGAATCCAATTACGGAACGCAACGGAATTAGACCCTAAAAAAAGGAATAAGTCAAAAATACGTAATTTCTCAAAACTAAAATGCGGAATTTAACATAAAAAACGGAATATTTTTTACGGAATTCCTACTAAAATACCCAACAGATATGGAAAAAAAACTTGTTCGAGTGCAAATTTTCGAAACTGATTTTTCTATGCTATCCGAAAAAATCTAACTAAATCCATAAACTAATCAAATAATCACGCTACTTTTTTTCAATTTCAAATTATTTTTCGGCTTTGCGTAAAAAATGAATTTTGAAAAAGGTTTTCAAAAATGATAATAACCCTATCTCATCTTCTGAGGCTTAAAATATTTTGAAAAAATTTGATCCACAGCTCCACGTCAATACTAGTAGAATCTCATCCCCTAAAGCAGGAGAAGTATACTTATTATACTATGAATATCCCATCTTTTATGGTAGGTTTAATTCTTTCAGACCATATTTTTTACCTTTATCTAAGCTTTATCCTCTTTAATAGACGATTGTTTGGCCGTCAGTGTAAAATGGTTTAACTAGGACCCCTTTCAAAAAGGGCCGCTCAGGGGTCACATATACGGTAAATCAAACAAAGGTTTTAATAAAGTGTATACAGTATTGTACAACGATGATCAAGTCAAAACCCCATGAATGTGCTGATCTTGGCCATAAATCAATAATTCGAAAACCTAAAAATTTAATAACTGAATGAATGAATGATTTTTTTATGACGTTTTTTTCTCCGTTTGTAAAAAATCAACAATTTTCTTATGCCCGTTCCGTATCTGCTCAATATTTTATGGTCTAATTCCGTTCCGGCGTTCCGTAATTGAATTCCATGTTTAGTTATAACCATTTTTTTCATTAATGGAATCTCTTTCTTATTCGATTGGTAACATATCCTCGATACATGCCATAAGCTTTAACCTTGTATTTTAATCTGTCTATGTGCCCCTTTATGTTGATGACCCAAATTACGTGAATCCTCCAAGTCGAAATATTAAAGTTTGAGATTAGACTGATTCATAATAAAAAAAGGCGTACCGTACCATCTTACCGTACCGTACCGCAAAATAAAATTTAAAAAATCCTTCATTTTTAATTAAAATTAAAAAATTTAAAAAAACGGTATGGTTGGATGGTATGGTACGGTACGCTCCGGTACGGTACTGGGTACGCCTTTTTTTCAGGAGCCCTGCAGTAAATAAAAAAACTTTACTTGATTAAACGGACTTTTTATTCATGACGTCAGATCAGCTTAAATTTTTTAAAGTGTGTTACCTTGTTCTATCCAAGGCATGTTTTGTTCAGTGCTTTGTTGGTCACTGTTAAGTATTGTAGAAAAATTTGACGAACCAAGACGTATCTTAAACGAATTCAAAAAAAATGGCCCCAGATATCGAAAAGATAATAAAGACGGAGAACACTGTAAGAAATATTAGATTTTTCAAAAAAAATTTTTTTTTCCTATTTTGTGAGTAAACTAGACATTGATAACTAACTACCTTTAAACCGAGATTCAGCAAAAATCTTCAATAAGTTGCAGTCTCAAGGCGAATTATACTAGGCTTTGTGATCAAATAAGTTTACATTTGAACAAGCAAAATATCATCTCATTTCAGTCTAAAATAACAAGTCCATCAGATAAGATCAATAGTAAAGTGTATCGTGTTTAACGTAAAGCATTAATTCAATTGAAATTTTTCAATTAAACTAAAGCCTATAGAAAAACATAATTTGAAACAGAAAATCATTAGATTCAGTCTCGGATTTATCATCACATGGACTTTTTTTAGAAAAATTTCTAAATTTGTTTTTCGATTTTCAAAATTTCATCTGTAATTATACAATTTAACTTTAAAAGGACTACTGAGTGCAGACAAATAACAAGACTTGAGTTTGGAAATTAAAATTTTTATTTTTTTTAAAACATAATTTTAGAATTTTTTTATTTCAAAAAAAACAAAAAATAAAAGTTGAACAACCAAAAAAAATGGTGCAAGGCAAACTCAAGGTAAAAACAAGTTTACCAAAAAATGTTAAACAAAAATCGGCAACACGAGTCAACAAGGCTATTCAAAAAACAAAGACAAAAGTCCAAAAGAAGGCAAATATTCAAAAAATTATAAAAAACAATTTGGAGACAACTTGTAAATCAAAGATGGAGAGTGATTTGTGTTCGACTGCCAAGTCTTGTGAAGGAAAGTCGTTCAGAATGTTGAAATGAAGTTTTTTTTTTGTTTCAATAAATTTTAAAATTCTATTGTTTATTTTGTTACACAAATTATTCCGATTTTAGACTTTCTATTTTAAAGGACTTACTAAAGTTGCCAATAACCATTGGCCGCTTAACTTTGTACTGCATTGGAATCTTAGTGACTATATCATTTGCTGTCTCAGTTAATATTAGACAATCGACTTCAACATCAAACTTCTATGCCCCCCTCAAAATTCAGCTTAGCTATTGCGTCTTGCTGAGAAAAGAGGACTACTGTGGAAAGGAAAGAATATCAAGAGATGAATCGATGGCTTATTAGGTTGTAAATAGTTTAATCTCTTGGAGTTTTGATTTTGACAAGGTTTCACATCGAAAACTTCTTGCTAAGTTGAAGGCTTATGGAATAATAAGTAGGCCTTTCGAGCGGATCAAGTTGTTCTACTGGGAAGAAAACAAAAAGCTGTTCTAAGTGAAGTAAGATCATCAAGTTTTTAAGCCACTTTAAACAGCATTAGTGAGACCTCGTTTTGAATACGCAGTAGTATACCTGAACCAATCAACAAAAACTGATATTAAAATTCTAAAGAGTGCAGAGCGTGTGACTAAAATGGTTAATCCTTGAAGAATAAGTCTTACGAAGAAAGACTAGACTCCATTGGACTAATTTGGCTTGAAAGGTGTATAAAAAGAGGTGATTTGGGTGATCTGGATGAAATAAGTTCCCATAAAGTGTACTAACAGCAAATTCAGTTAACAGCTTCAAATCAAGAATCGACAAGCAAGTGTTTGGAATCAAAGAAAGATCCGTTATTAGAAAAGCCCATCAAGTGCTAGTATAGTTTTCTATACTGCAGTAAAACTACTAATACTAGCAGGACCAGTGCCAGGAATATTTGGTTTTTATGAAGAAAGGTCCCGCGGGAGGAACCAGCTCCAATTACGGAAATCTGAAAAAAAACAAAAAAAAAGTCTTTTTTTTTCATTTTTATGCCTTTTTTCGTCCTCTAGTGTACAAAAGTAAAAAAAATAAAAAAAGTTAATCCTGAGATTGGTAGAGAATTATATCTCGTTGAAGCAGATGTATAAAAAAAACATAGTAATAAGGTTTCCCCTGGGACTAGACAGGATTCGAATGAAAGGTGTCATTTTTTTACCATTTTGATTCGGGTATGGCATTTGGGGAACTTTTTTTCCCATCGATTTGGGCTCCAGCGTCAATAGTAGGGGTAGTGCAAAATTTTTTCATCTTTTAATCTCATGATAAATTAGCATGTTAGGGTATTTGAGGTCGTATAATACATAGACAGTTGCTGCTCGATTATATCACATCATCATTATGTCCCAATCTATTTATATCCCACTATATAATCATTTACCATTCAATAAAGCATAATGCCAAATTAATCTAGTTATATCCCACTATTTTAGCAAAACCAAGAGGGTGATATAAACGAGCGGCGACTTTATGAGGTTAAAAGTTTCAATTTCAAAAAGTGTCAATCATCCGCCGCCAAAAGTCCAAACAAATCAATTAATAATTTATTAGCGGATTTTATGTTCATAACCCCACATCTTAGCGCCGACTATGTGAAAAAAGTGTTTTTTGGTTTATTCGTTGTAGGAGAATTAAGTTTGAAATGACGAAATGAATTTTTATGCTTTCATTAGAACAGACTATGGGACAAGGATTTGGAGCACCGGGAAAATTTCATTAAAATTCCCAATCTTCTTCATACGATAAGTTTTTAATCAATCGGTGGGTCTCCTCGATTAAGTGAACATGTGTTCACATAATATGTGACCAAATCATGTCCATGGGTCAGGTGAACATTTTGTTCACCTATTTTTTTTAATACAAACAAAAAAACTCATAATGTGTTCACCTAAAAAAATTTTGTTCACCTATTATTATTTAATCACAAAACAGTTTAGGATGTTGATTCAGATGGCTCCGAGGTTGGCTCAGAGAAAGATAGCGGTTCGGTTTTTGGTTCATTAAAAAACGATGATCGTTCAACAAATAATGATTTTTATAGTGAAGCCGAAGATGAACATGGCTTAGATGATAATGAAGACATTAATGAAGAACAAACGGTTAAAAATGGTACTTTAAATTCCGAATCGAGTTCGGAAATAACTTATCATGATATAAATAATAGTTTCAATGATGCTGACGATGTAGTTTGTGAAGATTAATATGTGATGAATATAGAATCAAAACTAAAAAATGTTAAAAATTAAAACCACTTTAATCTAGGATAAGGCAAAATTAAAACCAATTTATGACCAAAGAATAGCCGAGGTCGAAAAAGTTATCTGTTTGACTCAATTTTTGAAAAAGAAATAAATTTATTTTTGTAAATTTTCCATGTTCACATTTTTTTCAGTGTTCACATATTTTTAAGTCAAATTTAAACTTGAATTTTTTTGTTCACCAGATTGTTTTAAAAAAAATAGGTGAACAAAATGTTCACCTGACCCGTGAACATGATTTGGTCACATATTATGTGAACACATGTTCACCTAATAGAGGCGACCCAAATCGGTAGATAAAAAAAGACCTTAACGTTTAAACAGGGTCAAAAATGATCCAATTTTCGACACATAAGGGTTAATGACTAGAGCAACCCCTATCCCAAAATTAAATTTTGAATATTAAAAGACAGTAATAAATTTTTTATTTAATTGTTATAAAAATCCAAAATTTAAAAAAAAATAAGTTTAACTACAAAAAACCATCAGAGTTTAAATTTTTGATCTTTCAAATTTATAAAGTTTGTAATTTTTTAAAATGATATAACACGAATAAATACTCCTTACTTGGTTTGTTTAATTACCCATTTATCTTCAATATTTTCTAAAATGTTTAAATTATAGAATTTTAATGATGGTGTCATTGAGTTCATACTTACCCACTAAGTTTTGTTTTTCTAAAGCCTTTAGATGATTTGTTACATTTTCACTAGCAGCAGGAATAAACTTTTCATCCAAGCCCTTGAAGGTTCTAAATTAAATTCGGTCAAAATTTATCATCACAAAAAATAGACGCATTACCACATAAACTAGTTTGACAATGTCCAACTCATCTAGAGTTTTCGTCGCATTTCTAAGAACACTTAGAATTTGTTCGTTTCTTTTATTTCGATGTTGAATAAAGTATTTTATCCGATCGACTCCGTCTTTTACAACTGGTCCATGACCTGGATAAATTATATCCGGTTTAATATCCAAAATTTTATTCAATGAATTCATGTAAGAAAACAAGTCTTCAAATGTAGCTGTTGTTTCTCCCAAAATACAGTCACCTTCAAACATTGATCTTAATTATTATTCAACTTCATATTGGTAAATTAAAGTTACCTGAAAAAATGGCGTTTTCTTCTTTTAAATAAAAGCATAGATGATCCTTTGTATGACCTGGAGTAAAAATTGTTTGAATTGTTGCACCTTCAGTTTGAATAATGTGATTGTCATTGATGTAAGTATAATCGGTATCAGCTTCACATTCACTTTTTTCATCTAATTTGTATTTGCTTACTTTAATTGGTTCTTTTGTGATATTTTTTAGTATTGATTGAACACCTCCACTGTGATCAAAATGCCAGTGAGTAATTAAAATTTCTTGTAGACTTAATTTTCTTTTGTCTAATTCATTTGAAAGTAAATTTACATATTCGTCGACATTATAAATCCCTGCTGAATCGATAAGGATGCGTCTTCAATTAAAAAAAATAATGAAAAAATATAAAAAGTGAAAATAGAACAGAATCAATACAGAAACACAGTCACAAGAAGCAATTCTAGCATAAAAATAGAAAACTTTTGATGTGGGTTCTTATAAAAGTCGATTTCAATCTTTCAAATGGTGTACAACATTACCATGATAATATGAAATTATACTAACGTAAAAGCTTGAGTTCTAGGACATGTCACTTATAGCGAACTCAGAAAAAAGTTTTACATGGAAAAAACATGTCTCAGATATAGGATATCCCTCATTTGCGACATGTCCTATAACTCGAGCTTTTCCGTTAATTTAAAATGTCTGATCCATATACGTCATTACATGAATGAATTTCGCTTTAACCGACACAAGACACCTGAAAATTTTTTTCGATACATTTTGATGATGCTCCTAAAGAGCGTACCTGTTGAAATTGGTTTGCTCACTTCTAGACTCAAGTTTACGCCCTTGATGAAAAAGAGCGCAGTGGGAATCCTATCGATGGGAACGGCATTATCTACTCGTAGCTCCTCGAGTCCGAGGAGATGGTATCTGGTGACATCTATTCATATCTGATGATGCAGGCTTTCGTTTAAAGTAGAAAGAAAGCGCAAAGCGTTTCGGCTTCATGACAATGCAAAGACAAATTTAACAAAAAAGAATGTGCTGAGAGAAGTTACGTCCCAACCGATACTTCTGATTTCCACTTTTTTCGATTGAAGAATCACTTCTTCATGGAAAAAAATAAGTACGAACTTATGAAGTATCAGTAAGGACTCGCTCAGTTCTTTGATCACAAGTTAGCGAGTTTTGACGAGAAATCATTGGAAGGAGAAGGTACCGTCACAATTCTTTTAAGGTTGGGTCGAAGCAAAACGTCCACACTATCTAAATAAGTCATTTTTGACTTTACGACGTTAATCTTCGACCCCCAAAACCCCAAAATACTAATTTTTTTATGGGGGTAAAAAATCGAAAATTTTGACCCTACCCTCCCGCTTTTTGCAGCCAAACGTCAAGGTGCTTTGTTCAAACATTTTAGTACAAAACCCTAATTTTTTTGTATTTGCTTATACAAGAAGCGATTCTCTACAAATCTCAGGAATTCGTTTTTTTATTTAATTTTTCATTTTTGTATACTAGTGGACGAAAAAAGTCATAAAAATGAAAAAACAAAAATAAAGTGGATTTACCACTTTTTGACTGAAAAACCGTTTTCACCCGTGTATTGCTTTATGGAATTTTTTTCCTGATCGACAATGGTCCCAGCGTCAATGAGAGCAAGCAAAAAGCGAGAGGGTAGGGTCAAAATTTTCGATTTTTACCCCCATAAAAAAAATTAGGGTTTTAGGGGTCGTAGATTAACGTCGTAAAGTCAAAAATGACTTTTTTAGATAGTGTGGACGTTTTGTTCCGACCGAACCTTAATAAATAATTTTTTTTGTTGCTATTTTTAATCAAATATTTTTGGGAAAAAAAAAAGAGAAAAGACTTTCATTTAAACCATAAAACACCTTACATAAAAAATCCTCGTTCTATAAAAATAACAACAAACTAAATATGGGAGAAAGGGACCTAAGGTAAGAGATGGATGCTCTTTTAGTGTATTTTTAATTTTTAGTGAGGTTCGATTAACCCTTATCCGTCCAAAACTGGACCAAAAATGACCTGAAATGATAAAAATTTGAGTAGTTTTAGAAGTTACAATTATCAATCCCAAAATTATATAAAATGGAAGCTGAGAATACGAAAAATATTTTTAAATTAACCGAATTTTAACAAAATAGAATTAAATTTTTACTTTGTTCCATTTCCGACTAAATATGTATTTGTTCCTTGAAGAGTTTTAACACCAGGATTACATCCCAAAATTCGAATGACTCTACTCGATAATATCTCAACCAAAGGTAAAGTTGTTAACGCTGCCATTAAGAAATCCCTAAACAAAAATTTTAAATTGAAATTATTTTTTTTTTTTAAACCAGCTCCAGCTTCTTAAAACCGGAGAGTACTGCACAACAATCATTAAACAAGACTCGGAATCCTTTAATTTAAAATATTTATTTTAAATGAGAAATACAATTTAGAATTTTTAAAAATATTTGAAAAAAAAATATAGGCGAGAAAATCGATTATTTAATTTAAATCATCAAAACTTTATAGTTTTATTTCTCACAAAAAAAATATATATAAACAAAATTAAATAATTTAAAATATTTTTAAAGTGGAATCTTCTCCCATCACAATTGAACAAACAAGACTTAAACTGGTTTATAATCTAATTTGCTTTCTAATTTTTTACTTTCGGCTACTTTGCGTACAGCTTTCATAAAATCTTCATCAATTACATAGTCTCTTTCAGCTCTAATAGCAAACATACCAGCTTCAGTACAAACGTTTCTTAAATCAGCACCATTAAAACCGTCCGATAGTTTGACTACAGCTTCGAAATCAATGTCACCACGTTTGGCTATATTTGAAGCGTGAATTTTCATGATATCCAAGCGACCTTGTTCGTTCGGTAATGAAATTTCAATTTTTCTGTCCAATCTACCTGGACGTAATAAAGCAGGGTCCAAAGTGTCCGGTCGATTTGTGGCCATAATTATTTTAACTTTTCCTAGAGTGTCAAAACCGTCCATTTGATTTAACAATTCCATCAAAGTACGTTGAATTTCTCTATCAGCCGAAGTACCTTCTGAGAATCTTCGACCACCAATGGCGTCAATTTCGTCCATGAAAATGATACATGGCTCATGATCTCTGGCATAAGCGAACATTTCACGGATCATCCTAGCCGATTCACCGATGTACTTGTCTACAATAGCACTTGATACAACTTTCAAAAAACTGCAATCCAACTGACTGGCAACAGCACGAGCCAACAAAGTCTTACCAGTACCTGGTGGACCATAGAGCAAACAACCCTTTGGCGGTTTAATACCAACACGAATAAATAACTCAGGATTTAACAACGGTAATTCAACAACTTCTCTCAATTCTCTAATTTGTTCTTGTAAACCACCAATTTCAGCGTATGATACACAACCTGGATCTTCGTGAGACATGTTATAAACAAGTGGATCAACTTCACGCGGTAAATATCTCATTATAGTTAGTGTAGTCATGTCTAAAGCAACACGAGTACCGGCTTTTAATTGATTTTTGTCCAATTGACGACGACAACCAACAACGTAACGTGGACCATTAGTAGCTTTAACTATAAATTTATCCTCTGTTAATTGTTTAAGAACTTCGCCAACAATTTGGCCAACACTTTGTAATGCTTTCAAATCATTTTCGGATTTATCAAATTCTTTATTAAGTGTTTTAGATTCTTCGCTCATTTGTTTAAGTTTAGCCGATAGTTCTTTATGTTCTTTTAATTTACGACGATAGTCTTCTAAAGCTTTTTCTCTTGGATTAGCGGCTGCCGGAGCCGATATAGTCATGTTTGTTGAACCTCTCATCTTTGTTTAATATCTACGAAAAAAAAAGGTGATTTCTTATACTAAATAGTTACAAAAACAAAAAAGTATTTTTTTAATTTTTTTGAAAAATGAAACGTAATGTGTATGCAAGACTTAAGGGTTCTTTTTTTAAAAAAAAAATTCAAAATGTAAGATCTTTCGTCTTTCATTATCAGTTAAAATAGAATTTAAATTTGTACATGTAAAGTAAATAAGCTTAAATTTGGTAAGTGCTTAGATGTTTTTATTCATTATTTTTTTTTTAATTCTTTGAAAGAGCATAACTTTAAGCATAAAGTCTTTTTTTTGAGTATTATTCAATTCATTTCAATTTTGACTAATCATAAATTGTGTGCACTTTTTGTTTCTTGCAATTTATTTATGAAAATTATAAAAAAATTTTAAAAGGTAACAAAAAGTTAAACAAAAATTGGGATCATTTAGAACACAGTTTAAATTAACCTTGATTATTTGCATTAACTACCGTAAAACCCCGCTATTTGCCCCATGGGGTAAAAACGAAGACTCCGTTTTTGCCCCAGGGACAAATACGTTTATGGTTCCATTTTTCAGACCGTTTTTAACCCCATTTTTTACTTGAAATTCTAATTTTTAGACCGGGGTAAAAAAAGAGACTTTCGTTTTTATCCCATGGGGCAAAAAAGAATATAAACAAACTTCAATATGATTTGATGTTTTAAAAAATTTTTGGATATAAAAAACATTTTTCTACTATGAGGGGAAGTTTTGCAAAACATTTTTTATTTTAATAAATATTTTCAACCTTTATCAATTAGAACCCCTACCTTAATAACGGAGGGTTTTTAATGAAAACTCAGTTAAAAATTATTAGCAAATCAAAGTAACAAATCAATTTTATCGCACCTTTAGCTACTAATTTTTTACATGTAAGAAGTCTATGTCTTTCCATGCGCTCCCGATAGTAACGCATGTCTAGAAAGGAGCATTGTTCTTTTTTCCAATTGCTTTATTCAAAAATGTGAGATCTCATGAGTGGAAAAAGTATCTTCAACCTGAAGAGATATACTGAGATCTAAAACTATGTGATAAAAAGTTTTTTTACGAGTCACTCTGGTGAAGACGATAAAATGGTTGAATCTATTTGGTAAAACTCAATCAAGTTCCGTGCAATGTAATTGACGACGAATTAAAATTTTTTTAAAAGCAATAATACAGAGTGTTCTGCTGAAGGAGATTAAATGATTTTATATATGAATATAAAAAACAAAGTTTTTTACATTTTAGCCCCGGGGTAAAACCGAAAATTCTGTTTTTACCCCATGAGGCAAAAATGGTCAGAAAATTGGAACTAAAAACGCTTTTGTCCCATGGTCCAAAAACAAAAATTTCGTTTCTACCCCGGGGCAAATAGCGAGGTTTTACGGTAGTTACATTTTTAGCTTTGAATTTTTTGATCGTTTTTCAATAATAATTGATCCGGTGAACCAATTGGCCTATTAAAGAACCCATAAAAAGTGTTTTAAAGAAAATCTTATCATGGAATGTCAATCAGCAAAGAAAAATGAACTGCCAAAATTTCATATACCGTTTAAGGGGGTAAATGCAAAATGTCCAAGGTCTCTGAATTCATAAATTTTCATTCATTTTTTTAACATCTCATTCGAGGGTATTTTATTACGGCTTTGCTTTTGGTTCATTTACGTTAATTATCGTTTTTTGGAAGTAGAATATGATTTAGGTATGTTTAAGAGAAACTTTGACGGTCAATATAAAAGGAAGCACCGAAAATAACTTTAAAAATTTACTTTTTACAAAAAAGCGACAGAAATTGCCAAATAAAAATTTCAGTTTTTTAGAGGCTCGTTATTTTTCCTAGATAATACGTGAAAACAAGCGTTAGAGATGGTAGATAAGCGCCAGCCAAGGCTTTAGAGACACTAGCATAGCGTGAGACAATTTCATGAATGTGGTGTATTTCATGTATTCTTTTCAGGTTAAAAAATACACCTTTTTAAAATTTTGTATTCGATTATACTCTAAGAATACATATTTTCAAAAAATTTCGTAAAGAATACTTAAAAGTATTCTAAAATACATGAGGGTGTATTCTGGAATACATCAAAAATTCATTTTTAATAATTGAATACAAAATTCACATTGAATAGAGTTCACTGCATCATAAACGTTACTCATATTTAATAATATTTTTTTGAATCAACAATACAGGGTTAGATCCCCTAGAGATGAATGCATATTCTTGTAGAGAATTAAATTTAGAAAATTTTGTTCATCTTTTCACTGTTTTAAAAAAAAATTAAACTTTTTTACAAAATATCGGCCATTAAAAAAATTTTCTAAATTTAATTCTCTACAAGAATATGCATGCATCTCTAGGGGAAAGCATATTCCGTTTTGAGTTATTATTGAAAAAACAAAAACACCCAAAAATAGTATATTTTTTCCGCATTATTCCTCGGAAAATTGTCGGAAAAGTCTGAAAATTTGTTGATATTCATTTTAAACACTCTTGATTACCCCAGAATAGTTTGAATTTCAAAAAAAAAATTTGTTCCATAAATTCCCTAAAAATTGACCCTATTTTTGACCCCTACCGAGCCCTCCCGGACCTTTTATAGGTATGGTTGATCTATAGCTCATTCGAAAGCTGACATCTTAAAACATAAGAATTTTGTATTGTTGATTAAAAAAATTATATTAAATATGAGTAACGTTTATGAAGCAGTGAACTCTACAAAAAAAATTTAAACTATTTTTATAGTATTCTTCTTGTATTCCCGAACACATGGTCAAAACCTACGTTTGTAGGATACATGAATGCCAGATTATTTTAAATGTTTGATATTCAAATCAGAAAATGTAATCAAGTCATTTTAAATAAATTAAAAGAAACGATTTCTCAAGGACCGCTTTGATCCAAAATTTTAACAGAAATTTTTTAGTTAGCAGATGGAAAATCGCCAAAAAAAGTTGCTAAAAGTTTCTCTAGAAACTTTTCTTTGTCGCTGCTTATAGGTAAAGAAATACGGAAAATTGTGTTGATTCCGGGTCCGTATTTTAACCAATTACCGGGTGTGGATATTAGCATAAAGTTTTGTTACCTTCTGTGTTCGTATTTTAGTCTCGAAAAGTCCGGAATTCAGAATGAATCTTTTTGAAAATAATTCATTTATTAAAAAGCTGGGTAAAGTTAATGCCTAAAGTAAACCTAAATACAGTACTTTCCGGTTATAAGAAACTCCAATTTGCATGAAAAATAATTTATTATATCCGAAGATTTCTTATAAACAAATTAAAGTTTTCCTGCATAATTTTTACTCACATTATCTTAAGTTAGCAAGTGAGGTGATAATTGATAAAGAAACCGAAGGAATAATCCATTTAGAGAAAGCAGGCGAATATTTATTATATCTATTATATTTGTCCAGTAAAAAACATTTTTACAATGATGTAAACACTTTTTTTCTAGAAACAAAAGTAAAGCGAAACAAGATTTTGTTTAAAAAATGTCGTGTATACGTAACGGCTGAAAGATAAATTAACATTTTTTAATCCTTTTTTGATAATATAACTGCTTATCGCTAAATAGTTTTAGACCCGCCTCATATTTTTTTTCATAAAAAGTTCAAATTTTTTAAAAAACAAGTTAAATTTAATGGTCTTACTCTAATTTTACCTAAAAAAAAATTTATTATATACGAATTTTCGCTATACATGAATTTGTTATAAACAGTTAAAAATACATGGAAGGGGTCGGAAATGTTTTTGTTCTGGCGAAAACGTTTATTATATCCGAAAATTTCTTAAAACCGTGTTTCTTATAACCGGAAAGTACTGTACACGGAAAGTCATTACAAGCGAAACGGAGGTTCGGACGGAACTCTGAATTAAGGTTTGTGATAAGAGTTAGTCTGTAATTAATTTCAAATGATGCAACGAATCCAATGACACATAATACATCAATTTTTACAGTCAACCAGTCAAAAAACATCATTTTTTGAGACATTTGTTTTCTTGCCTTTTTTGAAATAGTTGATTTCAATGTAATAATTGATTTGTTCATTCTAAATTCTTAAAATGGCATGAGGGGATTTTCTATTGATCTTTAGTACTATTGAGTGCATTAAATTATTGTTTTAAAGAAATGCAAATCATGTTTTTAAATTCTTAGATGCGAACAATAAAAGAAAATAAGATTAAATCTTTAAAATAATTTTTTATTTACGTTAATAAGACAAAATATTTAAGTCACGGATATAAAAAAAAACTAATAAAACAAACCTCTTATTGTAAATACTCATAAGCATCATAGAGTAAAAAATCCTTACGAGGAAATTTAATTTAAAATCTATTGATTAAAATCATGAACGGATTTCTTAATTATAGTTTAACAGAAAACAATTATAAAAGGATATTTGATTTCCTAGTTTAGCCTCTGAAATGTTTAATTATTAAAACTTTTTTTAGATTTTTAAAAATCGATAGTAAATAGATGAATCATCTTCTAAACTTATAATTATCACGAAATTCTTAAAGATCCAAACTTTTTTTAAGTTCATAATTTTTAGAAGTTGAAATTGGATTTTCAAATATTAAAAATTCGAATTTACCTATTTTTTAATTTGTTTCGTTTCTTTTAACAAGCTTAGATAATGGCCTAATAGATAGTTATTTTGACGAGCTTGATATTTCTGGCTATAAATATTTGAAGAATTTATTTTTTTGAAAATAGATTTTGGATTCAGAAAATGGTACAAATTAGGTCCTTTATCTACACAAAAATAATTCCTCTTCTCCTCTTGATTTTCATGACTTTTATGTCCTCTAGTATACATAGGGGCTCTGATTAAAAAGGGTCGCAAAAATTTAGAGTTTATAAAATTGATTTTTTTTATTCTCAAAGTTTTTGTTCACTCATTCTAAATTAGTTTGAGCGTTAAGTAGTTGACGATTCTTAAATCCGGTATCCCCGTTATCTGTTTTATACGTTCTAAGGCTCTAACTTAGAATAGCTCAAACCAAAATACTTACTATAGTAGACTATAATGTAGTACTGACTATAATAGGTGCTGTCAAACTTTGACTCTCATGCTGTAGAAGCTCAATCGTGTTTATAAGCGAATATTAACCAAAATTGTCTTTTTCTGAAATAAAAATGATCGCGAGAATGTTGGACTGTTTTTTTTTAAATCTCTTCGTTTAGGAAAAATTAAGCATCGGAAAATTCTAAGTTCCTGGATTTGACTATACTCAAAGCGGACTAAATTAGTCCTTTAAGAATTCCTAGTTTTTTCCATTCTTTTTTGTGAGTCAAGTCATTTCTTTGAAATCTTATGGAGACGTCTCTCTATTTAATCTTTTCATTTTTAATATTAAAATATTAAAAAATAAATTTACAATATAAAATAAAAATATATTAATATGGTACAGTGCGACCTCGAAGTCTCTGGGTAAATGCAAATAACTCCACAAAAGTAAAATTTCACAAATTCAAACCAGAAATACATTAAAAGTATTTGGAGCGTCTCTCTTTTGTATTTCACAAAATCGCGGTTTCACAAAATAGAGGTTAACAAAATCGAGGTTATACTGTACCAATTTATTGACATTTTACTCATTTTTTTTATTTTTTTTTCCATTGGATACATAAACAATGGAGCAGAAAAGGGGAATTAGAAATTATTGTGAAAAAAACTCATCGATTGTAAGATACAAACTACACATAGGAGTTGCGAGGTTAGAAATCTCTCTAGGACTTGAGAAGGGCTTAAACTCTTTAGCTAATCTGACCACTAATGGGAATACGTTTTGAAGTGCATTTTTTATATAACTTTCATTTAGATCAAAAAGACGGTTATTTAATCTGTGAATTTTCAGTATTTTCAGTATTACTTCTAATCGCGGTGTTCTGTACTACTTCGAGCTTTCTTCTCATTGGAAAGGAGATTTTATTTACATTTTACTCTAATTTTTGAACTAAAGTAAATCATCAAAGGTTATACCAAGAAATTTAGTTAGCTGAAGGTAGTGGGCAGTTAAAGAGACATAGTTTCAAGTTTAGCTTGGTTTTGCCTCATCACATAAAACGATTTTTCAGAAGAAATACCCATTCATTTTCAAACGTACTGACCAATATTTCAGTTCTTTGAGATAGTTATTGAAGATACCTTGAAGGTTACCAGGTCTGTTGTGGATAAAGAGTGTTACCAGGTCATCTGCGAAAAGTTTGGATTCTTTTTTTTATTTTGTAAGACTCATATTCAAAGTTGAACCTATTAATGTATTATAAGTGTCTGTTTCAAGAACAATTTTGTTTAAACCAAATTTTTGGTTTGTTTTTAAAAATATTAATTGCCCCGATTAAATATATCTAGAGTAATTTTTTTTTCAATAGACACTGTACTTTTTAAACTTACATGTAGGCGTCGCATTTTCTTAAATATCGAATTCCCAATGCTTATGAAAAGTTAATTTAAAAAGAAAATAGGGTTTCTGAATTCAATACTTGCAATAGGTATAATTTAGGTTTAAATTTTAAAATTTAAAATTTTTTTTTTCTCGGTATTCCTTTTTTACATAGTGTTTTTTGCCTAGATTGTATCGGAATTTAAAATCTCTCAAAAAAATTTAAAAAAAAAAGTGGAATTCTATAATAATGGTACTTTTTAAAATGTCACTTCCGTGTTTTTGTCTTTTTTTTATTAAGAAATTCAATATGTTTTTAAAAGAGCTTTGTTTCTATAATACTACGAGCCTAGAATGTAATTTTCTTTTTTTTTTTGAAAATCAGGGAAGTAAAATCTATTTAACGATTAATAAACATTGTTAAATAGACAAAAAAAAGCAATTTGTTTTAATAAACTCAAAATAGATTTTTAAAAGGCTTTTTTTTTTAAAAATTATCTTTCACAGACGGAAATTTATGGTACAAAAAAAATCAATTTCGTAAAAACAAAACAAAAATAGAAGAGCACATAAAAACAATTAATTTTTTTTTTTTCAATTTACGCTTTCAAACAGATTTTAATTGTTATAAATAAAGTGTTTATTAAAATGGTAGACTGAGAGCTAGAAGTAGAGATTCATCGAATAAAGCTTTTGATTTGATTTTTTTTTCTTCTTCTTCTAAGTATTCATTCATTCGTTTAGAGTATCTCTTCATTTTTTTTTTCTTCAAGAGTATTTTATTAAATATAATCAGCGATAAATATCGATTTTATTTTGTGTTTTTTTTTTCATAGGAATGAAAGCATTCTTACTTGCGGCTTAGAATTTGAGTTAATTAGCTCTATTTCTAGATGAACCTATGTAATTTTATTAAAAGGACAACTTGCTGGTAACAATCTCGTTGTTCTTGGTAATAAATTAGTATTTGATGGATTTTTTGCAAGTTAACTTTTGAACCCTAGAACTGGTATGAGCAACTATTAGGCTTCTAGAAAATCAGATAAATTATAGTAGACTGTTCAATTTAAAAATAAAGCTTAAATAAACTATCAACGGCAGTCATGGCTGTCGTAACAAAAGCTTTATTGTCGGCTACTAAGCAACGATAAACAGGTGCTGTTGGATTAACTTGAGTCAAAGTGTAATGGAAGTTTCGATGTTACCGTGATCTTTTTTAGCCCTAGCTTTGCGATTATTCAGCCCAATATCATTCTGCATCATGATTGGAAAAAAATTTAATTGGTTAGAAGATATGGTCTGGAAGCTAAAAAGTTACCATTAACACTAGAACTATGATCGATAATTTCCATAAAGCCAAATTTGAGGACGAAAAAAGCAATAAAAATTAAAAACGAAAAAGAAGAAGGTTTTAACTTTTTTTAGTTAAAATTGAGAACCCTGGTTTAGAAAAAAACAATAAAATATATGTACAGTCTTACCTCGTTGCATTGTCTTACATTTGTACCTTTGGGTTAAGTTAATTAACAAAACCAGTGATACATCTTTCCCCTTGTTTTTAAGCAAAAAATAATCCGACCCTCGCTAATTCGGAATCCTATTTTAACCGACATATCTTAAAATTCCCACTGTAATATTTTTCTATTGGATTACGCCTCAATAATCCGACATTTTCGATAAACCGACAAAAGACTCTCAACCAAATAGGTCGGATTAACGAGGGAAGACTTTATTCATAAATTGGATTCGGATATTTTTAAAAGAATCTTTTTTAGCACCCAAAAGGCTTATGATTTATGCGCTTTTATATACAGGGATTCTAAATTTTAAGTCAAAAAATGGTAAATCCATCTTTTTCGTTTTTGATTCTTATGGCTTTTTAGTCCTCTATTAAAAGAGAGAAGAAAAGTTTTATATAAAGAATCGTCTCTTGTCTAAGCAGATGCATTTAAAAGCTATGGTTATAGGGCATTCCAAGAGACTTTTTACCGTTTTCACCCGAGTATAGCTTTAGGAAAATTATATTACCCATCGATTCTGGTTCTAGTGTTAATGGGAGCTTTTTAGCTTTCAGAATATATCTAAAAATCAATTATAGCTTTTTCCAATGATGAGTACTAGAATGTTTAAATCAAGCGCAGTGGCACTTGGCTGCAAAAAGCTAGGAGTAGTTCTAAAATGATTTTAATTAAGGTAATTTTATTCCATCTCGATACCAAGTATCGGTCGCAATACAATATTCAACAGAAATTTCCTCGAAGCAAAATAACTATCAAACCCTAAAAATCAAAAAGTATCAACCGAAACTCAAACGGATGTTCAATAACAACAACAAAATCTTCTAGAACTAAATTTCAAAACGTTTCAAACAGGCTTTAAATTTCCAGTAATTAGAAATTATTTTGAGGCTCTTTTGAAAAAATTTTATACACGTCACTTTCTAAGTGGTTACCAAGTTTGACAAAAGGGATTCTAATTTTTCTTAAAAAATATTCAATATAAAGCTCTCTAGACATAATTTTTATAATTCAAGTCTTATGATTCAATTTTTGTGTTATATTTTACTCATCATTTATATCTAGATGTTTTAAATTTAAATAGTGAACAAAATTAAATATTTGTTTTATGATTAGATTAGAAATACAAGCTCATGTTACGAATATTTAATAAAAAAAAATTTTTGTTGTATGTTGTTATTAAAAAACTCATATTTCGTCTATTGAGAATTTCCTTTGAATCAATTGAATTAATCAAGTATCTTTTGTTTTTACGTCAAAGGAAATTTTTTTTTTTATGGAAATCATCAGTCGATTATATTTAGAAATCACAAAAAACTACCTCGAAATCTATTTCGAGTTTGATTAATCGTAATTATGATAATATTTTCTTACCTAAACAAAAATGTCGTTTTTCTATTGTTTTCAATATTCTTATTTTAAGCGTTCCCACCCGAAGTCACGTTGAATTTTAATGAGTTTTTTTTTTGCTTTTGTTTAAAGTATCATCATTGCTTATGTAATCATACCTTCTTTTAAATTTTCACTTAAAAATAAACAATAGAACTAATTTATGTTTCTAGTCGTTCTTCTGAGTTTAAACAAAACGTAAGAATGACGTAGCTAGAGTTTCTGGCGTGGGTGTTCGATCAGTAGCTTGATGAAGCGTCGGACCGATATTCATATAAAGTTCGTATCGAAGCGTTTGCAGAGACTCAATCACTGTATTATCAAACTAACATTGACTAGCTATAATTTTATAATCTCGATGAACCGACTGCATGTATGCCAAGACCAAACCGTCGTATCATACAGTGGCGAGTCCGATAATGGCCTGTTTTACAGAAATGGTCATTTTTTATTTTTCCCTCAACAAGTTCATGCCTAATACGTGAACGGATCAGTGTTGATGAGTGCACCATTCGAGATAGTGGGCCTGGACATTTTGGGTCTTTTAAAGAGGTCTATGAATGGTTTTGAGTACGTCCTAGATTTTGTTGATCTTTACACTAATTGAGACTTGTCCGTTGCGTACTTTAGAGACTGAAGAAGTGGCTAGGAAATTTTGTTCCATTATAATTGATAAGTGCTAACAGATCAAGGGACTCAGTTCACCTAAAAGTTGTTCAAAACGTTGTGTTAAAAATTTGGGATTTACAAACTTGAGTGCAGCAGAAACATCCCTAGACGAATGGGGAAACTGAAAGATTTAATAGATTTTTGTCAAATGCTCTGGCTTTGCTAGTTTAATAGAATCAGACCAACTGGGACGAATTAATTGATGATATTTTGTTAGCACATAGGGTGAGCGTGAATATGAGAAATAGTTAGAACTGACGTAAAACCTTGCTTGTCGTAAATTAACCCTCAAAGATCAAGCTTAAATTCATCCAAATTGAATTGAGCAAACGCAACCGACTTTTTAGAAAAAATCATCAAAGAATCGTAGTTTAGAACTTGAACAAACTTTCTAGGATTTCGACGCAGACGCGATAAAATTTGCAAAATCTCAATTTTTTTTACAATCAATCATAAATAGTTTTCACAAATTTTAGATACAGGAGCTTACTCAATCGAAAGATGTTAGATAGCGAATATACTCTGTAACTTGATATAATAACTATTGGACCGAAACAATTGACATTCTTTTCTCTTAGTTTCATCCTGGTGGTCTATCATTAGGCTTTATCAAGTGGGATAACGAAATTATATCATCACAAGAGACCAAACTTGCGTGATGAATCCTCAAACGAATTAAATATTCTAATCATCTCATGATTACAAACAATTTTCGAGAAAAAACAAAAAGGTGAGTAGGGGAATGATAATTAATAATCGATAACAACAAAAATGAGTCTAGTTGAAAAAAAAAAAGTAATTACTAGGCCTATAACAACAAAAAGCCGACTCTATAGAAAACAAAAAAATGGCGTTCTAGTTAAAATAGAAAAAAAAATAATTTTCTTTTTTTTTTATTTTTTGAAGAAAAAAAAATTAAAATTTATAATTTTTGTTATCGATTTTTGTGTTTCGTTGCTTGTTTCAACTCTCTTGTTGAAAAAAATATTAAAATTTGATTGGTTCGGATTTTTTTTAATTTTCAAAAAAAAAATTTTCAACTCCACCTCTTAGTTAGAAACATGAATTATATTCTTCGTTTGCTGTTTAACACAACTTGAAGAGAAGAAACAACAACAACAACTAAAAATTATGCTAATTTTATTCATAAACTGACCGACCTTGACATTAACGAAAATTTCATTATTATTTTTTCTTCTTCTAAAGCAAATAAAGCTAACACAAGAGAGAAAAAAAGAAACAAAAATTCATTTTTTTTGTTCATATAAAAAAAAATTTTTCTTTTTTTTTTCGAAAAACCCTACTTTTGTTTGTCAGTCAGACGCCTTCTTCCTGACCCCGAAAAAAAAAATCTTAAACTTTTTATTTTAGATGTTTTATTACAATTTTAATAAAAAAAAGTATCAACAAAAAAAAAATGAGATCAATAAACTGTACGGCAACACCAACAAAAATCATCCAATTTTTGTGAAAATTTTTCATTTTGAAAAAAAAATTTAATTTCAAAAATGCCAATTTTTATATGAGAGGACCTCTTTTTACTTATTACTGAGTATATGCTCTTGCATTACTCAACGTTTTATAGTTCGATCGTCTAAAAAAACACAAAAAATAACAATCAACAACATATATCGTCATTTCAGTGGTCGCAGAACGCATTTGTATCACGTCAACACATAATCAGAGTTTTGCACATTTGACCCCCTCATATTTAACCCTTTTGTCTAAGGGTCAAGACTCGATTTTTTGATTAAGATAAGAGATAAAACAGTCTATTAATTGGCATTTTTTAAATTGATTTTTTTTCGGATCTAAAATTTTAACAAATTTAATCGATTTTTGTGTGTCGTTTTTTGATCAAAATTTTTTTTAAAATTGATATTTTTTTTGATTAAAAATTGTTTTAAAATAAACTTCTGAAAAAAAAAATAAATTTTTTTTTAATTTTTAATCCTCCTCCTTAGGTATCGAGACATTTCGGTGTCGACAACTTTGCACTCTTAAATGCATGAATACATCCAAGTCCCAAAACATTTAAGGATTGGTCTCTCAAAGTCTGATTAAAAGAAACTATTTCTTTGCTCGACATGAAATATTACATTAGAACAAACAAAAAAAAAGAGGGGGGGGGGGGGTTGGTAGTTGAAAGTCTAAATTTTGTATATTTTAGATATTTTAATTTTTTTTAAAATTTTATTCCCATCGTACTTTTAAAGCAATGAAAAATTGAAACACAAAAAAAAAGCAACGTAGACTACCAAATAGAGAGAACGATATAAAACTGAAGAGGATTTTTAGTTTAAAAAATTGTTTGCTAAACAAGTATCAACTGTGGCTGAGAACAAAATCGACCAGTTGGTCTTAAGTTCAAGATCGTCTAGATCGTTGATTAAATCATCGCCGAGTCGATCGCCAAGTCGTAAATCGATCTCACTCAAAAATGAAAATGACACTAAAAAACACAAATTGAAAAAGATAAAAAAGAATCGAAAAAAATTGAGACATAAACAAGCTGAATGGGAGCCGGACGATGCTACTACGTCGTCTACACAAACCTCATCGGCTTCGTCATCGTCATCAAGTTCATCGTCTGACTTGTCCGATACGTCAAGTTCACAGTCGTCACGATCGTCAAGCTCATCGTCACGATCACGTTCAGCTTCAACATCGTCAACAGCATCGTCAATCGATCTTAAAAAACTTAAAAAACTTAAACGTTTAAAAAAAACTAAAAAATCTAAAAAAAAATCACGTGATTTAAAACTTAAAAAAATGAATCACATTACAAAAACAAATCATGATCGACTCAAATTTGAAGACCCACATCGTATTGTTAAAATTACAAATTTACCAAGTCGAAGTCAAATGCCAACTTTAAAAGAAAACTTGTACGACGAGTTTGTCAAGTACGGCAAAATAATATCGATTAGGCTGGACGGTGATGGGGAGAAAAAAATTTGTTTCATTTTTTTTAAACATTCGAGTCAAGCTCAATTGGCAGTGGAGAATTTAAACGACAAAATTTTTAACAATTTAACAGTTTTAAAATGCGAAAAAATCGATTTTTCGACTTATTTGACACAAAATTCCAGCCAAAATCAACAAGTACTTATACAAAATTTGAATCAAGAAGAAGAGCTTGATGAGTATTGTCCAAAAGCGACTAGGACTTTGTACATTGGTAACTTGGATAGGGATGTTAAACATTCGGATCTAAGAGAAAAATTGGACAAAAAGTATGGTGACATTATTGAAATAGAGATTAAAAAAGACAATAAAAAGCCTGTACCGTCCAATCCGGCACCGTCTACTTCGACACCATCGAATTCGTACGCGTTTATCCAATTTAGTGATATTAAGAGTGTAATTAAAGCAATGCGGTGTATGAATGGAAAGTGTATTGGACAAAATTTGATAAAACTTGGATTCGGTAAGTCAAAACCGACAAAAACACTTTGGCTTGATGGGGTTTCAGATCAACTCAAAGAGTCTCATTTAAGTGAATTTTTTCGAAATTATTGTGAGAGTCAAGTAGAGCAGGTGCTCATTGATCGTAACAAGTGTCAAGCACTTGTCTATTTTAATATTGTTGATGACGCGAAGAATTGTGCTGACCGAATCCGGGCTAAACGTTTCTATGATAAACGAGTCATGGTTGATTTTGCGAGTAAAGAGTTCATATCGTCGAGGTTCGAACACCTCCTCGATCCTAAACACCATTTATTCACGAATCATAACCGGTTAAAAGTCGAACCGAAAATAAAACGTATTCGTTCGCCACGGTCGAACTCGTTGAACGATTCGAGGTCATCGTCCTCGTCCTCGTCGAGTTCGAGTTCAAGTTCAACATCCACTGAGGCTACACCTAATACAACTCGGTCTGAATCGGTTGATTCAGCGGTTAAGAATGAAGAAGACGAAAAAAAACGTCACTATTACGATGACGAGTATCCAATTGACGATTTATCTCATGTTTTAAACTCGAGTCAAAAGTATAAAATGTACCCTCAGGCCAATCGGAATCAATTGTCTCCATCGGATTTATCGCATTTATTGAACGATTCACCCGGACATTACCGGACTAATCGGTACTATATGAACGAAGGCGTACCGAATTACCATCATAGACATTATTACGATGAAAGAGCCTATCGTCATAAGTATTACCAACATTACCATGTCGGTAAGAGTTCGAGTTCGACTAGTCTTAACCCAGCTTATTCAAAAGTTCACAAATACGAGGACTATTCCCCTAAGAGCCGCGACTTTAAAAAAGTCAAGGACAAAATTTCAAAGTTAGATGACAAAAAATTGGAAAAATGTATCAAAAATGTTTCGTCATCTTCTTCACGGTCTTCGCTTGAAGGCTCAAAAAAAAAGCGGTCACAATCAAGATCGTCGTCTAGTGATTCGTCATCGATATCGTCTGTTTCAAATTCATCATCACATAAATCAATGAAAAAAAGATCTGATCGTGATGATGTTAACCCGCAGCCAATGGATGTCGATACCCCTGATGAGTCCGAGAAGATCCGCACTGCCCCGTCGTCTCAATCAAACACACCCCAAGTTCAAACTGTACAGACCCAAAAGATGTCGGTTCTAATTCCTCTTGAAAAATCCGAAATAACGAGTCTCAAAGACCCGAGATTCAAAAATTCCGATTCGAATCAATTGTATTTGAATTCGTTGCAATTCAACTCTGATATTGAAGTCCCCAAGTTTGGTCTTAAAACTCGTAAAAAAATTGAGCCTAAAAAAATTCAAAAACAACCGGAAGTTCAAATTGTTCAAGAAGAGGTCAAACCTGACTTGAATTTGGTCAAACCCGAGTCAAAAACATCCTCACCATCTGAAATTTTAGACCGTAGATCTCTTGAAGAACGAATCAAAATGCTCGATGAAATGATGGAACAGCAAAAACATAAACAAATCTCATCCGATTTGTTAACAACAACAAACTCATTGACAAATAAATTGACCAATTTACAATCACCAGTGAGTACACCTGTGCTAAAACAACCTGCTAAGTTGTCAAAGCTATTCGCTGATGACGAACAACGGTTGAATCAATCGTCAAACTTTTTGAGTCAAAAGTTAGCTAATAGTCCACTGTTTACAAAAGTTGATACCCTACCGATCAATTTGCCACCACCTGGTGTCGCTGTGTACGATTATATCAAGCCTATAATTTCTCAAACACAAACTGTTTTAAACCGACCACCAGTACCTGTTCCGAAGTTAACACTACCTATTGTACCATCGTCTCCGATTGTTAATCAATGTCAAACACCGAATACACCAGTGACCCCATGTACGCCAACATCGGTTCAAATTGCTGAGAAATTAGGACTTAAAATTAAGGGTTCGTCACAATTTATGGTTAACAATGACGCGCCGACGGTGTCTACCATGGCGTCTACTTCATCGACTAATTTAAATTCACCAAATACGTCGACTCCGATTAGTCCACCTGTTAAACCATCGGTTAGATCTCCTAAAGAGGAATTTAATGGATCAGAGACACCAAAGCCCGAAAAAGTCGAATCAAAACCTGAACCAAAACCCGAACCAAAACCCGAACCAAAGCCAGAGATAAAAATTGAACCGAAAATCGAAGTCAAGACTGAACTTAAAGTTGAGGTTAAAAATGAACCTAAAATCGAGTCAAAACCAGAGGTCGAGGTTGTTCAGAAACAGGAAGAGGAAGTTAAAAAACTTGTTAAAGTTAAGACTGAGCCTGAAGTAAAAGAGACCAAAGAAGAAAAGCCCTCTGAGCCAAAACCGGCGACAACAGTACCAAAACAAGTCGAAAAACCGAAGATTGCCGTTCCGCAAAACAAGCCACTTGTTCAAAAGAAGGTTGAGAACAAACCGGGTCAATCACCAGCTGGGACTCCGGTTAAAACAGTCCAAAAAGAAGTCTCCAAAGAATCAAAACCACCACCGGTGACTAAACCAAACGAGAATAAGAGTTTGAATAAAACAGTCGAAAAAGAAAAATTGAATTCATCAATTCCTAAAGTCACGACCCCAAAGCCGAGTCAACCGGTCAAAAAAACAGTTCCTCAAGTTGTTAAAAAACCGGAGATTAAACCCGAGAATAAGGTCGAGAGTAAACCAGAAGCTAAACCAGTTGTTAAAAGTGAACCAAAAATTGAAAAAAAAGAGGTTGTCAAGACAAAGCCAACTGATTTAAAAGATTTATACGATTCAGAAGAGTCGAGTAGTGAAGTAAAACAACCGGTCAAAAATCAAAAAGATGCGGTTAAAAATGTTGTTAAAAAACCGATGGATGTTAAACCAATTAAAAAAAATGAGAATGAAAAAATCGAAAAAAAATCAATTCAAAAACCATCGATCGAAAAAACAATTAAATCGTCAAGTGATTCGAAAATTGTAAATAAAAATGTTTCAAAAAGTTCTGGACTTAAGACATTGGTTAAAAAGCCTATTGAAAAAAAAGCCGATACGTCTGAGGAATCGTCAACTTCATCGGCTGATTCTTCATCATCGTCTTCGTCTTCTGATTCTGAGTCATCAACCCAATCGAGTCAATCGGACAATGACGAGACTAAACACAAGAAAAACAAAAAACATCGAATTTTAAACAAAAAAAAAGAAGCCAAAAAACAAAAAGAATTAAAAATGAAACAAATTAAAAAGAGTAAAAAAAAATCGGTTCATTTGGACTCGGAAGATGACCAGTCGATCTCGAAAAAATCCAAAAAGAAAAAAGTAAGTGTCTTTAAAAATTTTAAACCTCACACAAGGGAGATAAATTTAATTTTTAAGAGCTCGGGTGGGATAAGTCGAGAGCTTGCTTTTTTGATTGAAAATCGCGATGCAGTGTCCGTGTACACTGGGTCTTTGTACGATCGTGTCAAAGCTAGACCACGTCAAGCTGAAAACGAGACAAAAAAGAAAAAAAAACGAAAAAATAAAAAATCACGTCGACGTAAAGTTCTCGTTGAAAGTGATGAATCGAGTCAAAATGAAAAAGTCTCATCCGATTCCGAATCAAAGTCATCGTCGGATCGCGAATCCGATTCTGAATCAGACAGTGAGTCTTCAGACGAGTCCGATGAATCGAGTTCCGAGTCCGAAACAGAGACTGATCAAAAAGTAAAAAACCAAAAAAATCGTATTCAAAGCTCCGAATCGGAAAGTGAGAGTCCGAAAAAAGTTAAACCCGAAATGAGTCGAAAGAGACAAAAAAGCAATGATTCGCTATTCGATTCAGAAGAGGCTAACGACATTAAAAAAGAGCCTGTTGCCAAGCCAGTGACAAAACTTAATCATTCGAATTTGACTAAACGATCTCGTACGGACTCGACTACATCTTCGGCGTCATCAACAAAGACAATTCAAACTCCGAAATTAGACCCGAATTTAAGCGCTAAGAAACGAAAATTACCCGAAGAGGAATCAAACAGTGAGACATCGAACCCTTGTAAGACCCCTAAAAGTTCAGTATCAAGCACTAGTTTGTTCAAAAACCCTCCTAAAAGCGAGTCAATTAAAAGTGTTAAAACTAATTTGGAATCAAAAATGGAAGCAAAAGTCATTCCTAAAAAACCGGTTCAAACCCCTGTTAAACCAGTTGAGAAGAAAGAGGTCAAGCCCGAAGCTAAAATCGAAGCTAAACCTAACGAGGTTAAAAAAGAGGTCAAGAAAGACTTAACGAAACCGGTCCAAAAACCTATAGTTAAACCGAGCCCTCAACCTTCATCTCATAAACCAACAGTCTCAAGTAATAACAAAACAGAAGTTAAAAAAGAGGATAAACCTGAGGTCAAGAAGCCGGTTTCAAGTGTTTCAAAACTTGATCAAAATAAGTCTAAAGATAAAAAATTGGTTCCTCCGACAAATGGAAAGTCCGAAACGAAGACTGAGCCTGTTAAGTCAAAGATACCAGTCAAAGTGTCCAAGCCGGTTAACAAAGAAAAAGAGCAAATTAAAACTAGTCTTAGTTCAGGAAGTAGTAGTAGTATTGGTGGAGTTGGTGAAGATGAACCTTTAACCTTGAGTACAATTATTAAAACAGAGTCTAAGAATATTCAAATTAGTCTCAAGAATAAAGAATTTAATGATGAAATTGATGAAAGTGAAGTCGATGAAGTTGTTAAGAACATAAATGCAACGATTAAGAATTCGATTGAATCGGAAAATAAAGTTGAAAGTGAAGTTAAAGTTGAAGAAAATCTTGAAACGATTGTCGAAGAATCGAAAGAAGATGCAAAAGAACAAGAAGAGGAACTTGAACAAATGAAACTACCCGTTGAGCCACCCAAGGAAGAATTACCTCCTGTCGAAGAAACTCAACAAGTTGTTGAACCTATTCAAGTTGAAGAAAAGATGGAGCTAATCGAAGAAAAACCTGAAATTAGTTTACCAGTTGAAGAGGAAAAAGTGGTCGAAGTTAAAGAACAAGTAATGGAAGAAGTTAAGATGGTTGAAGAAGAAAAAATGGAACCCGAAGTCCCAATTGAACCCGAAATTGTCCCTGAACAAAATTCGGAAACCCCTAAGGAAGAAATGGTTGAACCTGAGCCTGTTAAAGAGTCTGAACCAGAGTGTAAAATGGAAATTGTTCCCGAGCCAGTTGTCGAGCCAGTTATCGAACCAGTTGTCGAACCAGTTGTCGAACCAGTTGTCGAACCAGTTGTTGAACCAGTGGTTGAAATGGTTCCGCTAGTAGTCGAAGAGAAACAAATTGAAGCCGATGTCGATCTAGACTCGACTCAAGAGTATTCAAGTGAGACTATAGACGCCGAGATGGATGAGACTAAAGTCGAAGAGCCGGAACCAATGATACAAGAACCTCAAGTGGAACCGGTCATCGAACCACAGGAATCGGCTGCGATTGAAGTATCCGAGGCTAAACACGAGATTCAAGAGAGCAATGATCTGCTCAAAATTGAGCCGACTATCAATCTACTCGAGGCACCGGTACAAGAAAATGACCAAGTCGAAAAACAAGTTGAAGCTTCAACGAACATAACTCTAAGTGTCCCACAACCGAATTTATTAATCCCACCTGTTATATCACCGAATACAATACAATTTAACCCGTCTCAAATGGACCTCAATTCGGCCATGTCCTTAACGGCTAGCTTGAATAACTTAACAGAAACATTGGAACAAAAACCAGAGCCAAAAATTAACAATTTATTCGAAGCGTTGAGTTCAGAAATTTCGAATGTAGTCGAAATGAAACAAGAAATAAAACAACATGTTCAAGACATTCAACCATCGATTAATCAAGAAGTAGCACAACCAGTGCCTCAAGAGTATCGTAATAAGAACATTGGAAATATGGACATGTTATTGGAGGCAATTTTGGCCGAACAACCGGAACAAAAAATTGAATCTAAACCACCAAAAGAAGAGCCTTTGAAACAAGAACAGGAGTTGGTTCAGGAAAAAATCAAAGTCGAGGAGACTGAGGTCGAAAAACCGAAAGAAAAGTCTCATCATCATCATCTTTATCATAAACTTCATCATCAACATCAAAAAAATGAAGAGACTCCAAAGCAAGAGGTGCAAGTACCTAAGATTGAGCCGGTCAAAGAAAAACCTCTCATTTTTAACCCTGTCACTGAACCAGCCAAGACTATTTTTGACCAACAAGTTAATTTTGGAAATTATTTGGCTCCGAATTTTACGTCTCTGTTAGCTCAGGGTCCAATTGCTCCGCCTGTTACACCTCAGAAGACCCCAACGTTGCCTCAGCCACTTACACCTAATAACTCGTTTAATTATAACATGCCGTTTATTTTGGGAAATCCGTTACCGAATTTACCTAAACCGAAAGAGGAGGCACCAGCACCGGCACCATTTTCGATACATTCTCAATTAACACAGGCACAGAAACGGTACTCACCGACTCAACCGTCACAAAGTTCGACCCCAACACATCAATTTTTACAACCGAGTGTACCCAGTCTGAACTCTTTAGACAATTGGCAAGCTGCATACACAAAGTATCCATTGACGTTTTTGGGACCACCACCGCAATATCAACAACAACAGCAGCAGCAACAACAGACGGCTCCACAACCAGTTCAACCGAAACAAAAACAATCACCATCACCGTCGCCTTCTCCAAGAATAACCACGCCAAAACAACTACCAACGACTCCTGCCTCAGCACCAAGTTTACCCGATCCGAACATTTTTACAAGTTATGATTACTTTGAAAAAATGTTATTACCACCTGGACCTGGTCAAATACCGTTTATGATTAACCCACCAAGACCGCCGACTAGTAATTCAACTCAACAACCAGTTGCACAACCTCAACCACAACAACAACAACAACAACAACAACAACCTCAAAAACCGGTCCAAAACTCTTCTACGTCATTGTCAAAGTATTCGAGTGTCAAACCGAGTAAGAAACAATTAGCCAAAGAGTATGAATTACAACAACAGCAACAACAACAACAACCTGTAGCTCAAACTCAACCGACCCCTCAAATTCCACAAAATCCATTGCAAGGATTTTCTCAATTCAATCCGACACAACAACCAACAAACAACTCGCCATTTTCTAATTACTATTCAGCATTGAGTGATTTAAGAATACCTTCGTTACTATTCGCTGCTGCAGCTGCTCATAATAATTTCCCAGACTTGGCCAATGGTCAACAACCCCCACAACAAACTCAACAACCTCCAGTACAACCACCTCAATCCCAAGCACCACAAACTCAACCAAACTTTATCCCAAAACAAAACATCCCAAATAATCCTTTGGATTATATGAATCAAATGATGATGTCAAGTTTTCCTGGTGTTTACAATGAAAATCGACAAACGAATCAATTTTCAAGTTTTTTACCAACCCCTTTCAATCAATATCAAAATCCATACGGACAACCTCAACCACAACAACCCCAAGAGAACAAACAAGAAAACCAAATCGATACAAATTTTATAACCGGTTACACTGAATTTCAAGATCGTAATCGCATTATATGGCTTGGTAGTTTTACTATTAAAAATGATACAGCATCAATAGGTATGAATTTTGTAACAGGTAATATGGAAATAGCAAAAAGTTGTTTGAGTCAAATGTCATTTGAAAGTAATAACATGCCGCTTAGAATATTACAACGCATGAGACTAGAACAAAGTCAATTGGAAGGTGTACAACGTAAATTACAATTAGAAAATGAACATTGTATTCTAATTGCTGTACCTTATGGTGCTAATCATTTAGAACAAATGAAACAAACAAGTAACTTGAGAAATGGGTTTATTAATTATTTATTGGAAAAGAAAGCCGCTGGTATTGTTAATGTAACTGTACCTAATGTAAGTTCACCCTAAAAAAAAAATTTTCAAAAAAAAAATTTAATTTGTTTTTCTTCTTAAGACCTCGTACGTGGTTCACATTTTTCCACCGTGTGATTTTACAAATGATATAATGAGACAACGAGCACCTGAGATGAGCAAAAAATTAGGTGATTACACCCATTTGTTTATAGTGATAGCAACTGTATGATCGACGTTCAAAAATTAACCGTTCAAAATGAATGTTCGTTTCCTTCCTTGTTGGACAAAAAAATTTAGATTTCTAAATGTGTATTTTTTTTCTTTAATTTTTAATTCAAAAATTGTCTTTTTTTTTTATTGTTGTCTGTCGGTCTTAATCGATTTTCGGAGAGAATTTGAAAAAAAAAATTGAAGTGAAAAAAAAAATTTGTAAATATTTCAACTTTAGAACGACCAGAATCCTTTATTATCGACAATTCATATTTTTTTTTCCTTTTGTGTTCCTTTGTTCTTAGTCATGATTCATTACAAAACAAAAAATACAAAAATATTAAGTTATAACACACGTTGTCTTTTAAGATTAAGACTTGATAGAGAGTATTATTATTAAGCATATTATTATTGAACTTATTATAAAAAAAAGTGTTTTTTTTTTTTTTTTTAATTTTTATTCAAAAATTTAATTGGACTTGTTTTTTTAAATATTACTATTTCTCTCTATTTCACTTTGTTCTTATCTCTCTCTCTTCTTTATGTACTTTTTTTTTTATATTTTCTTTTTTTTTTTGTTTGATTGTAAATTTATAAAAATTGTTTACATACAAAATAAAATATTATAAAAAATATTTTTTTTGGATTTTTTTTAAAAGATAGGAAAGCAGAGCTCGTAATGATCCAATTATTATCTTTAATTTCAAAAGTTTTATTTTTCTCTGTCAAGTGTAAATTAATGTGTTTGATTGACAAAATAATTACAGTCATACCTCAGTTATATCATCCTATTTGTCCGAAGAGGTCAAACATGAGAAACTTGATACAAGTGAAAATGTCCATTTGAGAATAAGCCATGTTTAGGGTTACCAATAAATGCTGAATTTAAAACTAAATCCAGACTAGTTAAATGTAATTTCAATTATACGACTATAAGACTGTCTTTTAGCGAAAGTTCACAGGTAATTTTTTTGTTTTCTAATAACCTCGAAATCAATTATTAACTTTTTGTCTTATGACGGATAGATTTTTAATGAGAAACAATGTTTTTTGACTTTTTTGTAAGCATGATATAAATGATACATGATTTAAGTGAACATGACATAACTGGGCAAAATTTCAATGTAAAAGTATTGACTGCCTATTGTCTTTTGTTATTAGATGATATAAAAGAGGCTTGATATAAGTGCATATTGATATAAACGAGGTTTGACTGTACATGAATTGACAGCGATCAAATAAAAAAACTTTAAGTATAATCTCAGATCCTTTATGTCTTCTTTACCTCCACTATGTCCTTTGTGTACTATACACCCTTTGTCCTCTATGTCCTTTATGTATTTTTTATTATTTTACCTTTTGATCTTACATTGTGTTCAGTTATCTTGTTATGAAAAAATACAAGCTTTATACTACAGGGTTATTGAAAAAAATGTATTTAGGAATTTTTACACACGAGGTAGGAATTTTTTCAGTCAAAAAATTTAATTTATTTTCATAACTTGTCTTAACGTATCGCTAGATATACTTCGGTTGAAAAAGGATTTATTAAGAGGGCTGCAGGGGTTAAGCATGCTAAAAAATTCAAAAAGGCCTACATTTAAGTGTTTCGCAAAAACAAAAACAACAAAAACGGAATCGAATATATAAAACATTATTTCATAAATCCAGATTTCATTAAAACTTCGAAAACACATTTCAAAAGTAGTCTACCCTTTATGGATAGTTTAGTTGTCTGCTTCCGAAAGTTTATTCTAATTTCTTTATAATTTCAACTCTACTGTTATTATATGTAAAAAAATATGGCGGTCAAATAAAAAATACAAACAGGGCATAAAGTACATAGAGTACATTATTTAATTTATAGGATAAAGAACATAAAGAAACCTCAAAGTATTTTATTTCTAAAGTATTTTTTCATCGGTTGTCAATAGGCAAATAATTTTCAATGACGCCCAAAAGTTGCTTTTTTTAACATGAAAGTGCTGAAATAGATCTTAAGTCTTCTTGAAAAGTGGTTAATATGTTCTCTGAAAATGATAATTAGGGTAGTAGATTTTGAAAATATTTTGGTCGTTTTCGATGGTTTCGCAAGTTGTTCGAGCAACTTTTGTGCGTCCCTGATAATTATTAGGTCGATAACATTTATGTTTTAATTCTTATTCTTATGTTCCATCGTTTTGTCGAAAATTTACATAAAATAAAAAATGTTAAAGGCCAATAACACATATATTCGAATCGGTCAAAAAATGATTTTTATGAAAAACAAACTACACCACGTTTTTCAGCATGCTTTTCTCACCTAGAATAACCGAAAAAATATATGACCAATAGCTGACCCCTGGGGTTGCCTGTGGAGCCAAAATATACCCTATTTTTTCGATTTTTTTATACCAAAGTCCAAACTTTTTGAAAAATTGAATTTTTTTTTCATTTCCTGATTCAGGACCTCAAATTACATAGAAACGCAAATTTTCAGAACGATGAGTAAGTCACGTATATTTTGGGTCTACAGGCAACCCTAAGGGTCGGTTATTGGTCATAGGTTTTTTCGGTTATTCTAGTCGAGAATTCATCTTAAACAATATGTATTAACAAAAGCCACTAACTCAATTCTTAAGTTAAACATCAAACTATACGGCTCATACTTAACAGACTCTTTATTTCTGGGTATCACATTTGATGAAAGATTGGTTTTTCTAAACAAAAGAAAAATGTAACTCAAGGTTGAACATTATAAAAATTCTATCGAATAAGAAATGTGGCTTAATACAAAAAACTTTAGCGATCCTACACAAGGCTCTAATTGGTTAAGTACTCGACTACTCCTTCCCTTGTATAAACCTTATCTCTAACACAAATCTAAACAAACTTCAAACCATACAAAATGAAGCAGTTCGTTCCATTCTTAAGTTAAAATACGACACCCCTACAAACGTACTTCATCACGAGGCACTTGAAAGGTTAAAAATCCATTCAGTTGCAAACAAGTTCACTGAATTAACGGGGAACTATGTCAGGAGAGGTTTGGAAGGGACTTCTTAAATAAATAAATATAGTTTTCCAAGAAGGCTTGATTTATTCCTCATCGAATGAAATAAGGTATTTTCATGAAAAAGTTATATCAACAAAGAAAGCAAACGCATTGAGTTAAAATTAAACAAAATTCTCTAGATTTATTTGATATTTTCCAGGTTCACAAATTTCAAGTATTATTTCAAAAAAATGCTCCAAAATTTGTATGAAATAGTTGCTTTTGAATTTGGACTTTTGTTAAACTCCATAGTCGAAGACAAATACACAACTCTTTCAAAGTTTTTCAAGCATTTTTTTGAACCACGGGGTCAATTACAATCCAGAAAAAAATTATTATTTCATCTATTTACCTTGGAGAATAATCTTGTTTTTTATATTTTAAACAAAAAATATTTGAACTTGAGTCTAGAAAGAGCAAAAATAAAAATAACAAGAAACATCTTTCCTTAAATTTATAATACAAAAATAGAGTTTTTGTTATTTTTATAGAAACTCTTGTCGTAACTGAGGTTATTATTAATTTTTGTCGAAACAACGTAACTTTTTCCTTTTTTTTTTTTTATTTATTAAAAAATTCTAGAACAAACATTTAAAAATAAAAGTGGAGTGCGCATTTGCAATCTTTGTTTTATTTTAAGTAATGACTAAGACAGTTTTAAAATTTTAAAAAAATAATGACATATATTTTTACTTTCATTTTTTCTATCATTAAAATGTGTGTTTATGTGTGTGTGTGTGTGATTCTTCTTTTAAAAGCTATTCTTACTTAAAGTAAATGTTAAACAAAAAATTTATTTAATTCAAAAAAGAGATTTTCAAAATTTTTTTCTTGTTGTTTCTATAACTTGAACTAATATCTTTGTTTTTTTTTTATTAAGCCTTAGATTTTTTTTTAAACAAAAAATAAATTTTTATCTCTTGAAAAAAAAAAATGAAATTCCGATTTCGCGAGGAGAACACCATAGGTAGATCCAATTTACCTTATTTTAGGACTTGGGTTAACAAGCTTTTTGTTTTTTAAGAGCAAAGAAAAGCCGAGGCTGAAAAGATTCGTACCAAGTACCCAGACAGAATACCAGTAAGTTGAACTTGATTTTTTGATTGAAATTATTTGAATGTTTTTCTCAATGTGAATTTAAGGTTGTTGTTGAACGTGTACCAAATTCGCAAATATCCGAGATTGATAAGCGTAAATTTTTGGTACCAAATGACATATCAGTAGCTCAATTTATGTGGATCATACGCAAACGTATTCAATTACCGTCCGAGAAAGCAATTTTTTTGTTTGTTAAAAAAACCATACCACAATCGTCCTCAACAATGGGTCAAATTTACAATAATTTTAAAGATGAAGATGGTTTCTTATACATTGCTTACAGTGGTGAAAATACATTTGGATCTTATTAAATCATTTCCTTTTTTGTTTCTAAATTTATTATTTTTCATTATTATGTCTATTCTTAATCGTTAAAGACTTTTTTATACAATAAAGATCATCTTCATCTCGATACAAGTTTAAATTTTTTGTTAATTTCTTCTTTTTTTTCGAATTCTGATTAGTCCCTCAAAGGGTTATTGCTAAAACACAGATCAACACTTTTCATTTGAACAAAATATCGACTAGCTTTCGGAGACCAAAATTATTGTTCATCTTTTTGTGCTCATTCTTGCGGACCAGGTGGGTAAGCTCTGGAATTTACGGTTCGGACTACAGACTCGTTGAAAAACACATAAAAAACTAACGGACCGCCACTTTCACGCCGACTTAAAGGTCGGCCAGTTTCCGGACACCGATTTTCTGATAGAAAATTTAATTTTCTTTCTTGAATAATTAAAAGCTAAGCTCTAGAACATTCGATTCGAGGTATCGTCAATGAGCCTGGTAAATTCCAGTTGAAACTCAAAAAGATCCATCTGAGCTTATTATAATTTAGATTAAAATATTAATGAAATTTGAATCGAATGACCAAACCTATCAGGCTTTACCGAACCATATCGACTCGATCGAGAGGGAGGGACAGGAACTCCTCTCTTTTCGGTCTTTTTAACATTTTTGCCATTCAGTCCCTTTTATTTTTGCCTCCGTTTGAGGTATGTTTGAGAAATTTTAAGAAAAGCCTGACCTATTTGCGATTGTTTTACATGAAATTCAAAAACCAGTAGACAACCAGTCGAAACTTTTTGACAATTAGGGAAGAAAAGGTTCGAAGGATAAAGGATTCCTGTGTCCAACCAAGAATTAATCGAAGAATTAATTTATTTAAATTACTGCATATTTAGTTTTTAATTAGATGTTTTTAAAAAGAAATATTTAAGTTTTTTTTCATTTTATTGGTTCTTAGAAAATAAGCTTAATCATTTGGTACAATTTAAATGTACGGCCGTAATTTGGATTGGCCGTCGGTTCTAACTATCCTGATGAATCAAATGTAAGTGGCTTTTTTTATAAGCTTGTCATAGTCTCCCCCTCTAATCTCAAAAGCCCCAAGGTCACACGGTCTTTTTGACATTTTTTCTTTTCTCGTATTTAAATTTCTTTCAAAAAGATTCTACTGGTTCTCTACTGGTTTTCAAAATACATGTAAAAGTATTGCAAATAAGTCTAAAAGTAGGACCTGGCTGGTCTCTCCTTAGCTCACTCTGAAAAGGCCTCAACTAGTTGTCTACTGGTTTTTGAATCCCATGAAAAACAATCGCAAATTGGTCAAAAAGTAGGGTCTAGCCATCTTGCCCAATAAATTTTTTTTCAAATGTTTCCAGCTAGAATTTTTTGCTCCGCTTGATGATAGATGAAACAAATCTTGATTTCAGTATATCTAGGAGGGCAACTTTAAGCTTAAAAATTATTGATATATGAAAAATATAAATTTATTAAATGTTAGGTCATACCGTATTTCCTTGCTTATAAACGACTAAAAATCGCGTCTTTAAGGGATAAAATAATGACAAAGCAAATTGAATTAGAGGTTCTTTTGAGACGTTTTATTTACAACTCAGTCCGATCTACTTCAAAATCATAAGATTAGAATTGATCTGATCTCCATTAGTCTTTAAAAAGAGGGTATTAGGGGGGAACTTATAAGCAAGAAAATACGGTACTAAAATGCTGACATTTTTCGTGAAATTTTTGACCCCCGAAAAAACATCTAAACTTACCAGGCGATGAAAAAATTCAAGAGCTTTCTAGCTATCATATTGGTTTTTTACAATAATTTATTTTTACCCCTTAAATTTCAAGTTTTCGATTTTTTGGAGCTTAGACCCCTAACCGACCCCTGATTTTCTGATAGCCGAAACTTCGAGCTGTCCAAAAAAATAGATTATTTTCGAGATATTTTGGTTTGAAAAAAAGTGTCCTCAAAGCGGCCGAATTTCTAACAGCCATGGTAAACCGAATTTTAAAAATCTGACTTGATTGGCATGTTATCCATGCAAAGAAGCATAATATTAGTAAAAAAAAACAGGAGTCAAAAAAGTTAAAAATTTTGTCAATGTGGGGGTCTTTGTTAAGTAGCTCTCTAATTGGCTGACTTAACTAAATCGTCACTTTGAATCAGTAAATTTTTTTTAAGCAAATCATATGATATAGATTCTTGTAGAGATTGTTCAGCTTTACAAGCTTAAGAAAAGGATTGCCTGGTAGGTTTAGATTTTCAAAATAAAATTAATTTTCCGTTTTTTTTTCGGGTGTCAAAAATTTCACGGAAAATGGGGGTCAAATATTAGGACCCTACTTTGTTTTATAAATATCTTTTTTATTGTAAATTTTAAAAAGATTCATAAAAAAATGAAAAAAAAAATTTCAAATAAAAACAAAAAAAAATCTATGAGCTTTTAAGTTTTTGCGTAATATTCATTGAAATAGTCGGAACAAGTTGATTTTCAAAAATAAAAATTTTAATTGTTCTAAATATAAAAATAAATGGTATTAAAACACAGATGTATTGAATCCAACCCCATTTGAATTGTTCCCAAAAAGCTGGTATATACGATATTTTAAATGGAGCATATCGTATATGAGAATTTATTTTGAAACCTTCGGCTAATGAATTTTTCCAACTTACATAATCTGGTATCAATCTTGTCGAATCTTAATTAAAACAAATAAAAATTTTTTTCAAAAATTTAAAATATGAACTAAAAAAACTCTTACATTCCCTCGAGCTATAGTCTCTTATTATTTTATCTAAATTCAAAGCCTCAAGATCAATATTTGTTTCATTCAATAGTTGATACTAGTTATTATAAAACAGAAAATTAAGTAACAAAATAAATAACCTTATAAACAAAATTTAAAATTCAAATTTACCGAATATCCGTTATAAGTGACTTTTTCTTTTAGCTTTTCCCGTTGTACAAAATTTAATTCACCATCAAAATTTAACTCGCTTCCTTTCTTTGCACTATAGCTTTCTAAATAACCAATAGACTCAAGTTTAAGCTTTGAATAGACCTTTACAACAAAATTTTGATTTTTTTTAGTTCTTGAAATTTTGAGCTTAAAAACACTTACTGATAGACTCGAATTGAATACAAGAATCAATTTGACGTTTGTTATCGTATCAACTGGGACACCACTTATAAAAATATTAAACTCTAATAAATCGTTTATCGCATCATCGTTTGTGTCCAATTCATTGATCTAAAAGAAGGAGAGATTGTTCTTAAAGTTTCTGGTGCTAAGATCCCCGATTCAAAAGAAAGCGGAGTTTATTTAAGTTTTTAAGAGTCTCTTTGAAAGCTTACTGTTTGAACTGATGGACGATATTCGTTGGCATAAATTTGATTTATACTTTCATACGAGCTTGACAAGTAAGTGTTTGTTTCACTTTCCAATAGAGCAATAAATCTGTATTGAAATTTAATTTCTGGTTGTTCAGTGAAAGTTTTTTCTTTAATCCAAAATCCGCCAGTGAAATATGCAATCAAAAAAGGACTCAAATAAGTTAGAACAATTGATATAATTTGTACAATTGTTGCTTTTGAGAAAATACTTGTTTTGTAACGTTTTTCAATTGAATGAGAAAAAACTTCGTATAAAACCATTTTTGGGGTGAAATTGAAGCGATTTTTTTTTGGTTTGAATGTTTAAAAAAAATTATTTTATGTCCATCAAGAATTTTATTTTTTTTTGAAAAAAAAATTAGGATGAATGTTTGTCGTCATGGTAACGCAAGTAAGTAAGATTTTGAAGACTATTTTGAATGCTCAATAGATTTGTTATTTTAACGAGTCTTATCATTATCGGACTTGCTAAGTTTGGAAAGATAAGATCAGGTGTTTTATTTTATTCACTTAACTCTTATTTGAGGTCTATTCAAAGCAACCGTTTTTTTTTTATGTTTATAAGCTTAAGCGTAACACAACGACAAATTTTTTGGACAAGGTTTTACTTTGATTCTTAAAGATATAAAATATTTATTAAGTAACTTACCTAAATCTTGTCCTTATTTTACCTTGACAATTTCTTGATTAAGATTCTTTCAAATTTTTTATATCTTAATGGAATCTTATGAGATCTTTTGCCAAACTTGAAAAAAACGTTTAGCAATCTTTAAAGATCTTATCTAAGAATCGTTTTCTGGGTCATTATACAATTTAGCAGGCTTAATTAAGTAAACTGAATATTATACGAGTACATGGATAAGAAATGATGATCAAAGATCGGACTAAAGGTACGTTAGTCACTAAAATTTCTTTATTAAATCCAAGACGTTTGAGTTGCTTTATCATGTTGGGATGTGACTGCTGACCCCTTGTCAAGTCTGTTGTTAGGTCATAGGGTCATAGTTCTTAGTGGTGTATCTGAGTCTTTTCCAGGCGAAAATACACTTTTGCTTGTGTTCAAGCGCATTTTATATCATATTTGAACTCCATTGATAATATCTTGGCGGAGTTCGCTGCAATCTCTTCCGATTAAGTGACTTAGTATATCATCTTTGTATTTTTCAATTTCGGCCTCTATCGGAAGGTATTCGTTAATATCTGAGATAAATAAAATGAAAAAAGTTGGTCTGAGGACACTCCCATGGATAATCCCCGCTTTAACTTGTTTCCATTCTGTTTCAGTTCCAAGCAGACTCGTTGCTTCCTGTTAGTAAGGTACGAAGCTATTCATGATACAAGCCATTCAGTTAGTAACTTTCGTATTTTTTTAATCAGTTTCTTATGGTCTACAAGGTCAAATTTTTTTTGATCGATAGCCATACTCCAGTCGTCTATTAATTTTATAATGGCGTCCATTGTTTATTTTCCGGGTAGAAATCCATGTAGTTTATTTGTTCATACTTAACAAGGTATGAAATAAAATAAACTTACTTAAAAGATTTTTTAAGAAAACATTCAATAAAAAAAAATACTATTATTTTTGATCGTTGGATAAAGGTATTTTATAGAATGTAATCATGTAAAATAACTGAAATAGTATGTTAATGCTACACGAATTAGGGATAAAAAATATAAAAAATAATTTAATGTAATTGTTGACTTTTAAAAATGACCCGTTTTAATACTCGTCTCATTCTAAGGATCTTTGCGGGAACAAAATGAACCCTTTGCGATGGTCTTCTAAACTAGAATGGAGCCATTCTTTAAGACCGTTCTCAACGCGTTCCAAACGACTCGTTTCATTTTTGCAAGAATTACTGTATTTGCTACACTGTGTTAGATAAGAATTGTCTTTGCTGGAAAATCATTTTATGACACTTGAGTTTAAAAATTTTAAAAATATGGCATTGATTCTCTGTTTGCCTTTGGAGTACAATTTTTAATTTGAACATCCCATTTATTGTGTTGATTAAAATTTAAGGTCGATTTGTCGCCTTGTTAGAGTAAAACGGGCGCAGTATCGCGTTCCTAGTAGCGGGTCTGGTAGCATCCATGTCATCAAACTTAATAACAAACTTTTTTTAAAGCCAAGTTCGGTTATCTTCCAAGTTCTGGTACAAGTGTTTAAATGAGATTATAAGAAAAATATTTTAAGAACCGCCTTGTGGTCAGTCATGAGCTCGTCCTTCGATGTTTCTGGCTCGTCGGGTTCCAGGTACCCCAAAAGTGGGCCCGGTCCAATTCAACAGTAGCTTGGAAAATAACTAAAAATATTCTCATGATTGGTCAAAAAAACATCTACGAACCAGTTTCAATAAAATAAAAATCGTCTTTCGTCCCGCATCTTAGTTACGGTGATCAGAGTCCAAATAAAGGTTCACTTGATGAAATTAATTATCACTGCTTTTATTTCGGTTTATTTTAAGCACGGTAATGGTAGTAGTAGAAGTAGTTTAAACTGCAGCTTGGAGGATATCCAAGCATAGCTCTAAAGAGCTGTAGCAGTCGCTTTTTGCTTCGACGTCCAAACATTAAGCTTTGCTTTGAAACTATTCAGGTTCTTTGCGCTTACAATATCTTCCGGAAGTTTGTTCCACCCATTCACAACTCTATTTGTAAAAAAGTTAAATCTAGGAAGACAATTTTATACTTGTTCACGTGTTAAACAACGACTATTTCTTCTCAATTTATAACTTCTACCTGCGGATCTTGTGTTTAGACTGTAGTTAATCCCTATGTTAAATTCAATATGCTCGTATCTATTAACAACTTTGTACATTTGAATAAGGTTCTCCATAATCTTCTTGTGCTGAGATCAGTTAGCTGTAAACATCATGAAGCAGTTAGCTTATTTCCAGTTGATGTAAATAATCTTTGAGGAATCGATTTAGTCAAAATTATTTCAAACTTTTTTTTTCTTCAAAGTTCTTTTGTTGAAGAAAGAGATTAAAACAGCACCTCTTTTGACCTCATCATCGAAGCAATTTCATCAATACAGTAAAAAATAAGTTAATTCTTATGAGACAGTTATGAACTAGAATAAAGCAGAAAAATAGAAAATCATGTCAAAGACAGATTGAACCTGAATTTCTTATTTAGTGGCTTCTCATCAAAAAAAGTTATGTCTTAAGTTTAAGACGTAATTATTAAAGTCAAAACTTTTCAACAAAAAAAAATGTTTTTTTTTTATTAATCAACAACAACCACTCAAGTTATTTTTTAACGTGTAATCATAATTTCAACTTTTATAAGCTTTCTTTAAAAATCTTAAATTTTCAAATTAAATCGGATGCTTGTTTTTTCAAAATGACGAGCTTGTTTTTTTTTTGTTAGTAGAAACTTTTTGAACCTCGAGTCTCTAATCGAAAAAATTCCCAAAAAAATGATAAAAACAAGAAAGTTCCTTTTTTTAATGTTTATACCGTTTCCGTTGCAGTAAGATGAGATTTTTTGAAAAAATATTATTTAACTTTTTTAAGAATGAAACGAATTTTGTTAATCAATTTCTTGGTTACTATGGTTCTCTAATCTTGATTAGCTTAATTGAAAATTTTAAAAGGATTAAAAATTTAAGATTTCAATACCACGAAACAAAACTATTCTAAGGCTGCTTTTTTTTTTTAAATTTTTTGCTAATTCAAACCCTCCTTTTTTCCATAACTTGATGACAAAACTCAGTTCCTCTTGAAAGTTCTCTTAAACATAAAAAAAAACAATTTTACGTTGGTATTATACTTGAAATAAACTAGATTTATATAATTTTTTTTATATTTTTATATATTTATATATATATATATAGTAGCCTTAATTATTTTGTTTATATTTTTGTGCGAGTACTTGTAACAATATTTGAACACCGTGTTTCGTAAAAAAAGGACTTTTGAGCAAAGAAAAAATCGTTTAATTTCATTTAAGATTTTTATTGGCATGGACTTTTGAAAATATTTTAAAAACTTTCAAAAATTTAGTAGCTCTCAATACTCCAGTCTAGAAAGAATTTTGTAATCCTTATTCATCTAAGATTTAGACCACTCTATGAAAATTTTTACCGAAACTAATATCAAAAATTGGGATTTATTTGGGTCGGTAATTCCTCGAAACTTTGGTAAAACAAGAAATTTTGGCCCAAAATTAAGATCCTAAGGTTGGGATCTTAGTAGTAGTATAGTAGTATAAAAATGACTTCGACTAGAAGAGTAACCCTCTAAAAGAACTCTATTGAGCTGTATGAGTCTTATGTTTTCATTTGATCTGACACTTTATCTACTTTCGATTTAAAAACATTCACAATTGAATGACCTTAATCAATATAAAATTGGTGTAAAATTTTTAATGTCTAGTTAATTTTTAACCTATTAATGTCTAGTTAATAGTAACCAAAATTTAATGTTGTCGATTCTATATTCGTTATTGCCGCATGCATTATTTTTCTGAAAAAAATAAAATTTATTCTAGTTAACTTGTTTGTAGACTTAATTTTTTAATAGTAAATTTAAAAAAAAATAAACAGCTTAGAACTTGGATAGTTTTTCACTAAGGTAAAAAATTTAATCAATTTTCAATTTTTAAAACTTCGTAAAGTCGCTTTTAAAAGTATTTGCATTGTTCAGCAAAATTTTCTGCATCGTCTGGTAGAGTCTGCTTAGCTCAGAAAAATAGTGAAGAATTGCACAGATTTGCATCTATTGACAATGACAAAAAAAACAACTTTTAAATTCTTTTTGTACTTTTATTTCTTTAGGAAAAGTAAAATCCGTTGTTACTCAACTTTTTGTAGAAAAGCTTTTTCCGAAACTAGAAATATGATTCCTATTTAATTTTTAACGACGAATTTATTGAATATGAGTGATACCCGGAACTTAAAGAAATCGTCTGCTGAAGTTTCGAAATACTTAGAAAAGTAAGTACTTTTTGTACTTTAAAACGAGAGATAATAAACAATATCCTGGGCAAAGTTCCAGGTAAAGGATTAGTGAGGGTCAGGATGTCTCTAACGTTAGAGTTAGTATCTCAAACTCCCCAAGAAAAAGAATTTACTTTTTATCCTTTTTGGATAGTGTTGATAACCAACTTTGACCCAACTAAGCTAAAATGGAAACGGTAAGTTTTTACAAAAATATGCATAATGTAGATATCATAGCCTGCTTCACAATGACACGCTGGTTATTTTTATAGAACGATTCCTTGAAGAGTAAATAAGGTTTAGTTGACTTATGAAATGGATTTTAAATTCAACAAAACCTTGGTAATTCCTCAAGGAATCGTTCTATAAAAATAACCAGCGTGTCATTGTGAAGCAGGCTATAATATCTACATTATGCATATTTTTTGTAAAAACTTACCGTTTTTATTTTAGCTTAGTTGGGTCAAAGTTGGTTATCAACACTATTTTTGGACCCTTAATCTAAAAAGGATAATTTCTATTTTAAAATGATAAAAGTACATCATCTTTCAGAGAGGAACATAGCATTTTTTTAAAAAAAGTATTGATAAAGTTTTACTTAATTTAATTGTCAATAGCTCCAGGTATGAAATTTTTAGATTTTAAAATGCAGAGACACATCAGGAGTGCTTACACAATTTGATCAAAAATCTCAAAACACCAAATTGTGCATTTTTGATAGACCTTTTAAAGATCTCTCACTGCTATGCAGAGTTTTAGCAGACCCTACCAGGCGATGCCGAAAATTTTGCTTTTGATTTGAATATTTATGTTGCCGTAAAAACATCCGCTTTTTGTTTATCATCATAACATTCATCCAAAGACTCAAGCGACATTTTTTTTTTTTAATTGAAGAACATGTCGGATCATTTTGAACATCGAAGTTTTTTTCTAAAAAAAATAAAAGGTGACTAAAACTTGTTTGACATCGAGATAAGTGTTAAAAAAATGTGACTTATAAATGTATTTCGACTCAGAAGTACGTGAAATCTTAAAACCAAAAATTTTTTTTTTTGTTTAAACGTTAGAAGGTCTTTAAAAAAATAGAAAGGAAAAGAACGCTTTAGGCTACGTGTAAGATGAAGAAAAATAAAGCGTTGAATCAATTTTAATTTATTTTTATTAGAAATGTTTTTGTAAGCCCTTTCGGATTATTTTTCCAAACATCCACTCACGATGTTAGTAGAAAATTGACCCAAGACACATCAAAAAACATCATAATTTACCAATTATTTCGAAATTCCATTATAATTTTCTGTTCGACTTTATATTCAAGTTATTTATAAGTGTCTCAAGAAGGGGGTAGAATGAATGGATTTTTAAAAAAATTCAAGGAAATATTTTTGATTTCATTTTTCTTAAAAATCAATCATTAAATTGTTATTTATGTTTCTTAAATAATTAAACATAAATTGAGCGTCTTTTAAGACATCGAACAAAATACATCTTTAGGCTTTTTATTTTTTTCAATAAACAGAGTAGGAAGCTTAATTATTCATAAGCGAAGCCTTAATCCAAATGAACAAAACCTGAATTATTTTCTTATCAAACGGATATATTTTACTGTAAATAGAATCTTTTCAAAACTTAATTTCAATATTTCATTAATTAACGCAAATAAGAAGCATTGAACAAATATTTATCAACTCAAAAAAGAGAAGATCTAAAATTTCATAAAAAAAAAAGAAAGGATATTCGTGTTGGCATCATCAGTAAAAATTTACATTACCATACGGAAAAGAAACAACAATTTTTTTGATAAAATTGGAATAAATTTTCAACTTAAAAAATCAGCATGAAAACAATGAAACTTATTTCTTTACTGAATTTTTTCTTACCTTTGTTCAAACAATGAGCCCAAGAAGAAAAAAAGAAACGAAAAAATTTTAATTTGAAACTAGAAACTTTATTTATTTTCTCTTTTTTTTTTTTTATAAAAAATTAAAAAACATTAAAATTTTTTTCTTTTTCGTAGAAGTTACAATGTTCAACAATTAAAAATCAAAATTTTTACTGTTCAACAAAATTTTTAGCTTCAAGTTATTCTTCAATCAAATTTTTTGAAAACTACAAAAATGTTTCGATTACGAATTACAAATACACCTAATTGTGAATTGAGACCACTAAGCTCATTTAAACCAAGTAAACCAATAAATCATACGAATTATTTATTTCGTCGTAATCAATCGAATATGTTAAATCGTGAAAATTCTAAACACTCAGTCACACTTGGAACTAAAACACCAGATAAATTTTATGTAGATAATAATCTTAAAAATGGCCTACCAATATTAGCATCAACTTATCAACGATCTCAAACAAGTATTAACTTTAATGCAAAGCCTAATAGTGGTCGTTCGACTTATCGTGATAAATCACAAACTTATGATTGCACATGTATTTTGTGTCTTAATAAAATGATAGCTAATCGTAAAAAGTCAAAAACAGCGTTTGGTATAAAATCAAAAGAAAATTGGACAGTCGATACAAAACATTTTTTTGAGACTCTTGATCAAATTCGAACAAGTATTAAAGTAAGTAGAGATGCAAATGATTTGAATAATAGTTTGACTGATTCAGATCAAAAATCAGATAGCTTTTCGAATGAATCAAAACCAAGGTATTTGCATAAGACGTCAAGGATAAAACTTTGGAAGCCTAGTGAAATTGACAAGTGGGCATCGAATTACAATTTAAGTTCGTCTGAATTCGATACTGATTTTAGTGAAAATTTGGATAGTTTATCAAAAGAGTCAAATTCAAGTCTACAACAAAGAGATTCTGTGGTAAATTATCAATTAAATGAAACATCAGATATTATTAAACAAGACTATCCAAGCAATCCGCCTACTTCACCATTATCGTTTTATCGCATACCAGTGGCACTACCAATGGAAGATTAACAAAAAAATAAAATTTTCATTTTATGTATTTTTTTAATAAAAATATTAACGAATCTTTAAAAATTAAAAATTTTTGATTGAAGAAGCGATTTTACCTTAAAAATAGTAAATACGAGAGAAAATATTTATTCAGTTGAAGTTTCTCAAGGATTTCGTATGTCAATATAGTTGAAGATTTTGACTTTTTAAATATTTACAAGATAATCAAAGGAGTTTATTTTTTATTAAGAAATTTTATGAACGAGTTTTTGTTTTGGCACCTTTTTTTTTACGTCTTTTCTATTTTTTGAATTTTAAATTTAAAATAAACAAAATTAAATCAAATGATAAAATTAAATTAATTTACCTCAAGCTAAAAGGAGCTAGAAAAGTTGTTATTTTTTTTTAATTTTATGACAATAAAAATTCAATATAACTCTATTGTAATGTCTCTTTGTGACTAACTGAAAAAATTTAAAAACCCAAACGCTTAAGTTTTTGAAACGATTGCTTCAAAATTTAGTGCTCCCTTAAGCCATTAATTTGATTTCTTTTTTTTTTCAATGAAAACACCTACTAGTATAACTATTTTTTTATTTTAAATTTTTTTCGAAATTGACTAATCGACTGAGTAACGGAAAGCTTTTATTTTTTGGAAAAAACAGAATATTTATTCAACCAGGGGCCATATTTTTTAGGATATGTTCAAATACAGGTTCAAAATGAGGCAGTTAAACCGTCTTTTCGTTAAACAGTCGATTCGTTACTGTAACGTTTAAACTATCTTGATAGGCAAAAATTTTGTAAAAAAGGTAGAAATTAAAGTTCCAAAAAATCAAAAACAAAATTCCTAGAAACCAATTAAGTCCTGGAGAGTCCAGTCATCACACACTATAGTCACATGTTGATATTGTCACTTTTTTAAAATAACGGGTTTCCAATAATTATTTTAATGTTAAATTCAGTTTGATAATGTCACATGTACTGTTGTGGTCATTCGCGTGTTCCTCTTGTGAACTTTCATGAACTAATGTTTTTGAAAAGCCATCATTGATTTATGGGTATCAACTGAAGGCTACTTTCACAAGCTTTAACTAGAGATTTTTAGCTTTCAGTCTTTGTTTAGGCAAGGGCACTGTTGATTAACCTTGAACTTGTTTTCTGTAGTTGATAAACTATATTCGGCTTTATGATTCGGTGAGCCTTGTCTAAAAACGAATAAACGATTCGCAAAAAAAATATTAAAAACACAAAATAATTTACAAATTAATTTTGTCCTTTGAGTTTATCGATTGGAGTCTAGAAACTAATGTGAGCTTGTGTGTGATTAGATAAAATTGGTGTATTTCTTCAGTCATCATTGTTTGGCGAATTTAAAAATTCTTAATGTTGACAATCTTAAAATAGCTTCATATTACGTTAAATAGCATTAGTTACAAATTGATTGTCAATACTGTAACCAACGACTTACAACCCTGGTCATTCAAAACTTCCAAAAATGAACCTTCCTAAACCTTCAAAAAAATTGATGAACTTTCATGAACGTTCAAGGTTTTGAAGGTTCAAGCGTCAATGAAGCTTCATATTTCTTCATGTATTTTCATTATTTTTCAAATTTGAAAATATGAAAATTTTAGAAAAATAATGAAAATACATGAAGAAATATGAAGCTTCATGGAAAAAATTTGAAAATTTTTAAGGAGATTTGAACCTTCAGAAACCCTTTGAAGCTTCAAAACTTTGAACGTTCATGAAAGTTCATGAATTTTTTTGAAGGTTCAGGAGGGTTCATTTTTTGAAGTTTTGAATGACCCTGGTTGTACTTAATTTTAAAAGTATTATTAATATGGAAGATATATTAATTTTAAATTAAAAGAATCTAAACTTTGATGATCAAAATTTTTATTTAAAATTTTTGGGTGATTTGAAAAAAAAAAGAAGATTATTGAGATCAATTTGATTTGAATTATTAGAAAAAAAAAATTATTTGTCTAGACAAGTTATGAAATTGTGAATCAATTTGAGTTGTCCATCGATCAGAGTTTTAGCCAGACTTATTCGTTGTTCATTTTTTCGTAATTCGTTTTCTTCACCTTCAGCTTTCATTGCATTCAACTTCTCTAAGCTTTGTTTTAAATTATCAGTATGCAATTGGCACGAACTTAAAAAATCAATTAGTCTATTGAAGCTAGGAATAAATAAAAAATTTCTTACTCTCTTATCAAGTCTTTCCAATCAATTGGTATCTTATGAATATTTTCTATAAAACGAAAAAAATATAAGGGACCTTGGATTAAATTTTCGATCAATTGCTTCATTACCGTTCATTAGAGAATAGTCGTCCCATTCTTCATCAGACAAAAGCTCACAATCATTTTCCAAAAATTCACTAAAATCTTCCACTGGCATTGAATAGATCTTAGAGATAAAAATTTGTTTTTTTTATTGAATTTCTTAATTTGGTTGAAATAACATACTTGGAAAATGTGAAGACATTCTTCTTCATTTAAGATTCCATCATGTCCGATAATGATACTAGCACTCCGGTCTATAAGTTCAATTTCTAATAAAGTTTCAATTTTTTTGTTGGCAACTTCAATAGGATCGATTTTTTCTTTTCGAAATGCTTCGACGAAAGTTTTCGTCGGAATTTCGACTGAATCAAAAATGTTATGAGGATATACTTCGACAAAGCCGTACATGTGTAGCAAATCACAGTTAGAATGTTCACCGTATGTGTTATAAACTTCTTCTCCCTTCGAAAAAAATATTTTACTAACCGAAATTAAATTTTTTTGAAATTTACTTTTTTAATTTCTTTGATCGAACAAATTAAAAGTTCGTCTTTTTCGAACCGAATTTGAGCATTATTTTTTGCAATGTGATTGAGTATGTCACCAATAGGAACCATCATTGGTCCAATTGCGTTCGGATCATCAGGCTAGAAAAAAAAAATTTTTGACACGATCTTCAAAAATTTTGATTTTTATGACTTACGTCTTCATTTGGATCCCTAAAACTGTACGCCATGACGAATCCAACTATTTTTTTGTAATATTCAAAACTGAAACATTTCTCGCTAAAAAAAAAAGTTTACATACTTGATTGAAAGAAGGATTTGAGACGTGAATTACTTGAAATTTTGTTTGTTTTTCTCTAAAAATGGTAAAATAACATTTTCGTATTCATTTTTCATGTTTTCTAAATCCAAGAGAACATTCTTTGGTATGCAAGTATTTTCTAATAATGATTTTAATTGAAACCTTGTTTGAATATCATCTTTATTTAAAATTTGACATTTTGGAATTTATCTAAAATCATCACTCTCAAATATCAGACCTCTTATCAGTTTGAAATACAATAATGATCACTCACGTGTTCCCAGCGGCGTAGCCAGGATTTTTTACATGGGGGGGCTGTGATCAAAAAGGGCCGCAAAAATTTACAGTGTATAAAATTGATTTTTTTCATTCTCAAAGTTTTGGTACACTCATTCTAAAATAGCTTGAGCGTTAAGTAATTAACGGTTCTTAAATCCGTAATATCGGTATCTCAGTGATCTGTTGTATACGTTCTAAGTCTCCAAGTCAGTATTTTAGTGGATTAAAGAGGTGCTGTCAAACTTTGACTTTCATGTTGTAGAAGCCCATAAGGAATCGTTTTTGTAAGCGATTATTAACCAAAATTGTCTTTTTCTGAAATAAAAATGATTGCGAGAATGTTGGAGTGCTTTTTTTTAAATCTCTTCGTTTAGGAAAATTTGGCATCGGAAAAGTCTAAGTTCACTGAATTGACTAACTTAAAGCGGACTATTTTAATCCTTTAAGAATTCCTAGAGGAATACTCTTTTTTCTATTTTGTATTGTTTTAAGTCAAGTCGATTCTTTGATTTTTTAAGGCAGGCTCAACTTTTTACAGAAAGATTACTTAAATGACTGAATATGGATTTTTTAGTGATTAGAATATCAATTATAGTGATGTTTTATTTTAAAATTAATAAACCTTTACTTGAGATGCAACTTTGATAGAGATTTTTATATAAACAAGATAAATTTTTTTTTTCATTTGGGGGGGCTGAGCCCCTCTGACTTTTAAAATACGCCCTGGCTACGCCACTGCGTGTTCCTCCGACGAACGTTCATGACCGTCCAAGGTTTTCACCCGACTTAATTGAAAGCCAAAAAGGTGCAATTGACGGTCGTACATACTCGTATGATAACTGTAAAAATAATGATATTCTTGATTGAAATTCGTTCTTGACCCAGATGACACTCTATCCCCATATTTTTTATGCATATGATTCAACTAGAGATGATTCTCTACATAATTAAGAAACTTTTTTTTTCATTTTTTGTACACTAAAATACGAAAGTTTTAGTTACAAACCCTCAAGATGATGGATTTTCAATTGATTGATCCTAAATTCGTTATAAAGTTTCTTTAAATGTGGTTACAAGCGCTTACTAGGACCTTTTAGCTTTCAGTTCATATCTCTAAATCAATGATAGCTTTTTTCAATCGTGAGTAATTAAGTATTTAAAAAAAGACCTTGTAATTAGCCTTTAGCCGGAGTGGTAAGTTAAAACTTTTGATGTCTTATCTCCATGATAAAAATGATTTTCTGTGGTTATCGAGGTCGTGGATTACATTTAAGGCGTCAATATTTACAAATTTAGATGATAAGAAAGTTAATGAACGGACATGAAAGTTCACCGCAGGAACAGATTAAGTGGCCATAACTGTACTCTATGGAAATCGAGAGGCCATCTTGGAAATATTGGCTCTCTTTTGACCCGATTAGGGAGCTAAAAACCTGAAGAGAGTGACGCTCAGATGTAGATAAAACTTACTTTTCCCAAAACATTGGTAAATCAAAATAATCATAATTTGGAAAACAGTCAAGATACTCTTTCCAAAAAGTATTCGGATTATTAATTTCATGCATGATGCTAACAATTAGCTTTGACCAGTTGCTTTTAGACTTGAGGGTTTTCGAATCTAAAACAAAAATTTTAATAAAAATTATTCGTAAAAAAATGTGTCTTTTACTGTTCGCGACAAGATCTTTGATTTGAGTAGTCTGAGGGTCAAGAATTGACTTTTTCGATATTCGACTCAATATCTCATCGGCTGCAATGTCCTTTATGGCAATCATACCATAATTATGACTAGTACCTCTAGACGTAATCTTAACTTTATCATAATCTATGATTACATTATTATTTTTACACCATGTTAAAAAAGCATCTAGTTTCGGGTCTGGAGATTCTTCAATTGGTTCATCTATTTTGGCTCGTTTTGCCTTTAACTCGACTAGATCAACTTCTTCGTCAAGGTCTTCAACCAAGTCTTCTCTACCATCTAAAGCGCTCATTTTAATTTTTTGCAAAGGCGTGAAAATTCAAGTTTTAATAAAAAAATAATGAAATTTATCTCATGTATAAGACTAACAAATTATTTTTATTGTAAAAATAAAAAATTTAACAAAAACTTAATTTTTTTGATCCATTTTTTGAATCTTAGCTTCAATATCATTTATTAAATCTTTACTTAACTGGTCTAAACTTGAACATTGGTCTTTCAGCCAAGTTAACCAAATGTTACGATTATCATCATCTTTGAGGGTTAAGACACTTATAATTGAATCGCCTGTCTTTTCGATTAGACTCAACCATAAGTTCTTGTTTTCAGGTGTAGTTAGGTTTATAAAATTCGATAAATATTGAAAGATTGTGTTGGCTGTTAACGAGTTCTCGTCTTTAAGAGTATTCTCAGTTTTGACTTGAATTAATGAGTCAACTTTTTCAGAACCTTTAAAATTAACAAACGAATCAGTGTTCATGCTAAATTTAAGATTATCAATAGTATCGATCATTTCGACTGTTTCTTGACTTTCAATTGACCCTTGAACTTCTACATTTAATTGTTCATCTTCGTTTTCAGGACACGGTTCATCCTCCTCTGTTTGTTCAATTTGATTCTCAACATTTTGTAACTCTTCAGCTTCCTCAACGTTTTCATTTGACTCACCTTGGATTTCAACTTCTTGGGGTACTTGTTGATCCTCATCTTTAAGAGTTAACTTTCGTATATCCTCTTCAGTGATATCAACAAAATCACTTTTAGAATTCGATTCTATTTTTTTGTGTGATCGATTAGACTTTTTTCTGTCCTTGTCTCTTGATTTTGAACGTTTTCTATCATTTTCATCTCCAGTCTTGGATTTTTTTGACTTCTCTTTTGATTTGTCTTTATTTTTTGATTTTGACTTTGATTTTTCGTCCTTTTTCTCATCTTCATTATTATTGTTATTATTTTTAGACTCGTCTAAATTCGAATATTTAACCCTTAAAAATTACTAAAAATGACTTAAAAATAAATTTACCATTAAATTCTCTACAGTCTAAAGAACAATCCGTGGTATCTAAGTTAATGTTAATTTTAGCATTGTAGAGGGTGTCTAAGTGTTTTAATTGAGGTTCTGAATTTGTTATTGAACTCATAAAAGAATCATCAGTTTGATCAGTCTTGAGAAAAGTTCTTGAAAAGCTAAATCGTCTCTGAGTTTCATTAAAACCCTCATTTTGAATCTTAGTCTCAATTAAATTACAAATATTTTTAACAAAAGAGTTTTTAGTCGATGTTGAGTTTAAACAACTGGCTTCTGTTTGGTCCAAAATAGAGTTGTCTGGTTGAGTACACGTTGAAAAAGATTCTTTATTAGACGCGTTTAATTTACGTTTATTTGGAATCAGATTTGGTTTTTTGTTCGTTTTGAGTAAAATACGTTCAAATTCGTTTGTGTCGATTTGTTTAAATCGGGATAAATTTGTTAGTCTAATTTGAGGAGATTCAATTAATTGTCTAATTTCTGAAGGTTCTCCGGACATTATTAAGAATCAATAAAAGCCTCTGATTCTATTGAGTTTGAATTTAAAAACAAGATATTTTTTTCTTGTTTAATTGAAAAGAAAATATAAAATTTTTGTTTGCTTAGAAACATTTTTTTCTTCTTTTAAAGCAAGTTTGGTCATTTTGATTAAAAATTTCAATATTCCTAGAGATTAATTTTGACAAACCGTTCTAATTAGAAGAACTGCTTGAACCTTAATTTACATTGTTTTTAGTCTTTTACACGAGAGAAGGACATTTAAAATGTTAAATCTTGAAAAAAAGAAGACTCATGCAGGGTAGCCAAATGCGAAAGACCAAAGTTATCTAAATTTGAAAAATAATTTTTGACTGGTCAATGATAAAAATTCATGTACAAAAAGTTTATATTTGCTCAATTTTGGTCCTTAAATTTAGAGCAATCGACGGCCGATGCGAAAAGACCTGCATTTTTTTCTTTACATTTTTTACTGCATTCATTTGCTCCTCTTGTTGTTCTTGTAAGGTTATAGAACTGTAAATGAAAAGATGAAATACTACAAACCTGTAATTTTAGTAAAGGATAGCTTTTTATTTTTGTTTAATTGTTGGTTGTTCCTAAATTACGCAACAAGGGAAAAGAAATAAAAAGAAAATGTAATAAAATTTTTGTGTTAGCTTATTCTAACTTTGACCCTCTACCGTCTGTCTAATTTTGTCTATAAGCCGAGATTTTTTGTGCTGATTAAAGACGCTCATGAAGTGATTTTTGAATGTGAGAGAAAACATATTTTTTATTTAAATTCAGTACAGGATATTTATTGAGTATTGAGACTTATCAGGATAAGATGCAATCTTTTCATTTGTAACAGTTTCTGGAAGAGCATTCTGTGAAAACAACATCCCTAATTTAAATTAAATCAACACTATGGTGTGGAACCCACAATTCGAATTTTTTTAAAGATTTTTTTGGACATTTTTCTCCCCGACGAGAGATACAAAATGAGCCCTTTTACTTGTGGAAAATTTTAGTTTATAAGGGATAATTTTTTTATTTGAAATTTTTGTCAGAGACAATCTAAAACATCTTTGCTTTTCTGATAGAGAATCTAAAAATGTACCTGTCATTAGTTTTTTGTGGCTTTCGTCTAGTCCTAAGAGCTAAATTTTAGTTAAAGATAAAGATTTTTTTAGCTAAAGATTTTGGTGGAACCAAAACACCCTTGATTTTTGGTAAAAACGAGCGTATAATTGGTCTGAAACATGATTTTTTAGGGGTAATCACCAACAAAAACCTTTGAATGAAATTGAACAATTTCGGATTAGCTTGACTAAAATAGCATATTTTTTATCAGAAGAAAAGATTTGAAAGAAAATCTCTTTTTAATTTTAGCTGAAAATTATAACATTTCAAATAAAAAAACACACATACTCACACTTGAATGGTTGAGTTTTATTTCTATTCAAAAAAATTTAAAAATAAATTTTCTTTGAGTTGTACAAATCTGTTTTTCTTAGAAAAAAAATTACAAGGACTTGCTTTAGTTGCGAGAGTGTTCCTTAAGCTTTAATTTTTTTTCAAGCTGCACTATTTAAGAGAGAAATTTTCTTTTTGAATGTTAGATAAAAATTTTTCAAATAGAAAGAAAATGTCTGAAGAACAAAACGTTCAAGTCTTTAAAAATTTAGCAAAACAGTTAGACGAATTGGCTCCAATTTTGGCCAGTGCTGTAGATTTTAACAAGCGCTTGGATGAATTGATGACTATGGTTTCAACTAATTTTAGTGATTTGAGCGAAAAATTTGATAACATGAACAAGAAATTTGATTCGTTCGAACAAAAAGAACGTATTAGAGCCTTCAATTCCAACTGTTTGAAAGATGAAGCAATTATCAGATGGATAAATTTAATTATACCTAATATAACATTGTAGCACTAAAAAAATTCAATTTTTAACCTATAGATCGAAAATAAGCCGTTCCAAAACCGCCCTCCAAATACTTTGTCGAAATTTAAAGCTCTTAAAGGCAACCAATTAAATGGACTTCTTAATTACTATGGACTTCAAGATGAACAAACTGAAAAAGCCAATAGATGCGTGTTGGCTGCGTATTTGGGCATTCCACCAATTCAATTTTTCTGAATTCAGCTTATTATCTTGTTAAACTTTATAAATTAGTATATTTCTGATTGATATATATGTAATCGAAAATATTGAAAATATGAAAATTTTGAAATTTACGTATGAAAACGTAAAAATCAAAATAAAATTGCAATCTCAAAATTTACTTGACAGAAGCACGTAAATTTCCAAATTTACGTGTGTGAGAGAAAATATCAAAAACTTTCTTCTCTTTTTTCAGAAAATTTCTATAACAACAACGTAATATTTGAAAATTTTAAAACCTCAAATTACATTTTTATCCTTTGGTCCACGCCTAAAAAAAGTTTTATGAAGTTAAATAATAGTACGATGGGCGAGAAAAGAAAAGACCACTATGTCCTAATCCCATGTTGTTGTGCCAGGGACAAAAGATTTTAAGCGTCTTCAACCTTCTGCCACGAACTTCAACCAAGAACAAATTATAAATCAAACAAGAACGATTTAACTATGTACGGTTATTCTTTTCTCTTAGTTTCTTCACCGAAAATATCGCTTAGAAATTGGTAGAAAATATCGAAGCAAAAATTATCGGTCATAGAGAAAAAGACAACGATCCAATAGCTAGTTCGATAACAGCAAGTTTTTGACACTCTCAAAATTATTCATAATGATGTTGGTTATAAAAAGAGAGATGATACCTGCATGTAGAAAAGCTCATTTACCCAGTAAATTTCAATTTACTGTAAAACCACTGTAATTGGAACTCAACCAACAAACAGTAATAATGCATTAATATTACATTGATATTACATTAATGTAATTTTACTGTGAGTTGGTTGAGTTCCAATTACAGTAGTTTTACAGAAAATTGAAATTGACTGGGTAAATTTTACAGTTGAGATAATTAAAGCTAAATTATTTTCACGAATAATTTTTCCAGGTAAATCAATTATCTAATCAATTTTTTTTAACTCTAATAATCGTTATTATTTCTAAAACAATTTTAAGCTTAAATTTGATTCATCGAACTCACATGAGCTTATTGATATGCATATCCTAGCAGACCCTGAAACACTTTTGTCACTTTTCATCTTTATCATTGAAAAATTGATGGACAAATGGGATTATATAAGTGTTACTTGACTGTATTTGCTAAAGTTATTCGATAAGCTGTTTACCAGATATCGATTGATGGTGGTCAGAGCATATTTAAGTGTAACTGTACCGAAAGTTACATGAATAAAAGGTGCACATTTCGCAATGCAAACCTACAAAGTGTCTCAAAATGACTTTCCGAATGGATCATGTACAAAAAAAAGTCTTTAATTATCGATATTTTCACATTTATAAAATAAAATTTCGTAATTTTCTGAAACTTTTCCGTTATTTTCGATAGAAAAAATAAAAACCGTAAAATTTGATATTAGATTTTATTTCTTCATTTTTTCAAAATTTACGAGTAAATACCAAAATATAGATATTTCCGTATTATCAATTTTTTCGATAACATATATAAATTTTATTTTATATTTTACAAGCTATTTTTGATTGATCACAATAAAATAATTTTTTTTTGAAACCAACTCCAGTGGAAAAGAGTTTATACCGCTTAAAAGACGACTGGTTTACTTATTTAATGATAAAAGCGGTTTATTTAAGTCGAATCAATCCGCAATTGTTCAATTTTATCATAAATAACATTTTCTTGTGGCTCTTTGTTCACTTCTGATGGTTGGTATTGAAGACTTTTGACACTTTTAGCTACAGCACCTCTCTTTTTGTTATTATGGATTGATGGTTTCCATACCAATTGAACTAAAATCCAAAAGTTGTATTCTAAAGGAACACGCTATAACATTTGTAATGCTTTAGCCAAAATGAATGAACTTAATATCCAATTATCGCGATTGATGTCGACATTATGAAACGCACAGAGAAAACAATTCTTCATTTCTACGACTTTTTGCTGATATAAAATTTTTTGTCCTTTACTTTCTAAGAAGGAAATTAAAAGGCTTAAGTTGACCATAATATAAAAACCTAGAAATCAATCAAGCACTGGAAAGTAGTTCAAATTAAAATTTTTCAGAAATCTTAGAAAAAGCCGGGATTCCTTTAACTTTGAACCCTCCTTTTTTCTAAATATTCCACTTAGATTACAACGATCTTACCAATAAAAGGCAAATGTATTTGTTACAAAATAAGTTTTTTTCTGAAATTGACTAACGCTGCTTGATTCAAAAACAGTCGAAAAAAACTTAAATAGTCAAAGAAAATGCTTAATTTGGTACCAATTTAGTGAATTTATCCATTGATCTTTTGGATGCAATTCTAAAAAACAAATATTTATTGACCCGGGGTATTAAAAAAAATTCTATTTTACCAAATGGGTCTAAACGAAAAAAAAATTAAATTTTGACTGGGCTAATATTAAATTTTGTTCGATTTAAAAAAGTTAAAAAAAAATTATTCCATCTCCATTTCAGAGTCTTCATCACTATGATCCACAACAGACAGACCTATCTCATCAAGTGTTAACTCTTCGCCAGAATGAAAACCATCAATCTAGAGCAATATCGTCTAAATGTGGGTGGGGAAATTTATATAATTATATGAAAAAAACTTTAAAAGCACACTGGGACTTTCACTGGGTGGGGAGGCTATGGCGAGTATCACCCCATAACCCCGGGGTAGTTTGCGAGGTTTTAAGGTACGTTAATTTACGTAATTTAGGTTAAATTTTTTAGCCAATTAAATTATTTTTTCTTATCAAAATAAGCCTATTTAAGCTTAACCACTAATAAACATCGATGACGTAATTTTATTTATTTTTAAAAAATCTTAATCCATTTATGCTACCACAAACATTTTTTCTTAATTACGTACCTACAACGACAAAACTTCTTTTAAGTATAAACTTTATTAACAATTCGCGACGTTTCGGTAAAACCGATCATAATCAGCTGTTAATTGATCTAAAAGGAAAGTACGATTCAAATTGAAGGAAAATTTTTTCAAGCTTCAAATAAAATTATGATATTTCAAAATTGAAACGCATCTACTGTGCTGGTCGTTGACGAATTACAGTACATTTCTGAAATAAGTTGACACTCTGCCTAAGCAATGCGCAGCATGCTCCGAAGCTTTGCCTAAGACGCGCAGGAGCAATGCGCTTGCGCGTCTTAAGCAAAGTTTCGAAACACAATATTTCTTGCGCACGTGCGTGAGGTGGGAATTTCGGCTCTTCTGTAATTTTCTTAAATAGGGAGGGGAAAAAAATTTTTTTTTTTAAATTTTTGAAAAGCCGATTCAAATAATACAAAGAAGACGGTATGCTTTTTTAGATGATAGCACTTTATTTGTTAAAAAATATTAATTAATTTTTTTCGCATAATTAACAAAATGCGCAAGAGCGTGCGCAAGAACATGCTCTTGCGCATTAAAAAAATAATTTTTGCGTGCTTAAGCAATGCGCCGGAGCGTCCTAGGCAGCTCAGAAACTTTGCCTAAGCAATGCGTCTGAGCGTCTTAAGCAATGCGCCGAAACATGTCAACTTATTTCAGAAATGTACTGTAAATGGAGCAACGTTCCTGAACGTTCATGAATGTTCAACAGTTCTTAGACCTTTCGGCGAGCGTTTCTTCATTTAATTCGTGAACGACCAGCACAGTATATTTATTGGGATTATATTTGTTCTTAGACGGCGAACGTGCATGAACAGTATTTTATTGAAGAACGATATAAATAACGAAGCAGACTTGAGTCCTAAAGAGTATACTGCACTTCTACCGAACTTTTGGTGGCAAGCGTAGCCGTAGCGAAGCGTACCGTACCCTTCCCGAAGCGTGGCAAGGAGCCTCCGTACCGAAGCGTAGACGTACCGTAGCGTAGCGTACCATTCCCGAAGCGTAGCAAGGAGCCTCCGTACCGTACCGTACCTATTCTATCATAGCGTACCGTACCGTACCTATTCTATCATAGCGTACCGTACCGTACCTATTCGTACCCGTACCGAAGCCAACCGTACCGTACTAAACGTACCAAAGCGTACCGTACCGTACCAAAAAAATATCAAAGCCTACCGTACTATAGCGTACCGTACCGTACTATAGCGTACCGTACCGTACTAAACGTACCGTACCATAGCGTACCGTACCGTACTAAACGTACCGTACCATAGCGTACCGTACCGTACTAAACGTACCGTACCATAGCGTACCGTACCGTACTAAACGTACCGTACCATAGCGTACCGTACCGTACCAAAAATATCAAAGCGTACCGTACCGTACCGTACCGTACCTAACAAAGCGAACCGTACCGTACCGTACCGTACCGTACCTAACAAAGCGAACCGTACCGTACCGTTCCTAACAAAGCGAACCGTACCGTACCGTACCGAACAAGAAAAAAAAATAAATAAAATTTTTTTTAAAAAAAAAAAAATTTATAAAAAAAAAAAATTAAAAAAAAAAATTTTTAAAAAATAAAAAAAAATTTCAAAATAAAAAAATTTTTTTTTAATTTTTTTGGTACGGTTAGTTACGGTACGGTACGGTTCGTTACGCTTTGATAGAATAGGTACGGTACGGTACGCTATGATAGAATAGGTACGGTACGGTACGGAGGCTCCTTGCTACGCTTCGGGAAGGGTACGCTACGCTACGGTACGTCTACGCTTCGGTACGGAGGCTCCTTGCCACGCTTCGGGAAGGGTACGGTACGCTTCGCTACGGCTACGCTTGCCACCAAAAGTTCGGTAAAAGTGCAGTAATGAAATTACATGAAGAAATATAAAGCTTCATGAACCCTTGAACGTTCAAAACCTTGAGCGTTCATGACGGTTCATTTTTGGAACTTTTGAATGACCAGGGTTGTATATTATTATTTAATTTTATCCCAATTTCATAATATCCTCATACTTGTTGAGAACCGATTAAGGGATATAAATGCGAGACGATCTTTAGACGAGTATATAGTTTTCTTATTGCTCTGCAGATCCAAACATAAAATACATTGAGGTAACTAGAGTAAGACAAAATTAGAAGGAAATATCAAATGCCCAAAACTGGACCTTCATGGACCCTTGAACCTTCAAAACCTTGAACGTTCATTTTTGGAAATTCTGAATGACCAGGGTTGTACATCAAAAACACCTTTTTTGTCGTTTATTTTTAAATTGGTGTAGGTGTAGCTTTCACTTAAAAAAATATAACTGTTATGTATGGATGCTTGTTGATAGAAAATAATAAATTGGTTCTTGTTTTATTTTAACAATACAGTGTATTAAAATGGTTCGTTATCTAAAAAGTATTGACAAAATTTTTAGTGATTATTTTGTAAACGCTGTAACCTTTATTGACCGTACAAAATCTTTCAAAAAATTTTGTATATGCTGAACTATCGAACTTTGTTTTTTTTTCAATTGTCTATGCCGATTGAAAAGCATCATACGGTATGATGCGGTTACAGTGTTTCAAAATTTTTGTTAGAATTCTTGTTTACCATTTACTCAGATCAATATTTGGAATTTGACTGCATGGTATTTTCGGATTACTTAAACAAAAATTAATCAAAAAAAAGAAGCAAACTTGACAAAAATAAATAAAACAAATACGTTGGGCTAGTTAACAAAAACGAATTTTTTTGTATTAAATTAACATCAAAGTCATTACAAATAAGTCTTGACATACTCGCTTTTTTAATCTCTTGCAATTGATTAAGCTTAAACGATGAAACAGACGGTCCATTCTCATAATAAAAACGATCACCCTCTTTCAAATTTATAAACTGATTCGCAATCAAACACGCAAATGTTGGTCCAACAATTGCACCAGGCAATGGTATTTCAAACAACCCACCAACATACAAATCAACATCTTCAACATTTCTTTCATATTTTATAAATTTTAAAATAAAGTTTTAAACTTGAGTCTCATTATTTACTCGTAAAGACTTTTGAGTTTTTGAACACTTTCTGAAGACATGATATCACTTAAGCTATCAAAACTAGTCAATTGCTTAATACCGCAAGTGTTAACGTACTGATAATATGGTGGTATACCATGATCACGTCCTCTATTTATATTAGCAGCAAGTAAATCAATGGCAAAAATAGATTTGTCAGGAAGGATTTTTTCAAACAAATGATTTTGAAGTGAATCGGCCATATTGGTATCAACTTTAGTAGCTGGTTGTTCTAAAAGTCCATTCATAATTGCTTCAAGTCCACCACCTCTAGGACTTAAAAGATTTAAACAAAAATCTCAACCAAAAAAATTAAAGCTTACTCAAAAGCATCGGGTGTTTTAAAAAAAGTGTTTGAAATATTCAAATTAAAAATGATAGGCCGACCGAATGAATCCAATCTAGCAAACGTATTTTGAACAGTACTATGACCATATCTCATGGCAGCTGTTGCAATTTCATTAGCAATTGATGGATTCGTATCAGGTTTGTATCCATTAAAATACGTCTCTCCTTCCAAAGGTAATAAACCAGCAGTTATAGAATATTGTGTTCCGATTATAGTGGGCAACCATTCTTTATAAACGATGTGTTGATAGATTGCAATTATAATTTTTCTTGTTTCAAAAAAAAGTGTTTGATCACTCCACGTGGGGTTAATGCGTCCTAGTTCAGTTGCAATTCGGTTATGTTCTCTCATGAATAATGTATGAATAGTGAGAAGACCAAAGTTTTCATTACTTCGATCTTCACCAGTCTGAAAACACAAAGACATGGTTTGATCAGAGCCACAATTCGAATTCGGTTGTTGACTCAAGTATGGTCGGTTTGGATTTAGACCTTGGCTACTCTTAAGCAACCCTATTCGTAACAAGTTTTAGTTTGTTTTTTAAAACAAATTTTACAAGTTTTACCTCCTTGAAAAAGTCTGACATCAGTCATCCGTTGAGTGTTCGATCCATAAACTTGAGAAGCATCTATAAACGAAGTCAACGTATTCAATTGTTCTCTTACTCTAAATTGACAGTGCGTTTTTACTACAGCTGATTGAGTTCTCGTAAACTGCATACAACTCATTCTCATTAGATTTTCATTCGAAGGCATCTGAATTGATATGCAATCAGGCTTTGGTTCATTACAAGGACAAGAAAGAGCACCACCATTAGCATCTTAATAATTAAAATTTTAAAAATTAAACTTTTTTGAGGGTCAAGTTACCTGTTGATTTTGGAGAGTTGGACAAATCAAAAGAGATAAATTGACCAAAATAAGTTGATAAAATTGTAATTGAAGAGTTTTCATTAGCCGATGGTAAAGCCATTGAAAGACTTAAAATTCGAGGATTAGGCAATGGATTTCCGCTTTTGGATCGTTGCCTAGGACTACCAATCGAATCATCATAAACTGGTCTAACAATTCTTCTAAACGGTATAAACTCTTTACCATACCATGGTTTGTCTAAATTATTACAACTTCCATCAAGTTCAGAGTAGGCACTATTTGCGTTGCATGTGTATTTACTTCGTTGTAATGTACAATTTTGTGTTAGAATTATTTCGGCAAAATTATCATACTCTTGAGCATTGTAAAAATAAAAGTACATCAAAAATACTAATTTTTTAAAAAGCATTTTGGAAAACTTTGAAGAGGAATATTTTTTTTGTTTTTAAAAATCCAAAGGAATTTATTTGTGCTGAATTTCAAAACAAAAAAAATCTATTTTTGGCTACAAAAATTTAATTTCTGGCTCAAAAAATAGTTTTTTTCTAAGAAAAAAAAATTCATTTCATTGGTTCTTTTGCTTGAATAAATTATTCATTTAGAGGTAATTCGTATGACTTTAACTTGATCGCCTTGACTTACTTGGTTGTCCTTCTTTATACTTTCTTTAAACTTATTTGTCTCTGTATACCTATTAGCCTTTTCAACAGCAAAATAACATCATTTATATAACATCAGCTAAATAAGCATAATTTAAAGTTGATTTATTGTCGAAGGTGGAATTGAGATTGACCATTGCTTTTTTTATTAAAAGCACTCATTTTGGAGGCGAACTTAGTTTAAAATTGCGAATTGTATGATAAGGAACTTTCGTACAATTCGGCTTCTTAAAGATTAAAGATTGCATAGTAAGTTTTGAAATGAGCGCTTCACCAAAGGATCGCCTTTTTTGCTATTAAAAGTCTGATGTTTTGTCTTCAACAAATTTTAAAATTCTACAGTATTTCAGTATTTTTTTTTTGCAGTTTGATCATAACCTTTTATTGTACGAAACCGAACGGATAGTAGATTTATACACCTGTCACATATGTTTAAGAATCACTGCATAGAAAATATCAAGTTTGATTTTTGACCAAATTTGACATACTTACATATTCTCTTAAACTCAACAACCCGCTGATCAGAATAACTGACTTAAGGTAGTCGGAAAGTTACAGAGGTTACTTTTGTAAGCTTAAAATTGTTTAAGCGGCTTCAAACAAAAAAAAATTTAAATACAAAATAAAAACATAAACCCCGCACATTACCCCATTAGGTAAAAAATTCAAAACTCTTAGAATGTATAGTTGCGATATGCTTTTCTATAATTTATCATAATCTGTTATCTCATTTTACTTCCTTGTAATTAATCAGAAATTTTATTTTGGGTTAGATATTTCGGTTTCATTTATATTAGGGTCTCTTGGGGAGGGGTTTTACGGGTTCGCGGGGTTTTACGGCAAGAAAGTTGTGAAGAAGTATAAAAGGGACAGTATGGTTTTTGAACGGACTTGGCACTTAAGACCCCTTGGGTCTGAACAAATTATTTTGGACACCCCCTAACAAAATGGTTTTCATATGTGTAGATTACGCATTTGAGGTCGAAGGTCACTTTCTTTGACACTTTGACGTTTTGCATTTACGAAACCTTACTGAAACAGTTAAAAATAAAAATTATTTTTTTTGACATTTTCCAAGTCAATTCTTATTTGACTAAAAAATTCAAAAAAAAAATTACTAAACTTTTACTTAACTTCTGGTGGAAATTGAACCGAAGGGCACCGTACCGTACTAAACGTACCAAACCGAAGCGAAGCGTACTGTAGTCAACAGGGATTTTTCTTTTTTAAAATTATAATTTTTCGTAGGATCCGAAAATTTATGAAAATTTTTGAAAGGCTCCGAAAAATCATAAAAAGGTCCCGAAAACCTATGAAAGCTTATGAAAAGATATGAAAGGTTCCGAAAACTGTTGAACATTCGGATGAACGCTCATGAATGTTCATGAAAGGGTTTGAACGTTCATTTTTGGAACACGTCAACGACCAGGTTAGTATGTAATTACAATTAACCTTGAATGTTAAGTTTCGAAAAAATCTTTAAGACAAACAAGAAAATCTATAGTAAACTCAAATAGCAACAATTTCATTTTCTGCGAAATTTAAAAATTACTATAGTAACAAAATTACCTTAGAAACAAGACTCATATCAAGCGTATATTTAATTTTTTTTTTCAAATTAAAAAAGTTCATAAATGTTTAAATTAATAAAAGAAAACCAATGCTCTATCCACTTCTTGTTTAAAATTTTCTATCTCATTACTATTCAAATATTTAGACTTATTTTAGAACTATTTTTAATTATGAAAAAATTTTAAATGTCATCAAGTCAAAAATCGGCAACATCTTCGCCAAAACCAAATGGTTCAGTGGCGAAGAGTACAACATCATCTCCTAGACTTAAATCGGCATCTGTTAAAAGCAGAACGCCATCGCGTTCACCTAAAAGTCGTCAATCAAATAAATCACCAGCTTCAAAAAAATCTCCATCACGTTCAAGAAAACAATCACAAGCAAAAAGTGAGGTTAAATTAGACGTAGAATCAAATGAATTCTTGTCAAGTAGCCAACAAGCTATTGGTCAAAATAATGATCAACCTCAAGAAGAAAAAGAAGAGCCTTTGGTAGGTCATCGTCTAAAAATTAAAATTTCATTCAGTCTTTAACTTTTTTTTTTAAAGACTCTTTACATTAAACGGCTTGTTCAACTTTCGAATTTGGAACAAAACATGTGGAATGAAAAACACGATTCAGTGATTGAAGACTTTTTAATAAAAACTGATAAAAAAATTCTCACTTTCTTTTTGGATCAAGAAAATCCAAAAGAAGAGACCATAATACTTAAGGCTCAGTTAGAAATTCCTGCTACTCCAGTTCATCAATTAGCCTTTTTTATTAAAACACATTACACCGATGAGATTAACTCGAAAGAAATGTTTCACAAAAGTGTTCAATATGGAACTTTTGGTGGAAAGAGCTTGACTAGCTTGTTACGCTTGACATCTGGTTTATATGCTCCTTTATTCTTTGGGAATAAAACATGGCCTGACAGTAAGCTTTAAAAAACTTTGGATTACTTCAAGACTCATTTTTTATGTTGTTTTTATTTTAGCCATTAGAAATGACTTTTCTGCTCAATTGCACAGATTTTTAGCTTCTTTGACCGACACTACTTGGAAAATGGAAGGAGTTACTGTCTTGTATATCCCAAAAGAGGGTTTAGATTTATCCACAGAAGTGGCTTCTAAGAACAAAGAGCTTGTACAAAGACTTGAAAGTAAGTTTAATGTAACCCAAAGGACTAGGACTAAACCATTTTGGTACTTCAAGCTTGTGTTATTCATTGGTCAAGACAATTGAAAGATGTCTTAAATTCACAGGACATGTCAGGTTTAGACGAAACAGCAGGTCCATTAGAAGAAATTGACTTTTGGAAAGCTCGTAATCAAGATTTAATGGGCATTAGTAAACAACTTAATAAACCATCAGTCAAAAAGATAACTAAAATATTAGACGCGGCTAAATCGTCGTATGTAACTTCATTCGTAAAATTAGCCAAACAAATTCAAGTATTTTTAATGTGAATTTTTAGGGAAAATTTTTTTCTAAAGATTTTATTTTTAAGGACGGATCGCGTCAAGCTGAAAATAATTTGAAATTTTTGTTAGTACTTAAAGATCCAAGTCACGAATTAGCCGATGCTAAGCCAGAAGAAATTTCTAAACTTTTACCAAGAATTATAAATATAATTCGTGTAATTTGGACTAACTCGGATTATTACAATACTCGGGAAAGATTGACTGCAATGTTCAGAAAAGTTAGCAATGAAGTTATTAGACGTTGCTGTTCAGCTATTAATTTGGACAAAATATTCGATGGTTATGTTGTATCGAGCAAGAAAGCGTTGAACGAATGCATTGAATGTTGTAATCATTGGAAAGAAATTTATCACAATGCTGTTAGAGTTCATGAAAGGTTTGGCCAGAAAGATTGGCAGTTGGACAAGACCACAATTTTTGCTCAAATAGACGCTTTTATTCAAAGATGCAAGGACTTGATAGAGGTAAGTTGAAAAAATAAACTTCGAAACTGATTTTCAAAACCCGTATTTTTAAAGATATGTGATTGTGAAGTATTTTTTGCGAATTATGAAGACGGTGAAAAACGTCAACTACCAATTTTTGGTGGTCAAAAAGGTCCTGAAATAGCGAAAAATTTAGCCGAAATCGAGTTGACCTTCAATCGTCATTTACTCGAGTTAAGAAAAGTTAAATCGACTATCCTAGACGTTAAAGCTACATCATGGCATGAGGATTACAATAAATTCCGTTCAGCTGTTAAAGAAATGGAAGTAATGGTCATTAATGTTGTAAACGCAGCGTTCGATACGATCACATACGTAGAACAAGGTGTCGAAATTCTAGACGCTTTCATGCATTTAAGTGCCAGAGAATCGATTAGACGTACAATTGATAAAAAGACTGTTGATGTTTATCAATTATTTATGGAGGACTTGAACTCGGTTAAACGGGATATAACTTCAAAGAATATAGTCTTAGAACGCATGCATCCGAACTATGCCGGTGCTGCCATGTGGGCTAAAGGGTTAAAAAGAAGAATCGAACGTCAAATGTTGATCTTAAACATGGCTCATTTCTTACCATCTGCAGGTGTTGGTGATGAGGCAAGAGTTCAATATAAACAAACAGCTCATGCTTTAGATGAATTCATGAGAAAGTGTTTCAACGAATGGACATTTAGCTTGGAAAATGTAAAACAAAACTTTTCATCTTGTAAACAAGTTGTCTTAAAATTTTTATTTTTTTATCAAGGATCCGCTTAAACTCCTTGAAGTTCCACTTCTCAAAAAGAGCGTCGAAGTCGACGGTATGATCGATGCAAACTTGAACAGTAAACTATTAAAATTAATCACTGAAATACATTACTGGGAACGTCTTGGCTTCGAAATTCCTCATTATTGTTCGGATGCCTTCGCCAAAAAAGAAGAAATCATAAACACTAGAGAGAACGTATTGACCATTGTTTTCGACTACAACAGAATAATAAGTTGCCTAAGTCGTGAAGAACGAGGCTTATTCAAAGAAAGAATCAAAAACTTGGACAAACGTATCCAACCAGGTTTTAATAAACTTACATGGACTAAATCCCAAGCGGCTGAAGAGTTCATATCAACATGCAGACGTCATGCTAGTGAATTACAAGCGATTGTCGACAAGTACAAAGAGTCGTTAATGCAATGTTTCAAACAATCAAAAAAGATAAGCGAACTGTTATTGATTAAAATTGATTCAAGAAAAATATTCGAAAATTTGGAATTTGAAGAAGATCAAATAAAGCACCGAAAAACAGTATCGGTTAAGTTATCCGAAATTTATGACCTCATCGAATACACTCTTAAGTCAATACACGAAATTTTTAAAAAAGACGATTCAGAGGAAGTCAAACGTGAATGGAACAAATTGATCGATCGAATGCATCGAATGTTGGAAGAAGCGTTTAGATTAAATGTTAAAAATTCGCTTCTTGAATTGTCTAAAGCGATCAATGGCGATGGTAAATCAACCCCAAATCCGTTGTTTAAGGTTAGCGTCATGCTCGAATCGTATGAAGAAAACGTCCCTGCTCAATTCGGATCGAACGATGAACACTCGACTTTGGTCACCAAGTATAGAGTCAATTTCAACCCGACACTTGAACAATTAGCTCATTTGGTCAACTCAATTGGACAATACCATTTGACCGATTCAATTTCAAGCATCACAAAGTCAAAATACGACATTTTTCCAAAGAACAAAGTCCCGATCTATTTGAACATAAATCGAGATGAGGATAAACTTAAAATAGAGCAACAGATTGCAAACGGAATGGAGAATAATGGAAAATTACTCGAACAATATTTACAAACTTGGAATAATTTTAGAGAAATTTGGGAGATTAATAAAGACATTTTTCTACTCAGATACGAACAACGTAACCCCATGGTATCGTTATTTGAAAGTGACATTGCACGTTACACTGAAGTCGAAAATATTATACAAATCCAAGAGACTATTCAAACAATACAGTTTATACTGTTAGATTGTTCTCCATTGAAGTTTAGTTTGTTAGGTCATTGTCAAGAATGGCAAAATCGTTTGACTTCGTTGCTATTAAAACTGGCTAGTCAGTCATTGGTTAAGCTTATTAAATACTTTGATGAGAATACTCAAAAAGTTCTTGTACCACCTGAGACCCATTACGATTTGGACAATAGTTATAAACTATTGGAAATGTTACAGAACAATCTTCCGAGTATACAAGAACAATTTTCGCCTCTTAATGATCAATTTAATGTACTCCAAAAATATGAAGTTGTCATTCCGGATGAGACTCAAGAGTTGATGAAATCTCTGCCAAATAAATGGGAAACTTACAAACAAACCCTAGTCGAATCTGATGAAATGTTAAAAAAATTCAAAGAACGTTTCAAAACAAAGTTGTTACAACAATCCGAAGATTTCAAGAAAAATGTCGGTGATTTGGTCAATGATTTTAGAACAAAAGGACCATTTTCGTCTGATTTAAAACCAGAGGATGCGTTGTTAATGATCGAACAAATGAAACAAAGATTAGCTAAGCTTAAAGAAGAAGAACAAGAATTGAGACGTGGTTTGGGAATATTTAGAATAGACCATCCATTTTCGAAAGAAATACAAAATCTTGAAAAAGATATCGAAGCATTGGAACAAATATGGACATTGGCTAAAGCATGGGATGATAATTATAACGGTTGGAAGACCACAGTTTTCAAAACACTTGAGACCAAAGATATGGAAGATTATGCTCAGACTGAATTTAAAAAATTGGTTAAAATGTCACGTGATTTAAGAGATAAAAATTGGGAAATTGTTGAAATAACTAAAACTAAAGTTGATCGTTTTAAACGCACAATGCCTTTGGTAAATGATTTGCACAACAAAGCTATGAGAGAAAGACATTGGAATCAAATTAAAGAAGACTCGAATAAACAATTCGACGAGAATGGTGATACATTTACATTAGAGGCTATTATTGAGTTGCATTTTGAAGAGAATGCTAACTTGATTAGCGAGGTCTCTGAGGCTGCATCTAAAGAGTTTGACATTGAAAAAGTAATTTTTCAATATTTAAAAATTAGATAAAAAGTTTTTATATTTTTATCTAATAGGGTTTGAAAGCTATCAATGATAAATGGGAGATTACTGTTTTTGAAACTGCTCCACACAAAGATAAAGGACACTACAAGATCAAGTAAATTAACCTTTTAGTTTTTTTTTTTAACTTCTTTTTTTTAACTTTTTTCGGATCTCTCAACTTATTCCTAAAAAGCGGTCTCATCTTCTTTTGAAGAGCAAATTTTAGTGGCTTCAACATGATGGCCATTTTTTATGGTCAATCCAACAAGTTTTTACTTTTACAGGGTCATAACTATGAGGCTGTTGGTATTGTCTAAAACTTTATAGCGAAGTTCCCTCTTCGCCATTATGTAGCTACGCCACTGGCTTCTTAGAACCGAGATTTATTCTCTAACAAGCTCAGAAGTCATCAAGCCTAAAAATTTATTAACATTTTTATTTTCATTTAAGATCAACTGATGATGCAATGAAAGCAGTTGAAGATGATCAAGTTATGTTATCAACATACAAAGCATCACGTTTTGTGAAACCATTTATTCGTGAAGTAGACCGTTGGGAACGTGACATATCCCGTATATTAGAAGTCACAGAAGCTCTACTTACAGTCCAACGTCAATGGCTCTATCTTGAAAATATTTTCGCCGGCGAGGATATTCGAAACCAATTGCCAAAAGAAACAGTCGAATTCGAATATTTAAATAACTCATGGAAAACAATTATGGTTCGTATAAGTAAAGATCCAAACGCGTATCGTGCCACTCATCACGATGGTCTTGACAAACAACTTAACGAAATGAACACTCGTCTAGAAGACATTCAAAAATCTCTCGACTTGTATCTCGAGACCAAAAAAGTTATCTTTCCTCGATTTTATTTCATATCAAACGATCAATTGCTTGAAATCCTTGGTCAATCCAAAAATCCACCAGCTGTACAAAAACATTTCAAAAACTTGTTCGATAACATCAAGTCTTTAAAACTTCAAAAAGCAACCATGGGGTCAAAGACAGAGGCTTTGAGTATGTTTTCACAAGACGGTGAAGAAGTATCATTCACTGGTGCATTGCCATTAGAAGGTCCTGTTGAAGCATGGCTGTGCGATGTCGAGAGTACAATGAGAAGTACTCTTAAAGATTTGTTAAGACAATGTAAAGCAGCATTGAAAAAAAATTTGAATAAACGTGACAAATGGCTCAAAGAATGGCCTGGTCAACTTTGTATAACTGCCAGTCAAATGCAATGGACTGCTGATTGTACCCGAGCATTACAACAAGTTAAAGCTAGATCGGACAAAAAACCGCTCAAGAGTCTTAAAAAGAAACAATCTCATATGTTGAATAAATTTTCTGAGATCATTCGCGGTAATTTAACAAAAATGATGCGTTCAAAAATAGTCGCTCTTGTGACCATTGAAATCCACGCTAGAGATGTAATTGAAAAATTGGCTAAATCAAATTGTAACGATGTAAACGGATTCGAGTGGCTTATGCAATTGAGAGTCTACTGGGATCGTGACCGTGACGAGTGTCTAGTCAAACAAACAACAACTGAATTTTCTTATGGTTACGAGTACATTGGAAACTCGGGTAGATTAGTAATCACTCCATTGACAGATCGTTGTTACATGACGCTCACAACTGCTCTTCAAAATTGTCGTGGTGGATCACCTAAAGGTCCAGCCGGTACCGGTAAGACTGAAACTGTCAAAGATTTGGGAAAATCTCTTGCTATTTGGGTCATTGTTATCAATTGTTCTGAGGGTCTCGATTACCAATCTATGGGTCGTTACTTCTCTGGTCTCGCTCAAGTAAATAAATTTTTAATTTTTGACATTATAAACGTGATATACGATCCCGAAAACCCAAGAAAATCATTTTTTTGATCGTGTAAAAAATTACATACATTTTATCCCTTCACTTTTTGCAGCCAAACGAAGAGTTTTAGTATTTAAAGAGTCAAGAACTCATAATTGGAACAAGTTATAGATGATTTAAATACATGGTCTTATAGCTAAAAGGGTCTAGTTTATGTTAGTAGCCATATCAGAGGGTGAAATTATTTCCCTAAGGCAATTATGGGGTAAAAACAAGTAAAAAATAGACATTTTTCAGTGAAACCCTATGTAGTCCTAATGGAATCCATTTTTAGAGGGTTTTCGGGGTCGTAGATCATAATTCTGATGTCAAAAACGACATATTTAACTTTATTTTCCTTTTAGACTGGTGCTTGGGGTTGTTTTGACGAGTTCAATCGTATCAACATTGAAGTATTATCAGTCGTAGCCCAACAAATTCTTTCAATCATCGATGCTTTACAAAGCAAATCAGCCACTGTAAACATAGAAAAAAGTGTTGTTAAAATCATGCCATCATGCGGTATCTTTATAACCATGAACCCGGGTTATGCCGGTCGTACCGAATTACCAGACAATTTAAAATCTATGTTCCGTCCAATTTCGATGGTCGTCCCAGACTCGAATTACATTGCTGAAATTTTACTTTTCGGTGAAGGTTTTAGTAACACCCGATTATTGGCTAAAAAAGTCTACACTTTATATCAATTGTCAACTCAACAGTTGTCCAAACAAGATCACTACGATTTTGGTCTAAGAGGTTTAACGAGTGTTTTAAGACACGCTGGTCGTAAGAAACGAGCCAATCCAACAATGAGTGATGAAGAAATTTTGTTACTAGCCATGAAGGATATGAACATTCCAAAGATGACTGCAGTCGATTTACCGTTGTTTAACGGCATCGTTTCCGACTTGTTCCCAGGTGTCGAAGCACCGGCTATTGATTATTCAAGATTCAAAAAAGCAATCGAAGAAGAACTCAAAGAAGATAACTTACAAGTTAATTTCAACGCTATCAACAAAATAATTCAATTATACGAGACTAAAAATTCACGTCACTCGGTAATGTTGGTTGGTAGAACCCAATCGGGTAAAACCGTTACTTGGAAGACTCTCAAAAAGACTTTGACTCGACTCAATCGTGAAGGAGAATCAGGCTATCAAAAAGCTCAGGAATACACAATCAACCCGAAAGCGGTCTCGTTAGGAGAACTTTACGGTGAGTTTGATCTAAGTACCAACGAATGGCAAGATGGTATTTTGTCTTCAGTTATGAGAAATTGTTGCGGTGATGAAAAACCAGACGAAAAATGGATCTTTTTTGACTCACCGGTCGATGCTGTTTGGATTGAAAGTATGAACTCAGTCATGGACGACAACAAAATTTTGACCCTTATCAACAGTGAACGTATAGCTATGCCTGAACAAGTCTCTTTACTTTTCGAAACCGAAGATTTAGCAGTTGCTTCTCCAGCCACTGTATCCCGTTGTGGTATCGTCTATTGTGATTATTTAGACCTCGGTTGGCAACCACACATGGATTCATGGATTGCTAGTAAAAAACAAAAAGAGTTACAAGAAGAATTGAGAAACATGGTAACAAAGTATATTAAACCAATTTTAGGTTACAAAAAACAAAATTGTAAAGAATTAATTCCGATCGCTGAGTTGAACGGTATCAAGTCTATGTGTAATTTATTTGATTCGTTTGGGACTAAAGAGAATGGCATTGACCCTCAAGGTGAAGAGTACTTTTCTCGAATGTGCGAAATGTGGTTCTTATTTTGTATAATTTGGTCTATTTGTGCATCAGTCGATGAAGATGGACGAAAAAAATTGGATTCATTTATACGTGAATTGGAGGGTACATTTCCAAATAAAGACAGTGTTTATGAGTATTACGTTGATACTAAACAACGAACATGGGTTCAATGGGAAGAAAAGTTACGATCGGGTTGGAAGTATAATCCGGAAATACCGTTTTATAAAATTATTGTACCCACTGTAGACACGGTTCGTTATGAATATTTAGTCTCAGCTCTTGTTAGAAATCAACGTCCTGTCTTATTGACTGGACCTGTTGGTACTGGTAAGACCTCTGTCGCTCAGTCTGTGTTAAACGGACTAGACCCTATGGAATTTGGAGTATTGATCATCAACATTTCAGCTCAAACTTCGTCTATAAATGTTCAAGAAATTATGGAGTCACGAGTCGAAAAGAGGACTAAAGGTGTCTATGTACCTTTGGGAGGTAAAAAATTGTTGACTTTTATTGATGACTTTAACATGCCAGCTAAAGATGAGTATGGCTCTCAACCCCCACTTGAGTTGATTCGATTATGGTTGGATTTTGGTTTCTGGTATGACCGTAAGAAACAATTGACCAAACACATTAAAGATGTTTTCTTAATGGCGTCTATGGGACCACCAGGAGGAGGTCGTACTGTTATTTCAAGACGATTACAAAGTAGATTTAATCTTATAAACATGACATTCCCACAAGAGAATGAAATACATCGTATATTTGGTTCGATGATTAACCAAAAGTTGATGGAGTTTGATGACGAATTTAAGTCCTTGGGAGACATTATGACAAAAGCAACAGTCCAAATATATGAATCAGTTGTTCAACGATTTTTACCAACACCAACTAAGATTCATTACCTGTTTAACTTGAGAGATATTTCAAAAGTCTTTCAAGGATTGTTACGATGTGATAAACGATTACATTCGAATAAACAAACGTTGGTTAGATTATGGATTCACGAGTGTTTTAGGGTTTTTGCTGATCGTTTAGTTGATGATAAAGATAGAGAAATTTTCATTGGTCTTATTTCAGAAAACTTGGGGACTCATTTTGAACAAACATTCCATAATATTTGTCCAAACAAACAACCACCTGTCTTTGGTAATTTTCATAATTTTATTTTATAAAAAAAAGAGCGACCAAGAATACGGAAAATTCTTACAGAGTATTTTCCATAAACTGGTGTCAATGTGTATATGGACGCGATCAATGCGGGCTAAGGGTATTGTTACGAATTTAGGGTATACAGTAATAGCTATCTGACGGTTCAAGTTGAGCACCAAAAAAATTTTCACTCAGGACCTAGCGCACGGCACAAATCCCATGTTAAAGAATGGGCAGAAATTTTTTTTTTCCGATACACAAAGGAATGTATTGATCGCAATGGGGTCAAAATTGATTAAAGCAAGTGATTTTTTTTTATCATCTTGGAAATAATTTAAGTTAACTCGGTTATTTTTTGTAAATAAAAAATACTATTTCAAGACTATATGTACTAACCAAAATCTCGAAAAACACAAAAAATTGGATTCCGGCCTCAGCACCTGGTCACTTCAAAGCTTTTGTTGAATCACCCTTTAGAAGCAAAAAATGAATAGCATAGATGTATAGAAAATAAGTCTTGATGATGATTTTTGACCACTGTAAAGTGTATTGATCCGTCCTTTTGTTTTAAAGAAAATTCTGAGAGTCCAAAAATTAGGCAAAAAAGAAGACGTGATCCTCTACCCTGAGACTCAATTTTCGCCAGGTCGAAAAAATTGAAATATTCCTTTATGAATAGAATGTGTTTTTATGATATTCTTTTGAGAAGATTCCACATAATTCCGAGGATTCGGAATGAATAACTTTCGGTTAATTTTGGTCGCTCAATTCATGAAAAAAGTTGATTGATTTTTAATACTTAAAATTTTAGCTGACTTCATGAACCCCGATCAAATCTACGAAGATATAGTCGAATTTCCGAAACTAAAAAATCAAATGGAAAAGAACTTGATCGATTACAACGAGTACCCAGGACAAATTCCAATCGATATAGTCTTGTTTAGAGATGCCATAGAACACGGTAAGATACTAAATCATTAATCCTTAAGCTTCAAATTTACTATTTTTTCCTCTAGTGTGCCGTATCGTAAGGGTTATTCGTCAGCCGAGAGGTAACATGTTACTCATCGGTATTGGTGGTAGTGGTCGTCAAAGTTTATCAAAGTTAGCTTCATTTATTTGTCTATACACTCAATTCCAAATTGAAATATCAAAAAATTATCGACGTGGCGAGTTCAGAGAAGACTTGAAACGTCTATACAATCAAGCCGGTGTTAACAATAAAGAAACAACATTCATTTTTGTCGACACTCAAGTAGTTGAAGAAACATTTTTAGAAGACATAAACAACATTTTAAGCAGTGGAGAAGTACCAAACTTGTACAAACCAGAAGAACTAGAAGAAATCAAAAACAATTTATTAAAAGAAGCCAAGAAACATGGTATCGACGAGAACAATCAAGCTATTTATAATTTCTTGTTAGATCGAGTTAAAGCTAATTTACATGTGATTGTTTGTATGAGTCCAGTTGGTGAACCGTTTAGAAATCGAATTCGTATGTACCCAGCTTTGGTTAATTGTACTACAATTGACATGTTTCATGAATGGGGTCCAGAGGCTTTGTTGGAAGTTGGTGAACGTTACTTGTCAAATGTTAATCTTGAAGGAAGTGAACAGGTACGACTTACTTTACTTTTTACTCTAAAACTAAAAAAAAATTTTTTAAAAAATTAAATTTTTTTAACCTTTTTTTGTCTAGGCCAGTTTTGATGAGGTATTAAAACATAAAATAAATGTTAAATGTGTAGTCGCATTCGGGTTCCAAAATCTCTTAAGACTCGAGTTAAAGTCAAGAGATTTCGGGGCTTGAATTTTTCACTATATTTTGTCACTGTATCACCCAAAACCAATTAAAAACGGGCGTCTAAAAGGAAAGGGTTTAAGGAACTTTTTATTCATTTTAAAATTCACGGAATGTAGAGATTAGTCTGAAGATCAAAATTTAATGAATGAATTGCCAAATTTTTATCGATATTTTTTTAACTTCATCTACTTTGTTGTCTCTCGTTAAGGAATCCGAACTTTTTCATTGATGTTGTTTTCTGGATTCCAGAGAACTCGGTAGTTTTGGAGTTTCTCAGCTCTTTTTAAAGCGGTTCTGGTTTAACAAAAAAAACAGAAAACATGTAGAAAATCGTCTTTTGTTTGAGCAGATGCATGAAAACATATGGGTATAGCTGAGCCTCTAAGAGGATATGTAAATTTTCCTTTTTTTACAGTTATACGACTTCCGGAAAACTTTTTTCCAATCCAAACTTGTCTCAGCGTCAATGGTAGCTTTTTAGCTTTCAGGTCATATCTTCAGATCAAGAATATTTTTTTCCAGTGATAAGTTCTTAAATGTTTAAAAAGAGCATCATGACATCTGGCTGTAAAAAAAGGTACAATGTGTTTTTTCGGGTCGAAGAACACCGTTAAAAATTCAAAAATACCAAATTAGGATAGTGTGGAAGTTTGAATCTTACTTTTTACAGGACATAGCTTGTTCAGCAATAGGCGCCCAAAGACAATACCTGATGTATTCCTGGTCGCTCTAAAGTCTCTAACTCCAACAAACTATTTGTGTTAAAGTATCATCGCTGTCGATAAGGACTTTTTAAATTTTGATCTTCGTCTTCAATTATATCGTAAACCCAGAGAGAGTCCAATTTGAACTCACTACTCTCTGAAGGAAACACTTGTTTTAATGAATTTACGGTACTAATCTACACAAAACCTAGTCCACTCAAGCATTAAAACTATCTCAATTTCACGGTTCCTGTTAAAATTTTTTTCATTATTTTCTTTATCACATTTTTTAGAAACAATGGCTCACGGTAAGAACACCAAAAACAAAAATCTCTTTAATCAAATATTTTAGAAAAATTTATAAAATATCACTGTAAATCAATGTCAAAAATTAGAGCTCTTTTAACATATTTTTTTCCATTTTTTAACATTTTTTTCCATTTTAAAGTGTCGTCCAAACATTGCTCAAATGTTCTCAATTATGCACAAATCAGTAAGTGATGAATCGAAAAAAATGTTCGAAGAGTTAAGACGTAGAAACTATGTCACGCCCACCAACTTTTTAGAACTAACTTCCGGATACAAAACGTAACTTTTAAACCTTTTAAACTCTCTCAATTCTGTAACTTGATTGGTTTTTAATTTTAGACTTTTGTACGAAAAACGTAAAGAACTCGGTGACTCAGTTAACAAACTAACTAGTGGTTTGTCTAAAATTATTGACACACGAGTTAAAGTTGAACAAATGACAGTGACTTTGGAAGAAAACAAAGCAAAGGCTGCTAAATTTCAAAAAGAGTGTGAGGATTACTTGATGGTCCTTGTCGGTCAAAAACGTGAGGCCGACGAACAAGCCAAGTCTGTTGCTGCTTTCCAGACAAAGATCCAAGAAGAAGAGGGAAGATGCTTATTAATCGCTGAAGCTGCTCAAAAAGACTTGGACGAAGCCATGCCGGCTCTAAATGAAGCTCTTAAATCTTTGGACTCGTTGAAAAAGAACGATATTGCCGAAGTTAAAGCTTACGGTCGTCCACCGGACTTGGTCGAAATAGTCATGGAAGCGGTAATGATCTTGAAACAATCTGAGCCAACATGGGCTGAAGCTAAACGTCAGTTAGGTGACCCTAACTTTATTAACTCGCTCAAAGAGTTTGATAGAGACAACATTCCCGATAAAGTCTTGAAGAGAATCAACAAATACACATCTGATCCTGATTTTCAACCGGATAAGGTCGGTAGTGTATCATCAGCTGCCAAGTCATTGTGTATGTGGGTTAGAGCTATGGAAATGTACGGTCAAATATTTAGAGTCGTTCAGCCCAAGAGGGAACGATATAATCAAGCTATGGCTCAATTGAAAGAGAAACAAGACGCTTTGGCTGATGCTAAGAAGAAATTAGACGATGTAAAAAAAATTTAACTTGTATATTTTTGTTAACCCCTATAACCCGTTTTATGTTTAGATTCAACGTCAAATAGAAGAACTCAAAAAACAATATGACGAAAAAATGATTCAAAAAGAAAAATTAACAAAAGAAATCGAATTCATGGAAATGATGTTGGACCGTGCCACACGTTTAATATCAGGTCTAGCAGGTGAAAAAACCCGTTGGGAAGAGACAGTTGCCGATTTACAAATAAACTTAGGCTTCTTGCCGGGAGATTGTTTATTAGCAGCAGCATTTTTATCCTACATGGGTCCATTCTTGTCTCAATACAGAGAAGAATTAATCGAAAAAGTATGGGTACCACAAGTCCGTCGTCTAAACATTCCATGCAATCCTGAATTTAGATTTTCATCGTTCTTATCAAAACCGACCCAAGTACGAGACTGGAACATCCAAGGTTTACCCAGTGATTTATTTAGTACTGAAAATGGTGTAATAGCAACTCGAGGTTCACGTTGGCCGTTGATGGTCGATCCACAGGGTCAGGCTATCAAATGGGTAAAGAATATGGAACGTAAACAAGGCTTGACTATTTTTGATCTCCAAACGCCCGATTATATGCGACAATTAGAAAATTGTATCCAACTTGGAAGACCTTGTTTGTGTCAAAATGTAAAGGAAGACTTAGACCCGTCCTTAAATCCTGTTCTAACAAAGTCGGTTAAAAAACTAGGCGGTACGTGGTACTTGAAATTAGGTGACAGAGAAGTCGAGTATAACCATAACTTTAGATTTTACATGACGACCAAATTAAGCAATCCGAATTATTCGCCTGAGGTTTCCTCTAAAGCGAATATTATCAATTTTGCTGTTAAAGAACAAGGTCTTGAAGCACAACTACTTGGTATTGTAGTGAGAAATGAAAGAGCTGATCTTGAAGAACAAAAAGACAAACTCGTACTTTCAATCGCTGCTAATAAGAACAAGTTAGTCGAATTGGAGGATCAAATTTTAAGATTATTGAATGAAACAAAAGGAAGTTTATTGGATAATGTAGAACTTGTAGACACTTTAGAAGTCTCGAAACAAACATCTAAAGACGTCACTGAAGCTGTACAAACAGCTGAACAGACTGAGATCAAAATCGATGCAACAAGAGAAGTAATTAAACTCTTAAGACTCCAAAAAGTTAGAATATTAATTTAATTTTATTCAAGGGTTATCGACCATGTGCTCAAAGAGCTGCTATTCTTTTCTTCGTTCTTAATGATCTCGGAAAAGTCGATCCTATGTACCAATTTTCGTTGGACTCGTACATAACTTTGTTTAACATGTCACTCGAAAAGAGTCAAAAGAGTTCAAAAGTTGAAGAACGTATTGAAATGTTGAACGATTATCACACTTTTGCTGTGTATCGATCGACTTGTCGTGCTTTATTCGAAGCCCATAAACTTCTCTTTTCGTTCCAAATGTGCGTAAAGATACTCGAAGCAGCCGGTAAGCTCAACATGGATGAGTATCAATTTTTCCTGAAAGGCGGTATTGTTTTGGACAGAGAGAATCAAATGGATAACCCATGTCCATGGTTATCCGACCAACTTTGGGATAACATAACCGAGTTATCAAAATTAGGTAACTTCCATGGTATAATTGAATCATTCGAACAGTATCCAAGAGACTGGAACGCGTGGTATCAAAGTTCCGAACCTGAGACAGCTCCACTCCCTGGTGAATGGGATTCATCACTAAACGAACTCCAACGAATGTTAATAGTCCGTTCATTAAGACCAGACAGAGTATCGTTCTGTGTGTACAAATTTATAATCAACAATTTAGGATCCAAGTTTGTTGAGCCTCCAGTCTTGGACATGAGAGCCGTATACGATGACTCGACTTGTAAAACACCATTAATATTTGTCTTATCACCAGGAGTTGATCCTAATAAATATTTGAAAGAACTTGCTGATAAAGTCGGAATGGCGAGTAGGTTTAATAGTTTATCATTGGGTCAAGGTCAAGCCGTAATAGCGACTAAGAGAATCAAAGAAGGTGCTAAATTAGGTCAATGGGTATTCTTGGCAAATTGTCACTTGTCGCTAAGTTGGATGCCTCAATTGGATAAAATTGTTGAACAACTTCAAACTGATTCAGTTCATAAAGATTTTAGACTTTGGCTTAGTTCGAGTCCACATCCAGACTTTCCAATCGCTATTCTACAGTCTAGTATTAAAATTACAACTGAACCACCAAAAGGTATCAAGGCTAATATGAAACGTATTTATTCTCAAATGACAGACGCTAAGTTCAATTCTTGCAAAAAACCGGATAAATACAAAAAGTTGTTATTCAGTTTATGCTTTTTCCATTCGGTATTGTTGGAAAGAAAGAAGTTCTTGAACCTCGGTTGGAATATTAACTACAGTTTCAACGACTCGGACTACGACGTAAGAGTTTACTTGGAATTTTCCAAAAATCAAATTTATTAATCTTTTCTTGTTTTAGATGTCAGAAAAAATTTTGGTAAATTATTTGGACATGTATGAGGATACTCAATGGGACGCTTTGAAGTATTTAATCGCCTCGGTTAACTACGGTGGTCACGTTACTGATGACTGGGACATGAGATTATTACAAACCTACATGCACACCTACTATAAAGAAGACACACTTCAACCGTTCTTTAAACTCAGTAACTTGCCAAATTATTATGTCCCTAAAGATGGGTCTCTTCAAAATCATCGTGATTTTGTAAACATGTTACCAAATACAGACCATCCAGAAGCGTTCGGACAACATCCAAATGCGGATATTGCATCTCAAATTAAAGAAACTCGTATGTTATTTGACACACTATTGTCTTTACAACCACAAGTTACGAACACATCGAGTAAAGCTAATGCCAAGAGTACTGAAGAAGAAGTAATGGAATTATCGACTAAAGTAATCGAGTCATTGCCAAAGAAAATTGATTATGAAGGAACAATGAAAATATTTTCCGAAGATAATTCACCACTTAAAATTGTTCTACTACAAGAAATTGAACGTTATAACATGTTATTGGATGATATAAATCAATCATTGATCTCTTTACAAAAGGGTATTAAAGGTTTGGTTGTAATGTCAGCTGATTTGGAAGAAATTTTTAAGTGCATTTATGAGGCTAGAGTTCCTGCGAGTTGGCAAAAGATGTATCCTTCATTAAAACCGTTAGCAGCATGGACAAGGGACTTGGTAATGAGAGTAGATCAATTGTCAAAGTGGTCAGAGACTGCTAAAGCACCAGTTCTTTTCTGGATGTCTGGTTTCACTTTCCCGACTGGATTTTTAACAGCGGTTTTACAAACTGCAGCACGTCAAAACAATGTAATTTTAAATTTTTTAAAAAAAAATGACAAGGGGTATAATTTTTTTAATTTTTAGATCTCTGTCGATTCATTATCATGGGAATTTACTGTAATGCAAACAGAAGATCAATACATTACACAAGCACCAAAAGACGGTGTTTATGTAAGAGGTCTATATTTGGAAGCAGCTGCATGGGATAAGAAAGCAGGTTGTTTAGTTGAGCCTGAGCCTATGCAATTGGTATGTCCAATGCCAACAATACAATTCAAACCAGTTGAGAATAAGAAAAAAGTTAGTAAAGGCATGTATGTATGTCCTTGTTATGTTTATCCGAATCGTGCAGTTGGCAGTGGTCGACCATCGTTTGTAGTTGCTGTTGATCTTAAAACAGGATCAATGACCCAAGATCATTATGTCAAACGTGGTACTGCCTTACTTATGAGTCTTGACTATTAAAGCTGTAATTTTTTTTCGAATTAAAATTTTTTTTTTGGTTATTTTTTTTATTGTTTTATCTCTAATTTTTTTTATAAATTCAAGAAGCTGTTTAAATATTAAACATATTTTTAAAAATAAACTAATTTATTTTAAATCATTTTTCCATAAAACCACTATTTATACAGCCTTTTTATTTTTGATAAATGAATTTTTATTCAAATTTAAAATCTGGTTAACTAAAGATATTATGGTTTGGAAAAGATGATGCCCTGACAAAACTCACAAAAAAATGATGAGAGGGGTGTCTAGAAAATATTTACAGTTACCTTTTGGACAACTATCTTTGAAGTAATCAAGGAAAAATGGGCAAAATTATTTACAATGATCAACGAATTCATCTACAGTGGTGATTTGATAGGAGGATTTTACTAAAATTTACGTAAATTACCGTAAATTATTGACTTTTTACCACATATTACGTAAAATACCCTAAAATCACAAAAGTAAAAAATTCGGATCATACTTTGTCTCGTCTAAAAATGTATCTCTGCAAAGCCATTTCTATATTACTCTGATTCCTATTAAAGTTTAAACTTGAAATTATCGAATTGATCTTTTTGAATTGATATGCTACTTCCAATTACCTATTTTTTGCTGTTTGAAAAAAAAAGTTTTAGGCTTGGTTATTTGCTTGAAACTTTTTTCTCATTAAGTTTATGATCAAACGTCATGTTTTTTTTTTATTAAACATTTTTAAATTCGGGTCTTGTAAGCCTCAATATCATTGCGATTGAAAATTCAATATCAGTAAATTTCAATATCAATTATCCAATTAAGATAATTGATATTGAAAGTGAAGATCAAGACTAAATTTTGAATATCAAAAAAAAAACTTTGTTTTGCTAAGTGTCAATTTTTTGTTGATTTGTTGAAAACTATTTTTTTGTTTCTAACACATAATATAAAAAAATGTCTCGTTCTGGTACTTTTGAAGCTATCTTGGATACAAACCGACAAAATATTGATAGTGAAGATGTAAATTTGTTAACTGAAGAGATGACTTTTTTAGAAGTAAGCAATGAAAAAGACTTGTGTGAGATAGATGAAGATAATCACGAGATTATGGACAAGCCGGACTTACCAGATGGAGTTGTTAATGACTTTGACGATGTTGAAATAGTAGTTGAACATGAAGATAATAGTTAATCTGATAATGTGATAAGTAACGATCCGATGCCAGTTCATTTACCTATACTTGAAAATGTAGCTGAACCTAGCACGGTTTAAATAACCATGTTAAATCATTATCAGAAATGGACGAAACAACATTCCAAGAAGCGGTTGTTGTCATTGTTGAGCAATTAGTAAATAATCAGTTTAATACTTATCGATTTCTTTGTGACCTTAGTACAGAACAGAGAATGTATATTAATCAAAGTTGTGGAAAATATTACATAAGTCATCGTACTACTGGGACAATGTATCGAGTATTGACAATTACAAAGGATCATAACATAAACGAAAAGAGCAACGCAAAATTATTAATTAGCTGATTTGTAAATAAATTTTTTTTAATTTGAACATTAATTGATTTGTTTTGATTTTCAGTATCAGATCAAAATTTTCAATATCAATTAATCAATTAACTGATATTCAAAGTGACTGATATTGAATTTTCAATCGCAATGATATTGAGGCTTACAAGACCCTTAAATTCTTTACTCGAATATGAGTTTATGTTTTTCCCTAAAGACACAACACTTGGCAAGTATTTTCCCTTTCATATGTAAACTTTAATGATTGTATGGATAGCAGGGAGTACGTTCATGTATATACACGAGTGGAAATACACCGCCGCACAAAAAAAGTCAATTATTAATACTTAAATAAATTTAAGGGAACTTCTAGTGCTGACCAATTTAATGACCAGTGTTCACAAGATTTACTCAAAAAAAATTAAAGTTGAATTCATGACCAAATTATCATTTTTAAATTTCTTCATTTTTCAAAAGAGAAGTCTAAGTTATTTAAGTAAACTCTTCAACGTAAATTATCAGATCTGACCATTCATGTGAGAGTGCAAATTAATAATTTCCGTTTAAGAAGATTGTTTGATGATTGAATAATGTGAAAATTTTTGTCTACAATCCTTTGAAATCAAATTGTTAATCTAACACTTAATTTAGTAGTAATAGCAGTAGTATTAGTTTAACTGCGACTAGATAAATCGAGTAGAGCCTGACGGCTATAGCAGTTTTTTTTGCAAGCCCATTTGACTTGTCTATCCACCATTCATCTAAACTTGCCTTGAAATTTTCAAATGAAGTTGCTTCGATTACTCTTTATGGAAAACTATTCCATTCGTTTGAACAACTCGATTGAATTGAGGTCTTATTATTTAGTTTTTATTATATTGGGTGAACCCAATTCAAAATAAATTCTAACGGTTGATCCTAGATGCTCAAGAGAAGCTTGAAAATCTATAAAAAAGAGTCTTATCATTTCAAATACCATGAGGATTCATATTTCATAAACCAGCCATAATCTAAAATTAATTAATGAAATGAGATTTGTATCTCTATTGGGTTTAAAATCAAATAAAAATTACGATTAGATTTGATAAGAATTTAAATTTGAAAATATTTTAATTTAATTATTTTTGTTAAGATTTACTGGTACTCGTTGTTTGTTTGAAAATGTTTTAATTTACAAAAAAATTGCGTTGTAATTGATGGCGTCAGTCAAAGCTCGAACGATAACTCCAAGGTTAAATTCTCAATTTACAAAATACCTGCTAGTAATTTGAAGGTAATTAAGTGCTTTTTAAAAAAAAAAGAAACTTATTCGAAGACAAATATGTCCTGGTAAGTAATCTAATATCAAAGCGTAATTCTACTCGATTTAAAAACGATCCATTTGAGTATCGTAATTTTTTTAAAATCTTAAATTTTAAAATTTTCTTTTATAATTTTATTTTTAATAAACACAATGTTTATCCTGGAAGTTAGAATCTTTTGAGTTTCAAATAACTCACATTTCATTCTCATACGTGTTCAATATGTGTTCAATTAAACAAATTGTTAATCATACCGGTTCGACAATTTTTTGCCAGTCACTATAGAAAAATTTATTTTAAAAAAATAATAAAAATTAATTATAAAAATATTTTGTTGTTGTTGTTTTTGTTGATATTTACATTATTGGGATTAGTTATTACATTACGATAATTAATTTTATATATTTTATTTTCTCTTTATTTTATGATTTAAATAGAATAAAATACCCTTCTCATCAGTTAATATTCATTTATAGGTATTCGACTAAAATCTTTTTTAATCTAAATAATTGTTCAAAAAATAATTTAAAAATGAAACAGAAATTTAAAAAATAACAAAAATTTTCTGTTTTGAACATAAGAAAAATATGAATGTGGTAATTTAATTTTCAATTTTTAAAGGCTTGTCAATATTGAAGAATTTAAAAAAAAGGCCTTAAAAAAATGTAAGAAAAAAAATCATTTATTAAGGTTTTTTTCACTGTTAAAGAAATATTTAAGGGGTCTTTATAACAATCTTGTTATTAATTCAAAACAAACCTATACGATTTTTTAAGTTTTTTACCCATGATTCAAACATGGTGATATAGATGAAGCCTAAATCCAAAACAAGGTTTAGAAAAAAACCAAAACTCATTTTAAAAAATGCTATAATTTGCATAGAAAATGATATTTAAAAAAAATGGGGATTTTGTGTCCCAGATCGATATAATTCGACAAGAATTCAATCATATTATTACAGGGGTGATTGGCTGACAGTAACCGACAGGTTGCGACTGAGATGGTAGCACACAGTCACAATTTGTCCCTACCTTGTCCTATTGTACCGATTAGATAAAGTGTGACAAAAATAGTATAATGTATTCTAATTTAAGGACAACCTGTGACTAAGTGTGACATCGAATACTGGCGTGACAAGGTGTGAGTAAATAAGGACAACATAAGGACAAACCTTATATAATTTTCAAATTCTAATCAATCGAAACTTAAAAAATGCCTTTTCAAGCAAAATATTTGATCCTCTTCGACGATAATGCTTATTTTTATCGGCATTATAAATTTAAAACCTAAATCGTATAACCGAGGCATTGTGAAGTTTAGTACAAAAGAACAGAACAATTTTGAAAAATTGAAATAATTTTTTATCTGTTGGTCTTATGACGGATCTGCGCATGTAACAAAGTGTAACAAACTTTGTTACACCATTGGGCAACCTCTGCTAAATGTATGCAAAGTCTCTGCAAAATGCACACTATTAAAAAGTATTGAAACTAAATGCGCAATTAGACTGCAGAGTTTTTGCAGAGTTTACTCAGTGGTGTAACAAAGTTTGTTACACTTTGTTACATGCGCAGATCCGTCATAAGACCAACAGATAAAAAATTATTTCAATTTTTCAAAATTGTTCTGTTCTTTTGTACTAAACTTCACAATGCCTATAACCGAGTGGTTAGCATGTTAGTATTGCAAGCAGTGGATCGGAGATTCGATACCCGCATCAGTGAATATTCCCACTGTTTCTTTATTATTGGACGAGGATGTTTAGGCAAGTTAAAATTTTTTCTCAATTTTCTTTTTTCTATTTTTTGACTCTGTTTGAATCGTTATAGAAAGCGTGCTTTTGAATATTATAAAGAAAGAAGGGTGCAGTCTCATGCAGCAAAATTTGCTGAATCTACTGGAGAGGTCTGCAAAAATTCGGCAAATAAAATTGCGCATTTAAAAATAAATCTTTTTCAATGGCGTGTTATTTTCAACTTTTATTCCTTACCACTAATCAAAATTAAACCGAAAAAATTGTGTAATTTACCCTAGTCAGGTACGAATCAATTTTAAATAAAGAAATCTAAATCTAAATCTAAATTCTGCATAACTTTGCATTTTTTGCAATATTCTACAAAATTCCACGCCTTTGAAACTCTTATTTCTTACGCAAGTAACGAGTTATGTTGCTTTGCGCTTTCTCAATGCCGTAGATATCGTGTTTACAAAAAAGTAGATCAAGCCACCGATCCATATTCTAGAATTGGTCTAACTTACGTGGAAAAAAGGACCTTGAAAGTTCTCAAACTCCAGTTTTGGAACGAATAGAACACATTGTTCAAAAAGTTCAAACTCAGAATAGTATATCCTCGTGGTCTATTTGACTATGTTAGAGGTAAAAATCGGATAGATATGTTTTGAAAATGTATTATTATATGGTCGTAAAATGCTAATGGGTCGAATTCTCAAAAAAAAAATCCTCAAAGCTCAAAAAAAATGGACACTTGTTGACCAATACTGGTTTGCCGTGCCTGTTTTTATTTAAAATACTTTTATTTATAAAAGAAATACATATTTAAAAATTTTAAAAATTTTTTGAAATTTGAAAAAATTTTGAAAAAATTTAATAATAAATTATCATAATTTATAATTCATTTCTATCGTTCCCAATGATTGATCCATTTCAAATAATCGATAACTGGCCTGGACTTGGTCCTGGTCAGCATTCAGATAATACAAGGAAGCATCATGAATGGATTAAATCGATCTGCATCACAATTAAATCGTTACAACTAAAGATTGAAGAACAAGATCGTATAATATCCGAACAGAAAACGATGATTGACGAATTGAAAAACAATCCGACAAATACTGCCAATCCGATGCCTTTAACGTATAGTAGTCTTGTATCGCAAAACAACAAAAAAAATGTATGTGAAGCTGAAGCGGTTTTTTTGAACAAAGTAAGATGTGAACTCAAAGAAACAACTAAAATAGCAAAGAATGTAATCGTTATTGGCCTCCCTGAAGCAGTGGGGAACAACGACGACGAACGTTCAGCAAACGAGACTGATCAAGTAGAGCAACTACTCGATGAACTAAAAATAAATCGACATGAGGTTAAAAGATTTACCCGCTTGAGGAAAAAAAGAGCTGATGCGTCTAATCAAGACCGACCGAGTCTTTTGTTAATCGAATTCGACGAGAGTGAAACTCAAATCGAAGCCTTAAAAAATTCGTCAAATCTTAAGAAAAGCCAGAAATTTGCAAATGTTTTTGTGAACCCCGATAAAACAATAGCTGAACGAGTTGTCGAAGCTGGTCTAAGAAAAAAGCGTAACGAATTGAATCTATCACTACCAAACGGAAATGGGAGATTTAAGTATGGGATTGAAGACAACAAAAAATTTTACTGGGGTATTAGGAATGGCGAACTCGTCAGACTTACACCCCGAAACTAATTCAATAATACTTAATCGCTACAATCACGACATAAACGTCAAAAATTCAAAAAAAAATTATCAAACCCAACCGACTTCTTCTTCAAAACTCGACATAAATCCATACAAATTAAATTGTTACTACACTAATGCAACCAGTTTAAACAATAAAATGAATGAATTGAATTTAATCGTTAGTTTGAAATCCCCTGACATTATCGGTATCACAGAGACATGGTTCAATAAAAACTCAATCCGCAATTTATCTGGCTACACTTCGTATAGCTTCGATCGTATCCAATCCAATAACAAATCGGTCGGTGGTGGTGTTATTATTTATGTTAAAAACTCTATTTCGTCTTTCGAGATCAATCAAACTCTATTGAATACCGGTGTAACTGAACAAGTATGGTGCAAACTAGTGTATGGCCAGGATTCTTATCTGGTAGGTTGTATTTATAGACCCCCAAACTCGCCCCATGAAATATCCCAACAAATAAACAGCACTATCAGAGCCGCAACGGTACTGGTTGAAAGAGAGAAGTTGACAGCTCTTCTTATTTTCGGTGATTTTAACTTCCCAAAAATCGAATGGTCAAGTGACGGTGGATCATGTCCTTCTAGATTCTCATTGAGCTCAGAATTTCTAGAGAACATCCAAGATAACTTTCTGAGCCAGATGGTTCTAGAACCAAATTTCAAAAACAATATTCTAGAGTGATTACAAACGAGCCAAATCGAATTTTCACGATCGACACAGGTCCACCACTAGGGGTGTCAGAAAAAAACATGCTCCATAGCTCTCTCTCTTGGGAGATTATTGTGACCCCAAGCTCTAACCACAACTTGGTACATGCCCAAAAATACTTGTTCAACAGATGTAACTTTGACAACCTAAGAGACTGTTTTGCTTGTGTAAACTGGGAAGATCTATTTTCAAATTCAAACGTTGACAACATGTACACGAAATTTATGGATATATACAATTCGACCATTGATAAACATGTTCCAAAGGCTACAAACAAAAACCCTGGCATCCATCACAGACCAAAATGGCTTAGTAAAAACCTAAAAAAACTAACAAGAGAAAAGTACAATCAATGGAACAAGTTAAGATCACTATCTAAGAGTTCACCAAATCTTTCAGAGTTTAAAAAAAATTACAATCGTTTGTGCAAACTACTTCGGAAAGAAATCCAATTGGCCAAACGAGAGTTTGAATTCGATTTAGCCAAACAATCAAAACAAAATCCAAAAATATTATTTTCTTACATAAACAATCAAAGCGCTTGTAAAGATGAAATCCGTACCCTGAAAAATCAAAGCGGCTCAACAGTTACAAGCAAAAAGGACATCGCAAATGTCTTGAACGAACAGTTCTTTAGTGTTTTCAATAATCGTGATGATGGTGTCCAAACAAAGAGCTTCGAATTACGTACACAAGAAATTTGCGAACCACCAGACTCTATTTTCGACCCGTCCATGTTAGCTAGAGAACTAAAAAATCTAGATAAAAACAAATCATTTGGTCTAGACGGTGTAACTCCCATAGTTCTCAAAGAATGTGCCGACGTATTGTCTGTCCCTCTCTCGTTGATCTTCAAAAAATCATACAATTATTCGTCCTTACCTACAATCTGGCTTAAAGCGAACATCACACCAATCTTCAAAAAAGGACAAAAAAATGACCCGTCAAACTATCGTCCAATATCAATTACATCCGTCCCCTGTAAAATCATGGAGAGAATCATTAAGAATGAAATTGTCAAATTTCTCGAAAAAAACAAATTAGTTACAAAACATCAACATGGTTTCGTTAAATTCAAGTCGTGTATTACAAATCTACTCGAAACATTGGATGTTATAACCGAATGTTTAAATAGAGGATTTGCTATTGATATTTTATTTATAGACTTCATCAAAGCTTTTGACTTAGTCCCACACCTCGAGCTCATTTTAAAACTCAACGGACACGGTATTACAGGGAAATTATTGAAGTGGCTCAAGGCGTTCCTCACAGACCGTAAACAAAGAGTTGTAATCGATGGTTCTGCTTCTGACTGGAGAGAAGTTCTAAGTGGTGTTCCACAAGGTAGTGTTCTAGGCCCACTTTTATTTATCATCTTTATAAATGACCTTCCTCTCGGTATATCAGTCATATGTGAACTCTTTGCAGATGATAGTAAACTAATGAATGTCATACGAAACTCAAGCGACCGTGTAGAAATGCAAGCTAATATAAACCGTATCCTAAATTGGACAATTGATTGGAAAATGGGATTAAACCTAAGTAAATGTAAAGTGATGCATATTGGAAATCAAAAAATTCATCAAGATCATCATTACTCGTTCGAAATTAACGATTACAGCTATATTCTCCAAAATTCAAAATGTGAACGAGACTTGGACATCTTAATTCAAGAAAACTTAAAATGGGACAAGCAAGTAGATAATGTTGTTTTAAAAGCCAACGGTATTTTGAGTAAGTTGAAGAATAGTTTTAAGAATTGGGACTTGAGAACCTTCAAAATCCTTTTCAAAACTTATGTTCGTCCAATTTTAGAATACGGTGCCTCGGCCTGGTCTCCGTTCTTAAAAAAGGAGATTAAAAAATTAGAAAAAATTCAACGTAGAGCAACCAAGCTTGTTCCCTTAATTAGAAACAAAAACTACGAAGAAAGATTGAGATTGCTTGGACTCTCTAGCCTAGAGGAGCGTCGGGTAAGAGGTGACCTAATACAGTTTTACAAATTCAGCAAAAACATAAACTCTATTGATTGGTTTCACCAACTCAATCAGCCTCCTAATTCAAGCTCATCCGGTCCAGCTGGCTCAACGAGAAGTCAAAATCAACTATACAGACAATTTGTTAGATCATGTCCAGTACGTCACAATTTCTTTTCAAATAGAATCGTTCCCTTATGGAATGTCTTGCCTGAAGAAGTCAAAAACTCAAAAACTGTGAACAGTTTCAAAAATAATTTAGATAATTTTAACAATGTCAAAACAAATATTTTTTAACTTATTTTCATCTGCCATAGCCTAGCACGTTAGTACTAGACTCCGCGGGATAAAACCCGTCGCAGATTAATTATAATAATAATAAAGCTTGATAATAGTTTTTCGGATTTTCAGCAATATCAGAATGTCACTTGTGTCTTTAACACAAGTTGTATCTGTTCCACTGTACGGAAGTATCTTGATCAAAAACACAGTGAACTGGGTAGTTTTCAATCAATTGTTGAGACACATGAAACTTGCAAAGACAATTAATTTGTGTTTGACACATGATCATAGGAGTCCGAGTTCAACCGAGTCAGTAAATATAATCAAAGTGCTATTAGTCGCGTGAATTACGAATGTTGAGTGATCGGCTTTCGAAGAGACACGCGAATGATGCAACATAAGATGCATCAGGCGATTAAAACCGATACTCTAAACCAAAAAGAGATATCAAAATTTTAATTTTGTAAAATTAGATTTAGATTCCTTTATTTAAAATTGATTCGTAATAGTGAAAATTACACAATTCGAAAGATTATAAAAAGAGGGTTTAACAAAAAAAAAATAAAATAAAATTTTTGTTTTGATTCATACTAGTTGACCCGCTCCGCAACAATTGCGGAGAAAATAATTATTAATTTTGTTTACGTTTATTGATTAAAAAACAATATTCTGTATTCCTCAATAACTTTGACTAACTTTGACTGTAAAAAAATCACTTTTTTTTAAAAACTTTATTTTCGAGTCGAAGATTTTTGTTTTTTCTTTTCTGAATCATTATAAGATAAATATATTAAAAGAATTTGACCCAAATCAGCAATTTTTTTTCAGCTTTCTTTCGTTGGAATATTGACCATGATTTTGTCCTATTTAAACCTTCCTACGCTTCATCCACCTTTGAGTTCTCGTTAATCCACTTTTAAAGAAAACAATGTCGTTCTTTAAAGCGGAAAAGCGGAATTTTTTTTTGCTAAAATTAGCTTTTATTATCTCAAAAATAAATGAAAAGAACTGAGTCGTAAGGTAAATTAAAATGCCAACTTGTAGTAGTCCTTTAGTAATAAGAACGTTTTAACAATTAGAGCATTCAAATTCATAATCTTCTCCGTGAGATAAAAAAAGACATGTTATCTAAAAAAAATCATAATCATCATCGAATTAGTCTTTCTCTGAAACAATTCGCAATTTCTTCTTATGTCAGTACTAAACCTCGATTTCATATAATTTAGTTTAAAATTTTATTATAATAAGAAGATGGTCATACGTTGACAGTGTACTACAAAACTTGACTCTTTCTTATCACATGCTAAATGAACATACTGTTTAGATCTTGATTGTCCATGTAACTCTGAAGATTATTCTATAAATCTATTTCGTCTAATCTTGGAGCAAACTCTTCTTTTATATTTATGATTCACATCCAAATCAAAAATAATACAGTCGACTCGCGATAATCCGTATACAAAAAGCCCTAGAAAATTGTTGTACCGATTAAAATCTACGGATAATCAAATACATGTAATAGTATCGGAAAGGGCTCCGAGCCCCGGTATTTCTGTTCGGATGTCAAAGTATTCGGATTAAACTGTATACGGATTATCGCGAGTTGACTGTATTCAGAAAAATCAGATCCTTAGTTACCCACCTCGGTCGACGGTTTTCTCCTGCGTCAGTAACCGAACCTACCCTGCTTTTGTAGTGTATACTTGAGTAGCTTAATAGATCTATCCACATCAGAGGCTTTTCTTTTTTGTCTATTAGATTTCTAAATGGAGTGAAAACGTAGCCTTGTAGCACTCTTTTTATACTATGGAAGTAAATGCTGTCCTTCGAAAAACACTTGACATGCTTCCTTTCGTACAAAACACTTGGTCGACAATCTTTTTTGGTAAACTCGCCCATCAGTAAATACTTGATTCATGAATATAGTATGCTATCGATTTTTTCTACTGAAAGAGAGGAGACGTTTAATAGGCGTAGCATTTTTTCTAATTTTTGTGCTTTTATACTAAAAAGTTAGATAATGATATATTTATTTTTGAATGCCTCAAATACAAAAATAGTTAAATCGAAAACTGGACATTTTAACGACATCTATATCTAAGAGCATTTAAGTTTAAGCTCATTTATTTTAATGAAAAAAATTGATTTTATTGGATAAAAAATTAATTTAAATTTACGTAAAGTAACGTAACTTTAAAAATTGTATTTTAAGCATTCTCATTGGTTAACTTAAGCTAACTTTAATTTTATTAACGGACTCTCCTTTAATATTTATAGATTTGTGTGAAAGAAGTATGTGTCCTTTGAAACCTGCACCTGATTGAATGATTTTTAACAGTAAGGGCAGAGCAGACATATGTACCCATAAATTTTAAGGTATTGGGTGGTAAAGTGTCGTGGTTAAGAGTGTATTTAACACTCTAATCATAAAGCTAAAACTGAAAGTATAACATTACTTTCCCTTTTACTTGTTTGTAGTTTTTCTTACAAACATTAAGTTGTTTGTTACTTTCTATCCTACATATGTACCCATAAATTTTAAGGTATTGGGTGGGTACGGGTTACCTGAAAAAATCAGGTATTGGGTTCGGGTTTGGTGTGGGTTACCCATAAATTTTGGGTTTCAGGTATGGGTCAGGGTTGGGTAACCTAAAAATTTGGGTATATTTAACCAAAACCCAATATTTTTCAAAAAAAAAACACCCAAAAATTCTATAAAATACCCAAATTTTTAGGTTACCCAACCCAGACCCATACCTGAAACCCAAAATTTATGGGTAACCCACACCAAACCCGAACCCAATACCTGATTTTTTCGGGTAACCCGTACCCACCCAATACCTTAAAATTTATGGCTACATATGTCTGAGGCAGAGGAGAGTTTTTTTTACAGCTTTTATATCTGTAGTTATCAAAATGGCGACGTAATTCGTCAAACAATCAATGTTTACAAGAATGACTGAGTTTATTTTTAGATAAAGATTCTTATGTAATAAACTTAAAAGCATTTAAATCCAAAAATTAAATATACGACAATAAGACAGTCAATTTAAAGGATTTAGATTAATACTTTGAACATTTCCTAAAGTACCGATTTCAATAAATATCGCCTAAATATAATTTTTATCTTAAGATATTTAAAAACCCAGAATTAAAAGAGAGAGAGAGAGAGAGAAAATTGCGTAACCACTAAAAGCGTTTCTTGTATAATTTTAATTAATAATTAATCCACTGTATATAATTCTAAAGAGTATAATTTTCGGTTTTTGGTTTTTCTTATCACTACTACTACAACTTGATTTGTTTGTAATCTTTCATTTGTTTTCTAGAAAACAAATCTTATTTTTTACAAAATTTTGTTTTACCTTTAAAAATAATTTTTTTTTATTGTTGTTTAATCATTTTATTAAAAGACTATAATTTTGAGAAGTGATTTATTTTCTTTTTTGGTTAAAGTAATTTTATTTATCTCTCTCTTATATCGGTTGAATAGATTTGACAATTTTTGTTTTGGCAATTTTATTTCGACCAAAAATAAACCTGACAAAATATTGTTTCGCCAAACGAAACGTATTACGTATTGATTCTAAGTAGGTGAAGGATGAAATTGAACCTAACAATAGTAATCAGGCTTGTAACAATTATACTTTAGATAACCCAATATTTAAGATAAATATATAGTATATCATGAAACTTAAAAATTTTAATCAATTTTCTATTTTTAAAATTTTTTAAAATCGCTTTTAAAAGTCTTCTTGTGTACTTTCTTTTGTAAATATAAGCCTGGTCATTCAAAAGTTCCAAAACTGAACGTTCAATTCCTTTCTTGAACATTCACGTTGAGCCGAATTCATCCGAACGTTCAAAATCTTTCATAAGCTTTCAGACCCAAGAACGTTCGGCTTTGGAACTTCTGAATGACCAGGCTTGTAATTTAAAAAATGAAATTGCAGCATTTGTTAAACATTTAAATCTTGGACAACAAAGCTCCATTGCCTAGTCAGACACTGTTGGATAGTGCGGTGAAGTTATGTGTGGTAGGGGAGCTGGCTTACATTCATTTACACACATTTCAATTTATCTTAAAGACCCCTCACGCCTTCCTCACTAACTGAAAAGTGTTTTAGGTAATGCTTTTCAAACTGTTCTTAATTAGGTTCCATTTATGGTCCTACAAGACTTTATTGACAAATCTCTTTCAGGTATTCCTTCGTAAGAATCCATTCAAAACATGTCTTTTGACATTTGAATTTAGACGTAAACTGAGAGCCGTATCATTCGAATGAATAAAAAAGGTACAGTACTTTTTCTTATTTTTTTTGGAAAAACGTTGGACAATGTGCAATAAAAATTAATCGGCATAATTAACCGTTGCTCTAAATATAACACTAGAAAGCCCGGCGTGTCATTTTGACACGTTTTGCCCTTTCAAACCTTAATAAAAATAAAACTATAAGAGCTATCGGTATGAAACTTGATCTCCATGGGTATTTTAAGTAAGGAATCAAAATTTTTACTTTGATATGAGTTATAACTTGTTCTTCCCTTTGTAAAAAAAATATAGATAAGAATGAGTACATAAAATAAACATAAAAAGCAAAATGTTTAAACATAAACATTGATCATTGTAAAAGACTGGAGTTGTATTTATCATTTCATAGCATATTTTTTGCTTGATAATAATTTTACTTAACTTTTTAGACCTGACTTTTTTGACCCGTCGTGGGAGCTTGCTAAATTTAGTTTATCTACCGTATTCCCTTGTTCGATGTTGCTGCACCACAAGTTAAGACACGCCTTTGGACCATGCACCAAATTTCATCTCGCCCATGCTAAAACATTGTTAACTTGGAATGCATGGTCTAATAGCGTAATCACGCGTTTAGATCCGCATCAAACACTGAAAGTCTTAGTTTAATGCGTCATCAAGACCCGATTTTAAAGAAATAAATAAAAAATATTTTTTTTGAATTATGCATTTGGTGCAGCACCAAAGATTAAGAAAAAAAAATATTAAAAAATTCATTTTTTATATTTTCGATTTTTTTCTTTAAAATCGAGTCTTGATGACGCAGTAAACTAAGACTTTCAGTGTTTGATGCGGATCTAAACGCGTGATTACGCTATTAGAGCATGCGCTCCAAGTTAACAATGTTATAACATGGGCGAGATGTACTTTGGTGCATGGTCCTAAGGCGTGTCTTAACTTGTGGTGCAGCAATATCGAACGAGGGAATACGGTAATTAAATAAAACGAATTAAAGAAAATTTTACTTAATCCATGACGTTTCGGTAAAACGAAGTCGGGGCCTTAAGAGAAGTAAATTATATTGAAAAAAAAAATATCCAAGGAATAATTTTGTATTTCAAGTTTGAAACGTATAGTGGTGTTAAAACTGACAAAAATATATAACAGCAAAAAGCTAAGATTTCTTAAAGAAGTATCCAATCAATTCATAATGTTATTTTTCCAAATTCTTCTAAACACGAGTCATGTATGTACTTTCATACCTATTATTATTATTATTATTAAAACAAAGGCCGCTAGTTCGACCAGTATTGTGGCTCACTGTTAAATAGAGTGAGCCTAAAAATATAGAAAAAAATATATTAAAAAAAAATAAAAGAGATTTTTCAAGTTTCAAAAGTACAAAAGATAATAATAAAAAATAAAAAAAAATAAAAAAGAAAGAAAAAAAGGTTACTTTCATACCTATATATATACTATAAGTGCTTCATATTACAAAGACTCGACGTTTACAGTTCTTAATGAGTACAATACCCCATGTCAAATTCTTCTCTGAGTCTCCTAAGAGATCTCATAGAGAAAAGTAAGGAGAAAATTAGAGAACTCACGCAGATTATTGAGAGATCCATTGGAGATCTTTGTAACCTTTTTCTCTAAAAGATCTCTCATTTTTCACATTAGATAATGAAAAAAAATCAAATTAGCCAAGAGATTCAATTAAATAAGAGAATCTATTTCGTATTATTTGTTTTAATTTGAATTATTCAGAATTTATCCAAATGCTTTAGTAAGATTAAAGTTCAAGGGAAAGATTCAAGTATTTTTTATTTTCTCAAGCAGTTTCAAAAGTTTTAAGCTAATTTGTATCAAGAACCAATTTAATTTCAAGGAAAACTCTATAAAAAGAAAAATGTTTCAAATTCAATAAAATATTCGAAATTTAAGCACAAAATATACATCAGAGATTTTTAAATTCCAATAAAGTGTACAACCCTGGTCATTCAGATTTTCCAAAAATGAACCTTCCTGAACCTTCATGAACCGTAATGAAGGTTCAAATATCCTCAAATATTTTCATTATTATTCTAAAATTTTCATTTTTTTTCAGATTTTTTCAAAGATTTTCATATTTTAAAATTCTCTTTTTCTCGAATCTATCACATCGATTACTCTTTGAGTCCTCAGCTTTTTTTTTTCAGAAAAATCTCATTACCATGTACGAGAATCTCCGATTTTTTAATTTTTTCTCTTTTATTTCTCATCTTTATCAACAAAATATCTCCTTAATTTTGTTCTCAGGTTATCTCTTTGCGATCTCTCAGGAGAATTTGACATGGGACAAATCATGATTAAGCTAACTTAAGATATTTGCTTAGGAGATTATTTTTAGACGCTCTGGAGTATGTCTAAACAAATAAACCGAGAATCTCACGAGAATTTTTCAAGAAATTACGAAGTATTAATATTCAGAAATGCTTTCCTGAAAATTTTAAGATGTTGTCTTACTTTTTGCGAAAAGCTGAAAATAAAGAGTGAGGCTTTATCTGTGATAGCTTTAGAAGTGTAGTCTATTAACCCTAGAAACACCAAAATTTTTTATATTTAAAAGCATCAAAGGGGTAAAAATGTTGGACATTTTCAATTCGCCTAAAATCAAAAGAAACATGATCAAGATAATCATTTTTCAGTAAATTTTGGAACTAAAAATTTTGATTTTTAAATGAAAATTTATAAACCGAAAATTTATAAAATGAAAAAAGATTTCCTAAACCCAGATCAAGTGATAAACTATTAAATTTGAAATTTTATTAATAACAAATGATGGACATACACATAATCGAAACCTAACAGGTTACAATTTACAAATTGAGTCATTTTGACCCCGTTGATACTTCTAAGTATAAAAAGCAATTTGTCCGAAAGAATGTGATCGAAAAGACTGAATCATATAAATAAGTTAAAAAATTTAGTAAAAAGAAATCGGTGTCTCAAGAAGCTCAGCTCCATAACATGTCTAATTTTCGAGATATAGTACTTCAAAAATGGAAAAACGTCAAAATATCCTCATCGGTGCTTCTAGTGTTAAATCAATTTTCTTCAAATTCATTGAAATTAATTGAGTTGACAATTACTTTTTTTATTCTATTCGAAACACTTGATGCCCTATTTGTAAAAAAGTTATATCTTTGTACGCAATTTTTAACCATTTTTTTCTTCATTTTTTGAACCGATTGATCTTGTCGAAACCTTTAACAATTTTAAACATTTGTATCAAGTCACCCCTCAGTCCTTTCTCAGTCTCTTTTTTCAAGAGTTGTTGAATTCATGGCTTTGAGTCTATCACTGCGTATATACTACTTTTTTCACTACTACTTTTTTCACTATTCTAAATGGTACTTTTTTCACTATTCTAAAATGGTACTTTTTTCACTGAGTGAAAAATAAATCTTTTTAATTGAGACAAAAAACATTACTTTTTTCACTAACACCTAAAGTACAAAAATAAATTTAAAGACTTTAAAAGTGACCATAATTACATTGTAGAAGTCAATAAATGGTTTAGACATCTTTTTTTTTTGTCGGTTGTTCCGGTTAGCAGTATTTGTGATCAATTTTGATTGATTTTGCAGTCTCAGACAATTTTCCCAGAAGCAAAAAAGAATAAAAAGATGGAAGAATTTTTGCAATGTTTTTCCGATAACTACTTCAAAGGCTCTTTTAACTAGATCCAAAAAAGTAGCTAGATCCTAACTAGATCCAAGAAAGCAGTTTGTTCGTAAAATATAGACAGGCATTAGAAGGTAAACCAGTTCATCCAAGAAAAAAATTAGACGTTGGTAAAGATAGTGAACTTATAAGTTATGTTTTAGTAAAAAGCAAACTACTATAAAAAATAATGAATGTGAACCAGAATGTGAAGACGAAGACGAATATATAATCGATAGTTTAGATGAAGAAGAAATATAATCGATATTTTTTTATTTATTTTGATGACTTTACTGTAGTCGAATCTCCTAACTTCAAGAGCAAGTCTGGTATCTCTCCTTTGAACTGATTCAAAAACAGCAATGTCTTTTTAAGATATAGGTTCCAGACCTGATCTCCATATTCTAAATTTTTTATTTAAATTAGGGTTGTTAAATGAAGTGAATTCTGGTAGTTTGAAATTTCCAAGTCAAAATTCGAAAGTTTGAATTATGTTTTAAAAGACTTATTTTTGGTCAAGGAATAGACTTGGAGTAACTTCAAACTCTCAAATTTTGATTTGAAAATTTCAAACTACCAGAATTCACTTCATTTAACAACCCTAATTTAAATGTCCTTTTGACCATTCTCAAGACCATGTTGGTACATGCATTCACTTGGTCAGACCATTTCAAATCATTCGAAATAACCATACCAGGTATTTTTTCTGACGTAGTCTATAACAGCGGTGTATTATTGATCTCATATTAGGGTGAATTTATTCAGTTTTTACACTTGAAACTATGACGCTATTAAACATTTAATCTTACCGTTACCTTCCTTTTTTTTTTGGAAAAAAATCACATCTCTGGTTTTAAATTATTCGAAAAAATAATCTTGCATTTAAAAATTTCATGTTAAATTGAATAATTTCATGATTTATTCGAAATTTCCTCTACATGATATCAAATTAAATCTTAAATAATTAAAACTGATCGACATTATTAACTGTTGAATATCTTATTAAAAAAAAAATTAGATAAAAATTTTTTCCTTCGACTAAGCGTAAACATAGAGAAAAAAAAAATCAATTTTTGAGCATTCACTGTTTTGAAATCTAATAATATAATTGCATATCTATTTTCGACTCATGCTCACGGTAAAGCTTATTTCATTTTTAAATTTTACGTAAATTATGTGATTTTAGAAATGTAAGGTGATTAAAACCACGTCACAATAGTTTTTTATTTTCTGAGTTCTTTTTTTTGCTAAAAATAAAAGATTAAATCTTAACACAAGTTGTTGCACCATAATTTCTACTTTTTCACTAATGATTAATGGTTTTAGACTAGATGCCTAGTTTATTTCAAAATTTCAAGGTAATCAACAAAACTTAAAGCCTCTTTTAACATAAAATGGTTGATTTATATACAAAAAAAATGACTCGCAATCAAAAGACACTAAGACTGTTAGGTAACATAGTTATTTAAGGCATTTATTTTTAATTTTCTTTAGAAGACATAATTCAAAATGTAAAAATCTAGGATTAAGTCTGTGTGTATTATCATTTCATAAATTCCTTGATTTAATTTTGCAGTTATTGTTGAAAAATTTTTTCTAGACAAATTCAATCACTTGTAATTCTCAGCCTTTAATTTTATCTTGGAAATTCAATGGGAGATTTTTTTAAGGTTAGTCCTTAAATTTTATCCGATAACGAAAACGCAAAAAACATGATTTAACGCGTTATGGCAAAAAAAAATCTTAAAATCTACAATATGCAAAAATGTGATTTTAATGTAATATTTTTGAGTCTGATTTTTCAAAGTGAGATTTCATGTATAACTCTTGAAGAAGTCAAGAGGTAATTTTGACGTTTTTTCATCTTGAAGTACTTGTCTGGTCGTTCAAATGTTCCAAAAACGAACTTTCAAAAACGTTCACGCCCGTACGAAAAGCCTTCATAAACTTTCAAAAATTTTCGAGGACTCAGAACGTCCTTGATAATATCTTAAATTATGAAAGGCCTCGAAAATTTTTGAAAGCTTTTGAATGTTCGTTTCAATATGAAAGACAAGTACTATAAAATCTCAAAACTAGTAAAGGAGCTGAGATTTTTGAAGGCACGGATTATTTTTACCAAATTTTAATTAATTTATGTCATTGAGTGTTCTCGATCACGATTTTTTCGGACAAACTGTTTTTTACAACCTGAAAAAAGAATAAAATTTAATCAAGTTTATTACGGTTTTACCCAAATTTAAAGGAAAAAATCGTTTGACACATAAAAAAAAACTTTTATAGAATAAAGAAATTATTTTTACAGAATAAAGGAAATTTTTTCAAAAACTCAAAAATTTTACTAAACACTGCTGCTATGGTCACAGGAATTTACGAAATTTTACGTAAAATCTGGTAATTTTACAATTTTTTATCCTTTTTTCCGTAAAAATAGGTAATTTTACTAAGGTGAAAAACAGTAAATCTATCTAATTTTACGTAAAATGCTGTAAAAACCAAAACGACCAAAAAAAATTCAACCCTCATTTGGTATTTTAAAAAGTTTCACAAGAAAAAATTCCAAAAAATATCAAAATCATGTTTAATATAATATTTAACAGGTTAATATCGGCCGATTTATTATAGCAAGTTGAATGATAAGCCAAGGTAAAAAAAAATGTTTTTTCTAGTTCATTAACCTGTTTACTATTATATTAAACATGCTTTTGATTTTTTTTGGAATTTATCTTGTGAAACTTTTTGAAATAACAAAGGAGGGTTGAATTTTTTTTTGGCCGTTTTGGTTTTTACCGTTTTGGATTTTGAGAAAAAAACTATCTGAGTCCCGGAATTTTATGCTTAGTCGAATCCTTACGCTCCCCTATCCTCACACTAAACCCAACCCCTAATCCCTATCTCAATACCAATTTAGTCTTGAGACCTTCTACTATTAATGAGAATTTAACAATTTTGTGAAAGGGAATGTTCCATAATTCTTTCCAATCTTAAGAAAAGATACTATCTTTATCTATTTTTCTCAAAATGTACCGTTCATTTTTTTATTTCTCAACTTTTCTGAACTTTTCTTAGATTCTAAGAATTTGAGAAATAACTTAATTTTTTTTCTCAAATTATTTTAAGAAATTGAGAAAAAACTTCACACTGGTTTGTTTCCGCTGAATAATAATAACATAAAGAATATTAAAAAGTTTAATAACGATTTTCATTTTATTGAATGTACTGCACTTCCACCGAATTTATGACTTGCCGTACCCGTACTAAATATTCTCTAAATTTCTAATGCATCCCAGGAATTAAATCTTATGTTAAGATCTTAATAAGTTCTTGACACGATTTTTTCAAGTTCAGTAACCGATCTTATAAGATTCCAATAAGATTTAAGAATCCTTAAAAAATCTTACTCAAGAAAATACCAAGAATTGATAAGAATAAGATTTAGATAAGCTTCTTTAAGATTCCAGACTAATTATAATTGGCTTCAAAGATTTTTCAAGAATCTTATCTAAATCTTATTCTTATCAATTCTAGGTATTTTCTTGAGTAAGATTTTTTAAGGATCCTTAAATCTTATTGGAATCTTATAAGATCGGTTACTGAACTTGAAAAAATCGTGTCAAGAACTTATTAAGATCTTAACATAAGATTTAGTTCTTGGGATGATTTCGCGAAAAAATAGCGATTTTTAAGTACCGGTACGTCGTTAATTCATTATTTTTTGGGCTAGAGGTCATTTTGACCCTTTTTGGTGCTTTTATAATTAAAAAATTTGTATTCTTTAGTGTTAAAAACACTAATATAGAAAAAGAGCTTTTTCCATCAAAATAGCAGTTGCCGTTTTTAAACAAGTGTTTTTCAATCAAAAATACGAGCAAAAAATCAGTTGTTTCAAGAAACGAATCTTATAAGACAAGAAATTCGTGAACGATTGGCACCATCTGTTGAGCATTTAAAAAGCCTCTCTTGATAAACATCCAGTATGTTTTAAAATGTTTTGTCTTTTATTAATCAGCAATGTAAATAAAGAGTGTTAACTCTATTTTGGAAGCGACTGTTATTCTTTGATCAAAGAAAGTCTTCAAGTGTATATTTAAGTACTAAGCAAGTATACGTCTAGATCTATGAGAGCACCAAAGGTTAAAGAAATTCAGAAGCTTGATTTTTTTGCTCAACAAATTTTCTTTTCAATAAAAATTATAAAAAATTTTAATTTCTTATCTAACAATGTTAAAGGAACATGAAATTCCGTTTGAATCTAAAAAAAAATCATAACCTTTTTCTTAAATATTTAATTATTTAAATCAAATTTTTGTTTAATTTATATATTTTTTGTTTTTTTATTTCCGTTGTGAAAGACAAAATTATTTTTTGTTAACCTTAAGGCTCTGATTGCAAAAAATCGATTCGTGGCACAAAATTACGAAATTAATTCAATTTAATTTGAACATTTTTAGGCACGGTGATGAGCGCATTTTTTATTTTGTTTGTCAAAAGAAAGATTTTTATTTTTCAATTATAAACGAAACAATTTTGCCTAAAAATGAAACACGATTCGACTATTCGAATATAAAAATTCCTTGAAATATGAAGAAAACGTGACGTTTCAATTTAAAAAATAAAAAAATGCTAACAAGCGTTTTTATTTTGTCAAATAAATTTTATTGATTTAATTTTTAAAATAATAATAAAATAGAAAAAAAAAATTAATAAGAAAAGAATAAAATGTAAATAAAATTTTTTAATTTTTTTCGTTGGTTTATTTTTATAAGAAATTAATAAATATGATCCAAAAGATTGTTTTAATATTGTTTATTAGACACCAAAAAAATTAAAGAACTGTCATCATCATTGTGACTAAAATTTTAATTTTCAAAAATGTGGGGAAAATAATTGAACTTCGCTTACATGGAGAGAATAGAGGTGAATTCAGTGGGAGATATTTTCCTAGTTTTAAAAAAAAGCACTGATCAAAAATGATTTCATTGAAAAACTTAATCACATAAATCATATAGTTTTTTTGACAAGTTTAATTTTTTATAAGAGAAACTAGGAGTAGTCAAGGACTCGCACCATTCTTTGTTATAGAATTAAATTATATTTTTATGTCATTTTTTTAAAAATTGACCTATCACGCCTTAAAAAAAACTCCTAAATTCAACTAAAAAAAGGAGCAAATAAGCCATAAGAAAAGATTCAGTTATTTTTACAGTTGTCGTATTTTAAAGGCGGTTACCAATGTTTGTGGAATTTTTTTTTCAATTAAAGATATCTCATCAAAACTTTTACTAAATTTTTTCGCCAATTTAGACTAATTTTATTCAATTGTCGTGTTTATATAAAAAACCTGGAATATCTCTAATGGGTGAACTATACAAGATATCACATATTTTTTAAACCAAGTTCTAAAGCAGTACAGGCTTTGTTAAATTCTTTAGACAGACCTACGTGTCTAATGTCTAATGTCAGTTGCGAGAGGCTATTTGTGCAAGTGGTGTTACATTAATAATATTCTTATACCCTTTAAAACTATGAAATAAGGATATTTTCTAACCTAAAATAGAAAAGAGCAAAATAGATTTTTTAAATTTATTCTGAGGTATGTCGGAAAATCAACCGGGATAATTTTAAGTCAGAAAGTGTTCATACTTATGAATTTGGCACATGGTCCGATTTTGTGAAATGTCTTAATTTAGAAATTTTTAAAATCTGAAAAAAAATGGAAAAGGACACAGGTCAACGACCGAGTCTGTGCTTAAAGAGTCCAGTTGAAAAAAAATCTCCAAGTAAGTTTTGGACCAATGAACCAAAGCTATTTTATATCGTATTTCCGATAATGATAATTACATTTATGACTTAAGACACGCACTCTAGTCGAAATGTGGTTAAAATGAACCCAAAGTGAAAGAGACTGCAAGAGTATAATTATTTTTTCAATTTTAAAATCAAAGCTATTTTTGGCGAAAACTTATTTTTCCGAGTTTTTCCGCGGATTTTATTGTAATCGAAAACAAAAAACTTTATTATGTATTATTCAAGAAAACTGAACCTTTAATTTGTTTAAATCATTGGTGAGAAGATTAACAAAATTTAAGGACAAAAAACTATTTAACAGCGCTAATGATAAACTTCTTTGATATTTATTATCTTTTGAGCAAAAAAAATGTAAAACATCGTTGATTCGAAGTTCAATAATCTTAAAACTTTTTTTATCCGAATAAGTTTTCTGTATAAAATCCGCAAAACCAGTGGATCTCTGTAATCCGAATTTTTGATATTTTTCTGAAATTTATCTTTTCGGATTATCGAGAGTCGACTTGTAAATTTTTAAACGTCGCAATTCTTGAATTTTTTTAAACACATGGTACATAAATATTTAACCTGTGTCAATACATAAATCGTCCTAAAAAAATTTTTCTAGTCTAATGCAAGCGTCTGTTAGCAATTATTGTTAGCAACAATAATAGTTTTTTTTGTTAAATTTATCAGTACACTTTTTTATTTTCTTCTTAAAAATTAACCATTAGTATCTATTGAAAAGTCATGTGCAGGCTAAAAATGTAACAAAATTAAAAAAAAACTGCTGAGCTGTTAAAACTTGAGCTAGTTTGATGTTAATTGATACAATCGAAGACATAAGGATAGTTTCTTTTATGTTAAAATTTTTTTATCTTATGAAGAGAACTGTACTGTTAGGTTAGTGTCTGCTTTGATTAGTCTTGGGATTTTTCTCTACAAAGGAAAAAATGAATGCTATCAACAAGTAACATACTAAATATATTTTTTACGTAATTTTTTTTAAATTCCTAGTGTTGATAACCGACTTTTGACCAAACTGAACTAAAACGGGAACGGTAAGTTTTCACAAAAAGGGAAATATGGATTTTATAGATCTCATAGCCTCCTACAAAATGATACCCTAGTTGTCTTTATAGAACGATTCCTTGAGGTTAAATATGGTTTAGTTAAATTCAAAAACGATTTTCTTGGTCAACTAAACCTTTTTTACCCCTCAAGGATTCGTTCTATAAAGACAACTAGGGTATTATTTTGAAGCAGGCTATGAGATCTACAATATCCATATATGTTTTCTGTGTAAAATGTTACAGTTATTATTTTAGTTTAGTTGGGTCAAAGTTGGTTATCAACACTATGCAGATTAGTATAAGTATCAAAATTTACCATTATCGAATGCATCAAATATTGTTAGATTAAATGGTGTTAAGATTTTTTGAAACTCACGTTTTTCACGAAATTTTTAACATATTTTAAAACAGAACAAACAACGAGACTTAAGCGACGATACTAAACAATGATTAAAAATAACCTTTCAGACGACATTACCAAAAATAGCGAATCGTTAAAACTCACTATTGAACAAGACTTAATCGCATACAAAAAAGTGGTGAAATGGCCGAAAAAAGTTCAAAAACGAATCGAAAACGCACTCGAACAACTTGAAACAAATGAACAAGTTGTAGCGGCATCCATTGATAATGATCATCATCTGAACGACTTATCTCAAATAAAAAAAACGGAGATAAACTTACTAGTTAACCCCAACAAACAACTCAATTGTTTACCTAAGAGCTCACCTTCTATCGAACAGAATAAACGACCGAATGATCAAAAGTCATTTTTAAATAAAATCGACAACCACCTGACTTTCAGCAATCTTTCATCGCCTGCGACAAGCTATTCGGCAACAAAGTCTAACACTTCAATCCGTCAAATAAAAAAAAGAAATTTGTTAAATGTCAATCGTGATGCTAAAATAGAACACAAGATGCTTTTTATTGAAAAATTTGTGCTAGAAAATTCAACGGAGCACGTTAGAACCAAAGAAGATTTGAATTTAGTAGTTGAAACTTTAAGGGAGTCCAAAAATCTAGTTAGTGATCTCATGGGTACCTTGTGTAAAAACGGTGACCAAATTAGACAATTGAACTTTGATCAATCCGAACTGTTAAGGCTTTTTGATTTTTTTGTAAGAAATGTTTATAAAACTCTTAAATTTGGTGAAAGCATAAATAAAATCTTGTTAAAAACATGCAATATTCCGTTTCGCCGCTTTCACTCCTTGAAATTAATCTGTCCCATGATATCATATGATATCAGCTGACATCAGTTGGTATCATAAATTATGACCGTTTTTATATCATCTACTATCAGCTCCCATCAGTTGAAACCACATGATATCAGATGAGATCATTAAGAGAATTACAAAAATTATTAATTGCCAACAAATACTGATGCAAACTGATATAAGATGATACCATATGTTATCATGGGACAAATTAATTTCCATCACTGTATAAATCGACTGATGCTTTCCAAAAACAAGAATCGAGTGCTTTTCACAAATACCAAAAAGCTTTTAACTGCTCCACCACGAACCACTGCTTTAATTGGACGAATGGCATAGTATCCATTATGGATTATGGCTGTCTAATCGAAAAGCCTAATCTAGAAGAATTTGCAACAGCTAAAGTAGTATATTGGAGATGTGACAAGTGGAGAAGAAAAAAATGCAGTGGTCATGGCAAAACTTATGGACTTGTATCAAATCTTAAACTTATTCAACCTCATTCAAACGCATTTAAGCGTGTCTACGTGTAAAATTCATGGCTGATTTTTCCACTCATCACATACTTGATTTAGGCGTATAGATAGTAAAATTAAGGAGTAGAATACAAATTATAAGCTTCGTGATCATTTTTTCCGATCTTTTTCGTTTCGATATTTTCACCTTTCGATCTTTTTAATTTTCGATACTATGTCCGTTCCCCCTCTATTTATCTTTAGAAAAACTAAAAGTTTTGAAGAAAAGGAATCTGAAATTAGTGATTCAGAAGTTGAAGTTAAAAATTTAAAAAACAAATAAAAAAAGATAATAATCGCTAGCGAAAAAAGTACTGTGAGCCATCCAATCCCAAGACGTTTACTTCTAAGTGACTAAAAACTGTAAGACAGCTTTTATATTGAAAAATCTTTCGATATTCTAAAACCAATTGAAACTCCTCTAATTATCATTAGGGGTGTTGCTTTTCTATTTCTTTTCTAGAAACAAGAAAATCCAATGTTTTTCTTTTCCAAAGAAAAGAAAAAAAAGTTATTTCTTGTTTCTATGAAAAAGAAAAATGAACTTAATCGATAAGCTTATTTTGTAAAATTCAAGTTTTCTTCATTTATTTTGGTCGTCTCTCTTTTGCTCTAGGAAAGCCTTATCATTTAAAGCTATTTTTCCTTATATTTGTGATTAAAGAAATAAAAAAAATTGAAAAAATGGCTTTTTAATTTTCTTTTTCTTGGAAAGAAGAAACAAAATTTATTTCTTTTTCTTAGTAAAAGAAATAAAACATGTTACTTTTCCTTTGTTTCTTGGATTTAGGAAAAGAAAAATTAACACCCCTAATTATCATATTATTTTAGTTTATTACCAATTTACTCGTCGGCATGATTAAGACTAAAACCTAGTAGTAGTAGGAGTAGTAGTTTATACTGCAACTTGGAAAATATCTTAGCTTAACTCAATTGAGGTGTAACAGTCGCTTCACGATGTTTTGACATCCAAACATCAAGCTTCGCTTTGAATCTATTCATGTTCTTTGCGCTCATCGAGTCCTCATGAAATTTGCTCCAATCTTTCACAACTCTATTCTTAACCTGAAGTAACAACATCTTTAAGGTATTTGTTGGCATTGGACCAATTCGGCGTTCTAGTGCTTGATAATTCCTTCAAATTGGATATGATCCCAGCTTTCTGTACCATCTTTATTCAAAAGCTAAAAAAAATATTAAGTATGAAGGAGAAACACAAGGAAAAAATATTTCTTCTGAAACCGAAATTCGAATGAATACATCATCATCATTTTAATGATAACAAGGGACTTAGTCTTAATCATGCCATCATTGGCTCTTAAATGGTAAGGGGTAAATTATTATTTTGATCGAAATTGCTATATAATTTACATCACTTGTAGAAATAAACATCTAAAAATAAAATTATTTTGTTTTAATAATTAAGACAAAGAAAGTTATGATTAAAGAGTTTTATTATTAAAACTGCTCAAAGATTTTAAATTCAAGTTAAAAAAATAGAATCCTTTGAAAAAAAATTACTTCTTTACCTTTTTTATTATTCATAATATACGGCAAATGCTTCTTTATTATATATTGTTCTATGAGCTAGAAGAACATGTTGTAAAAAAAGTTTTTTTAAAATTATTTTTTAAACATTTCGTTTTAAAATTAAAATTCATTGTTATGTAAAGTGATTTAATGTCTCCTTTTAGATGACAAAAATAAATATTATATCATGCACTAAGGGATATAGCCTTGATTACAGTATCATTTTACCTCAACATCAAGAATTACAACAACAAAAACAAAATTGTTATATTAAATGGTTTCGATTTAAGTTTTAGATTTCTAATTTTGTAAAATATTTGAACGATTGTTACGAAAAAAAAGAAAAATTTGTTTTTAAAATATATCAATTAGTTTTTCTAAAAACTGAAAAAAAAACGATTTAAAATTAGTTTTAGATAATTGAATTGTACAAAAAGATTAAAATTCCACAGTGGATCAAATCATAATGTTAGTCTAACAACACTTACGACCTCGTTTCTTAAAGTAAATCCATTTTTGTGTTTGTCTGAGATTTTCGAGAAACCAAGACCCTTTGAATTCAAAGTTTAAATAATTCATCAATACTCAATGACCGCATAAAAATAACCTATGGAACCTTTTTAAACTTGATGAGATTTCTTTCCTAAATAAAAGACTCATTTAAATTGTTTTCACTTTATGTATTTTACAGAAAGGTATCTATGAAATCAAGGAAACATTTTTGCAAACTTTATGAGTCTTTTTGGGCGCCTAAAAGGGCGCCTAACCCTGGTTTTATTCACTTTGTGTATTTTCCCAAACACCAAAAACCGTATCAAAGAAACATAACCATAAAACTAGCCCTAATAATTTTTTTACAAGGCGATAGACTCGTCAAACTAACTAGGGCTAATTAGTGTTGGTAGTAAACAAATGTAAACAAATGAGCCAACTGGTCTAAATCATGAACGTTAAATTTTCATACCAGGTGCATATATGTCAATTGAAGATCATTGAACCTGCTTAAAAATGGTACCCTGGGCGTGTTGATAGGATTATCCTCAAAAAAAATTAATAAGATTTAGTCGAATTTAAAAACGATTTTCAGTTGCAAATAAATAAATTTTTCTCCTTAAGCAATGACCCTATAAAGACGCCCTGCATACCATTTTGAAGCAGATTTTCAATTGACTTGTATGTACCTGGTATGAAAATTTAACGTTCATGATTTAGACCAGTTGGCTCATTAGTCGACTGCCAACACTTGGGCTAATTTTAAGGTTGGTTTTATTTAGATCTATTGCCGCCTACTGAGAGGTAGGGTTTAGGATATGTTAAGTATAGGGTTATGATTCATTTTAAAAAGGAGTTCATAGTTTTTAATCTTATAATTACTCGAGTTTAATAAAGTTTCTATGCTTGTTTCTAAAACACATGTAAAGAGATAGGATAAAGTGCATAAAGACCATAAAGTCCAAGGGGAGTTAAGAGTGTTACTTTTAAGTTTTATAGAGTTTCTATGCTCGGGTTCCCACTTAATCTTACTTAAAGTATGATCTAGCCAAATTGAATTTTGAAAATCACATTGAAAAAGATGGGAAATAATTTAAATAAATCGTTGACAATAGGTCACATTATTTAGTTTAGAACGGATTATACGATGCATGTTGGTGATTTCCCAGCAAAAACTGAAATAAATTGAGCAGAAAGTTTCGTAATTAGGTCGAAACATTTGTAACATTTTTTTTTCCTTTCAATTAAATAACATTTACCGTAAACTCCCGAAAGATGTAAAGATAAAAATGTAAAGTTTCGATTTTTACAAATGGAATTAGACCCTAAAATACGGAATCCATAAAACGGAAATTAATAAAATACGGAAATTTTTTTTACGAAACGTCTACTAAATTACGGAATACCGAGTAAGACTTAAATACGGAATGTTTTTTTTTAAAAAATACGGAATTCTCAAAACTTAAATGCGGAATTTAACATTAAATACGGAAATGGTAAAATACGGAATATTTTCTACATTGGACATCTATCGGGAGTTTACGGTACACTAAAGAGATTTTCGTTTTTTTTCTGTTATTTTAAGTCTAGTTTTAACTTGTCAGCTGATAGTAATAAATTTTATGTAGGATAATTTATCATTTCTGTCGCTGAGCTTTTGAGTGAAGTACTAAGGTTGGTCACGAGACACTGGGACTTTGAAAATTTAAGTCTCAAGTGATTAATCATTCTCTTTTTTTCAATTCAAGAGTCAACATCAAAAATTAACAAATATTAAGGATACATTATCCTGGAAATTGACGATCTTCGATATTTTTCCATTAAAAGTAATCATCATTAAATCAAATTTTTTTTTTTTTAAAGACTTTCTTTTATTTCAGTTAACAATCTCAAATTTATTAATCATTTAGATAAGAATTTTTTAAATTAATGTAACTTTATAAATCAAAATAAATGATGATTTGTTTGATGTTGGAATAGCATTGTAAGCACTGACACGTTTTTATTTTTGAGTAAAATTTAATACTTTTGCACAAAATTAGGATTTTTTAGTTTTTAAGTTTGAACTTGTCATTTCATACGATAGATCATGTTACTCCCTTAACTGTTGGTTAAGAAAAAAAAAATTTTTTTTTGTTTTGTTTCTTTCGGTTTAAAATAATATTTGATTTTTTTTTGAGTATTTGTTTTTCAATACCTTTTTATTTACTTTTATACCATAAACTTATTTTTTACCGATTCATCCTAAATTTTGACTATTTTTTTTTAACAAAAAAGGGTTTGAACATTCACAATTTTCACCTTGTCCTTGTGATATTTTATGATTTTTTTAAAGTGATTATTATTAAATCGTATGATCCCTGGATATAAATTTGAAAAATAAAAATGACACTCCTTAATTTTAAGATAAAAAAAGAAAAAAGTTCTTTCTTTTTTTTGAATTGATCTGCGTCAATCAATGACCATCAAATGATTACCTTATTTGATAAATATCAAGCTTAACCGGGTCATGTCGACTATGTGAACATTAGTTCACCAAAAAATGTGATCAGTGGTATCATGTCGATTTTCTGTTTACCTAATATCGACATGTCGACATGATACCACTGATCACATTTTTTGATGTGGTGAGCTAATGTTCACATAGTCGACATGACCCGGTTAACCGACTAAATGAATATGAAAATATTTACAGTATACAGATCATGGAGTTAGTGTTTTTACAAAGGTTTTTTTCGACCAAGGATAGATCTCCACATATGAAAATCTACACATATGAAAACCTAAGGAAGCCAATTTCTTAGGGTGTGTCCAAAATAATTTTTCCAGACCCTAGGGGTCTAAAGTCCTCTCAAAAACAATACTTAACTTATTAACCCATAACTTTTTTATTAACCCATCATAATTATATTCGGAAAGGGCGTATTTTTTTAAAACATTTTAAAAGCAAATCTAAAATTTTGTCAAAATACAGTATAAGTGTAAAGTCAGGACACATGGTGAAACAAAACCTTTAACTTATCTAGAAGCAATAGATTGACGCAATTATTTTTTGGTTGTTCCAAGTTAAACAAGGCAAAGGCGAAAAGGTTCAACACACTCTTGTTGAACCGTAACGCCTTTGAAAGATATTTTCAAAGTCTAATTTTAAAATGTATCCTGTAAGTAAGAAAGATCACTCATTCGCTCACACACACCCATATTGTATGAAATCAACTGATAGAGAGGATTAAAGATTCAAGGTAAGAGTGTCAAACTTTTGGGGTGTTTATTTTAATAATCCAATGTTCTCAACGAGGTAAATGTTTCAAAGGATAGATTATCATCATTTAATATTCCACATCGGAATGGTTATTAAATATAATTATTTTTTCTTAAATCAATAATCCCACACAAATGTCTTAAGGAAATATTATACACCACTTCTTTTTTTTATTATTAATTTTGTTAAATATAAGACATCTTTTCTTTCCTGATATTCTTTTTATTCATTGAAATCATGTTTTAAATAAAATTTCCGAATATTGTTGGCGTAAATACTTGATTTAAAACGTGAATTTTTTAACAAGATTTTAAATTAAAGAATAAATTTAGGGTTTTCTATCCTTTTTTTTAATTTCAAGTCGATTTCAAAACATAGGTTAAGAAAAAAATTGTTTAACCCTACGAAGCTTGAGAAAGTCAATGACCAATTATCTCATCTTGCGTGAACTTCTCTGGAAACGAGTATTTATTACTTTTGAGCTTATTTTATTGGAAATAATAATGCAAATTAAAAAGGTTAGCCCTAATACAAGAATCCGGATTTTGGTTACCCAAAAGACGAATTTTATTTACGGATTTTTGTGATCTAAAACCCAGATCCGGATTTTTCGACTTTTTCCTAAAAAGCCGATTCGGATCGAAATAATTTTTTTAAATGCAATGTAACATGTGCCTTTTAATTTTGGTAAAATCTGGCACTTAACTTCTTGATTATATTTTAAAACTCTTTCAAGACTACATTATTCTACCTGTAAATTTCCAGACCATATGTCAGATTTTAAAGCCATTTAAAATATTTGTTGCCATGACGTTACTTTGGTAAGTTAACAACATTTTTAATTGGTTCTCCCTAAAACACCGATTCGGATTTCTGGTCAACTTTTTTTAATAGTCCAAAGATTTGTATCTCTGAACACTCAATCTTAAGATTTTGATATAAGCGGATACCCTAAGAGTCATACCCAGCCATGTGTAGATTTATTTTTTCTTACCCAACCCCCATGTGAATTTACGTTAAATTACAAAAGTAAAAAATTGTGAATATACCGGATTTTACCTGATTTTACGTAATTTTACCGGAATTCAGGTAAAATTTAGAAACAAGTAAAAATGCCAAAAAAACATTCAAGAATTTTTTTATTTTTCAAAATTTTTAAACTTAAAATATTAAAAATATTCTTTGAGATTGCGTAAATTTTAGTACTAACACAAAATCGTGGCAGGTCTTTTGATCACGATCCCCAGGAAACAATTGGATGATAGTTATTTTTAAGAATCTTAATTAGATCTTGATTTGGTTCTTGGTAAAGTTCTTCTTCAAGATCTTAATAAGTCCTGGTATAGTAGAGATTCAAGAACGGTAAAGATCTTATAAAATTCTTTTAAGGGAACTCAAGAACTTGAAATAAGAAATAAGGCAAGATCTTTTAATACCCCTAGATAAGATTTCAATAAGAATTTTGAAAATAATCTTACCGTCAACTTAAAACAAAATAATTTATAATTATATTTACAAGATGTAATATCCTAGAAGATCTTATTTAAGAATTATTTCCTGGGCAATGCCTCTAAAAAGCGGTATCTTTTTTTTAAATTAAGCAATTCAACATGACGAAGAGTTTAGGTTTCCTCAGACTCCATGATAGGATGCTCTAATAGACTGTCAAAGCAACTCAGACCGACGATTGATAATTAATTTTTTATAATGTTAACTTCCGTTTCGACTTGTTGAACGGAATCAAGACATTTTTTGTCGAGTTTAAAAGATCAATAAAAATCTGCAAGAATCAACTCAATCAAATAATTTTTTCTTTAAAGTAAAATTTAATTATTTAATCCAAAACTAAAAATAATAAAAATAATAACATTTATTAGATATCGTCGAAAATCGATTGAAGCTGTTAAAAAATTTTACCTTTTTTTTATGAAATTAGAATTTAATTACTTTTGTAAAGATTTTCTATGGGTCTAGACTTTACCAACAAAAACTTCTAAGTTCACATTGATTAAAAAAAAACAACGATTGTAACATTAAACATTCTGAAAAATTTCTTAAATTTATTTTTTTTTTCAACAACAAATTATAATAAATTATGATGTTTTAAATTATTACATAAAAAAAAAAAATTTGAAGCATTCAACAAACATTGAAGGAGAAAAAAAGAGAAAACTAAAACGAAATAACGAAAACATAAAATTTTACATTAGAGCAACAAACACCACATAAAAACAAAACGAAATTCAACAGATATCTACATTACATTAAAAAAAATTTCTCTCAAAATTATTACGTAGTTCTCTCTCTCTCTTGTTCTAGAGATTTTTAAATTTTTAAAATCACTAAACAAATCCATTTCCAAAGTTTATAATTACTTTCAAAATTAATTTCAATGAATAATTGATTAAATTTTTTTGCCAAACACAGACATTTCAAAGAGCTAAAGTTTTCTTAGTTGTGTTTGCTTAGAACAAAAAAAAGCTTTCTTTGTTTCTCTTTCTTAAGTTAAGCTAGCAAATTTGCATGCATATTTCAGCAGTATACACTTAAAAAAAAAAAAGGAGAAAATTAATTTTTTTTCTTATTGTTTCGAAGCCAAGTTAAAGCGCTGGATAGAGGTTCCTTTAGTGTTTACATTTTTTCAGCTAAGGTAAATAGCCTGTTTTTTTTGTTGTTTTTTTTCATCAAGATATTTTTAGAACTAATAAAAAAATAAAATTTTCAGTGTCTGTCTCAACAATTTTTATTTAATAATTTTTTTTTAATTTATTAGAATGCTAAAAGCGTTTTGCTGAAAAACAAATCGAAATTTTTTTTTCTAGTGTTTAAAAAAAATTTGATGTAAATTTATTAAAATAAACTATTAGGTAAAATAACAGTATTGAAACAAAAATGCAACAGCAACAACAGCGAAGCTCTTTTTTTCGAGCTAATCGACCAGGTAACTTGAACATAATAAGCGACATAAGTGACTCATCGATCCAGCAACAACAACAACAACAGCAGCAGCAAATCCAGACATCATATAATCAACAACCATTATCTGCAGGCTATTCAACACAATATAACAATCAAACTAATTACACATCAACACAGCAAACAAATTTAAATTCGCCTCATTATCAAATCCAACAGTCTCAAATTCAAAATCCAATATCACCGTCGTATCACTATTCTCAAAATCAATTTCAATCGTCGAATATAAGTTATGAGCAAAGTTTTACGCCAAAATACTCGCCAGGACCATCGTCAGCTCACATAGTTAACAAACAAAATTATTTTAATTTTGATGTACCATCGAAGCCTTCGAATCCGCAGATACCTCAATCGCCTAATCCAACACAAATACAGAACAAGTATAATCAAGTTCCAAGCTCGCCACATTTGTCAAATCAAACAAAAAATTTGACAATTTCGAACAATTACAATTCAAACCGATTTCAATCCCAAAATTATCAACCGCCTTTTCCGAATTCTTACCAAAAACCACCGCAGACACCCGTATCAGCCATACCTTATCAGTCTTATAATAACATACAATCACAACATTTAAATCAAAGCCATAGTGTGCCTAGTTCACCGTATCACCAAAATATACATCAACAACAACATTCCGTTTTTCATTTTAACAACAACACGAATAATAGTAATAATATAAACAATAATATAAATAATAATATAAATCAAAGTGGTAGTTCAAATAATTTTAATAGTTTTTATACAACGTCCAATAGTGTTACGAGTGAGAGTGCAAATAGACGTGTTGTGTCGGGTGATTCGTTTGAATTCAATCCGGCTGATGTAACTACAAATTTGGTTGACTTAAATCAACAAACTCAAAATCAAACTGATACTAACGATAATCTAATTGAGAATACATTTGGTGAAAATGATGTCGAAATGGTGCAAGAAGTAATAAATAACATGATTCAAAAGGAAGAAATTACGAATAATATTAAGTTATCACCTGATGGGTATGTGTTGCCAAATGAGTCTAGTTCGTCATCAAGTTCGGCTACAAACACAAATCCTAATTCTAATATGGAGAGTTCAGGAAATTTTAATGAAAATTTTGATCTCAATTTTGAGTCAAACACGAACCAAAAAGACAATCAAATGGATAATTTACTCGATATGAATAATAACACGACTAGTGAGACTAATAAAAATACTACTAATAATAATAAAAAAAATAATCTTGATAGTTTGACTTCAATAGCAAATATTCTGTTAAATCCTCAACAAAATGTAAATAATGAAAACAAGCCTTATGTATATTCGTTGACTAATTTAAGTGAAGCTGCATCGGCTGAGTTTTTACTCAACTACGGTGCTGAAAATTCAAAAAATAAGCCGAAAATTTCGAATACAGACCTAGAAAATATTGATAAAATAAAAAGTTTTAAGAAACAACCAAAGATAACACATAAAGACATGTTTACGAATAGTCCTCAATCGAATTATGACGATTCGTATGGTTTAAATTTAAGTATGAACGATATAAAGCCTAAACAATTGGACATGCCACAATCAAGCGGTGGTGGTTCAATACAAAGTTGTGCCGATTGTGGCAAAATATTTACGAATAAAAGTGCCTTGGCTAAACATAGATTAATACATAGCAATGAACGTAAATATAGTTGTCATTTATGTGATAAATCATTTAAACGTCAGGATCATTTAAATGGACATTTGTTGACACATCAAGACAAAAAACCGTTTGTTTGCAAAGCACCTGGTTGTGATAAAAGTTATTGTGATTCGAGATCATTGAAGAGACATGTTGAAAGTCAACATCAAGACTATTTGGCTCAATTGGCAAATGGTAATCATGAAGCATTAAATTATTTACCTAGTATTGGTAAAATAAAAGCTAATTTAGCACCTAATTTTCAACATGAAATTTCGGTTCATGATTTGATTAAAAGTAAAAAAAATAGAATTTTTTTTTGAGCATTGAAGGTAATTTGTATTTTTGTTTTTAGGTAATAAGGTCGAAAAGTTGTCTCATCATCACCATCAACAATATAGTCCTATAACGCCTGTACCTGGTCAAAATGATGATTCAAAAACAGTACCTAATGAAATAAGTGTTAACAATCCAAGACCGAAAAACTTTTTCACGTAAGTTTTTAAGATATTTTTGCTTCAACTAGTTTTTAATCAAATTTATGAATCAACAATGTTACATAATGAGGACTAAGAGAATTGATTTTATTACGAAAAAAAAGAGGGAAGTCAATTCTCTTTGAATTTTAATAAAATATAATTTTTCTTATCTCTAAAGGAAATATTCAAAATAAGTAGAATTTACTCATAATTTTTCTATTCAGTCAGTATTCTATTGTAAAAAGCAATTGATCATTTGAATGGGATAAGTTTCTGTTTTTTTTTTTGGAAAATTTTAATCAAAATTAGCATTCAAAAACTTGACTTGGGCTGATGAATAAGTTATTCAAACAATTTTTTAGGCAAACCATAAGAATTTGCTATTTAGATGGCTATTTTCTTTAGAAATCCTAAAAACACTAAAAGTTCTACCAGAAAATCGGTACCCGGAAACTGCTGAGCCTTTGGTTCGGACGCAAAGCGATGGTCGGTTGAAATTTTTTTTTAGATTTTATGCTTTAGATGGGCCGGTAATCCTAACTAAAAGTTTCAGAGCTTAGCTCTAGTTATAGCAGGATAGAGCGAAAAAATTTGTACCAGAAAATGAATGTCCCGAACCAGTCAGTCCTTATTCTAAAAATTTCAGGTCAGTTATTGATTTTTAAAGTCTATAGCCCTAACCGAAAATCCCAGAGCTTAGTCATCAGTAAGATAAAGCACAAAAGATGAACAAGAATATCGGCAGATTTGAAGGTTCTTTTTTAGCACCATTTAGGTTTTAAAATATATCGTAAACGCTGGCAAATTATCCCGTGATAAAAATGGAAAACCGTTTTTGAAAAAAATGTTTGTAACCTAAATTTTTGACTCTTATTGATTCAGGTTAGAAACAGTTTGAGAACAGAGACATTTACGGGTCTTCTGAATTAAAGGCCATTCTTTTTAGTAAAAACGGTATAGATTTTAATTTTTTTTAATTTTACAAGCTTTTGATATCGAATCAAAGCCTTAGTACATTAGTCTCATTATTCCCGCTTATCTGGACCTTCAGAGACATCAAAATTAGCTATTAATTAAATATTCTCTATGGGACAAAAATGATCAAAAATTTAAATTCAAATGTTAAAATACCCCTGGGGTTAAAAAAGACTTTCTGAATTAAACCCGAAAGACCATTAGCGAGTTTAAACGGTTTAATAAATTATCTGAATACAGGTATTAATTTTTGGGTGGATTAAAATCAAAATTTTTTTGACTTTAACCGAGGATAGTAAGTGGGGTTTTACAGTGATTCTCATATTTGTTCTTGAACGCATTAACTTGAACAGAATTCACCAAATCATCAAGAAGTTTATTCAACTGTGTAGCGGTTCGGCTCATTAAGGTCAAAAATATTTATTTATTTAATTAGAATTAACCTCCAATTTGGAGAAGTAAAATACAAAGTAAAGTTAAAGTAAAGTTTTTTATAAAACTGATGTTTGACGACCAGGAGCTGGGGTATGCTGTGTTCTGCTCATAACACTGAGGATAATTTGGGAGCTCGAAGTGAATTTTTTTGACACGACTTGGATTTGAACCTTCGACCTTCTGCACGGACGTCCACGACGGTATCAACTGAGCTATCCTCGCCAAAAATATGAAAATCCATCATCTTAGTGATTTTTGATTTTTTTGAACTTTTTTCGGCCTCGATTAAACAAAAAGAAAAACCAACAATATGTTCAGAATTTTGTCTGGTTTCAGAATCTGTATAGAAAGTCTATGGTTTATGAGTAAACAAAAAGTAGATCCAAAAAAAAATGAAAAAATGCCTAAAAATTTGTTGTTTTTCCGAAATATTCGGCGGAATTTTATTTTTTTTGGAATTTTTTTTCCGTTAACATGCAGGAAATTTGATTCTCTATCAGAAAATATGGTTACTCTTAATATGTGATCTATTTTCTAAATGACATACTTCGATTAGCGAAATATCTAAATGACATACTTCTTTAAGGGTCGCTTCGGACCCCCTGGCCAAAAAAAATTTTTTGGACCCCCCTAAAATTTTGGCAAAACCTAGGTTTTCGAGTATCGAGAATAAGAAAATCGAGTCGAAAATCCAAGATTAAGATAGTGTGGTTATTTTGCATAGCGCGAACTTTAATGATGATGGACCCTTGAAAAACATACACCCGGGTGTAACTTTTACACGAAGTGAGGTATGCACAAAATTATTTTCATATAAGGTAGAGTAAATGAAGGGCTTCTAAATTATACCATATTTAGACCCCTTATTAGGGGAAGAAAACTGAGTTTTCACTTTTCAGTCTTAAGGGACCCTCATATACCCCCCCCCCCATAGTTGTTGTATACACACACCATTTTTTATATATCAATCGAAAGCTCTCAAAGAGATCTAGATAGATATATGTTCCATATTTATCTGGGATGCGTTATAGAGATACAAATCATCAAAAGAAAATCGCGTTTTTTAATGAAAAAATCATTTAAGACACGAATAAATTATTGTATCAGAAATAAAACTATCTAAGCATAATAAATCTGAAAGTTAAAAAGCTACATTGTTGCTGGCACCATTGCCGATGGGAAAAAAAATTACTTAAAGCAATACACGTGGGTAAACGGTAAAATAAGGGAATTTTCCGGTCAAACCGCATCTCCTCCTAGGGGAGCCACAATACCCAAATTTCTTTTTGCATCTGATCAAACAAGAGGTGATTCTTTACCAATCATAGGAATTATTTTTTTTATTTTATTTTTACAGTGCAGTCGCGATAATCCGAACTTCATGGGACTGTAAAAATTGAGTTCGGATAAAATTGTTCGGATTAAACGCCTTAATTTACATGCATCGAGGCCTGAATGGGAGACAAATTTTAACCGAAATTCTTAAAAATTTGGATTAACGTGGTTCGGATTAAAGAGACTCGACTGTATTTTTTGAATACCAGTGGACGAAAAAAGGCAAAAAAATGTCATAATAATGAAAAATACGATTTGACTGAAAAATTGACCTTTTTCTGCTCGTTTTTGATTTGAGGGGAAAATATTTTCCAATACGTTTCGGATACCAGTTATTGTAGGATTTTCGTGGTGATAAAATACAGATATAATGTTAAAAATGAAAAATTCAGATTGTCTAGGTGTTTTTCTACGCCTTAGATATCTTGAAAATCGCGCTCAAAAATTGAAAAGATGGAAAGATATGTCGTAATGAACTTTTTTTGAAGTATAAATATCAGAACAAGAAAATAACAAGACCCAAATGATTTTTATTTTGATATTAAAGACTAGTTATTAATAATTGAAGAAAACAAAAAATTTTGATTTAAATTTTTTTTTTCCATTTTAGATTCGAAGAACCAAAGCCAGAAGTATGTAAAATATGCGGTAAAGGATTCAAAAATATTCCAGCATTAAATGGTCATATGCGTTTACATGGCGGATTTATAAAAACAGTAATATAAAAAAAAATTTTCAATTTTATTGAAATATATTTAGAAAAAAATAGAAAAGAAAATCCCACAAATTATCCCTCCAAAATTTATACTTCTAAGATAAAAAAACTACCGTAAATCCACAAATGTTTTCAAATGTAACCAAACTTTATTTGTATATTTAGAAATTGGGTGTTAAAACAACAAGTGATTTAATAAATAACGACTCAAATGCATCACAAAATAATCATCTTACCGCGGCTCAACATTTACAATTACAACAACCACATTCAAATTCATCGTTACTCTTCAATGACGATTCAATGTCGTCTAATTGTTCGTCAAATAATTCGTTTTCTTCTTCTAATTTATCATCGAAAAATTTTCATCCACTATCTCAAACATCTAATCTTGTACAAAATCAAAAACCGTTTCATGGAAACTTTAATGAACCATATAAACCTAAATCAAAGGGTAAAGTCATTAATGATAAAGAACAAAACTACAATAACTACTCGGTAAATAACTCTCAACAACAGTACGGTCAATTTCCTCAGTTTGATTTGACTAAAAAACAAGACAAACCCAACGATAATCTTGATCAAAATGTAAACTCACCTCAAAGTTATTTGAATCATATGACCCAAAAGTCTAAGCCTGATTATCCAGCTACGAACAATTCAAATCTTTTATACGATCGAAATTATAATCTAATTGATAAAAATTCTAAAAATGATTTACCATTTTCAAATTATGATCATAACAAGACCGAACGATCTGACATAACAACACCGATTGATAATGAAAAAAATATTAAAATGTTAACAAGTCAAATTTTTAACATGACTACGGCATTTTTAAATCGTCAAGCTACTTCGGCATCAATACAAGCAGCTACAGCAGCAGCAGTTGCAGCTGTACACGCTTCAATGACACCACAAAATCAAATAATTAAGCCAAAACCAAAGCCAATGCCTTTAGTTATACCACAAGATATAAACGCATTTCAAAAAAGTTCTAATTCATTTCAAAAATCAAATGTCCCATTCTATTCTCAATTATCAAACGGTTCGTCTTATATGTCCCATGTATACCCACATGCAACTCTTCTTAAATCTCCAAGACTATTCGATTATGATACTAAAAAACAGTACACACCCCCACCTATGTTAAGCCCATTTCGTAAAGGGCCAGGTCTATTTTATAATCCGAAAAATTTTAATTTACTCATGATGCCAAATCTATTGAATAATAATAAAATGCCGAATTATAATCATTCTATGTCATTTCCATACAATTATGCGTCTAGTTTTAATTTTACGAATAGTTTACCTGAGAATAATTATGGACATCATGATTATTTAGTCGAAGAGGAAGAAGAAGAAGAAGAAAAAAATGAAGATAAATATGTCGAAGAGGAGCATAATTTTGTCGAACAAGACCAACCTGTTGTGAAAACACCGTCTAAGCCTACATTAATGAAAACAAGATTGTTAAGTCAAATTTCAAACACAGGTCATACTGGAACATTTTTTCCAGACGAGTCTATATCGAACGAAGCTATAGCTGCATCATTTATCGATGATACAGTCAATAATACTCCATTCATTAACGTTGGTAGTGAATATCAAGCGATTATACCTGAATTTAAAAGTGAAATAGACCAAGATTATATGACACAAACAGAATGTGAAGATTTAATGTGGTCTTGCGATGTTATGCAAAAAATTGATAACACTCAGCTAACGAATTATTTAGACTTGATATGTAAAAGTTCAATGGTTTTTGGTTCGTCAAATAATTTAGAACTTGGTATTCATATATTACATTATTTTAATGGTGATATTAAACGATCGATTAAAGCTTTTCTGGACGATACAATTGATTTACCATCAAATCATCCAATTACAAATTATAAGTATAGTGGTAAGTGATAAGTTTTTCAGTATCCAAGTATCTAAAAACCTAAAAAATAGCAGTTAATTAGCCTTAGAGAATTGCAGTTTATTTTGAGTTATGAGTTACTTTTCTTTAGTTTGATCGGACTTACAACTAGTGATACTGGCTCGAATCCGAATTTATTTGAGTATAACTTGAAACTAGAATCTCTAGTTTATCAAAGATTTCTTCAACTAGTTCTTTTGGAACCCTTAGTTTTAGTCACACGTAAATAAGTCCCATTTGGTGGCATATGGTTTTTACCATAGGGTCTACCTAGTACAAACATTGCAAATCTTTTTAACAAAAAATACTGAAATAAAAAATTATAAGAGCTTTGAAACAGTAAGGTAATACTCGTTTCGTGAAAAGATCTAACGTATATTTAAATCTGTGTGTGTTGAATGTTAAAAAATTTGAATGCCAGTGCAAATATTTTTTATCGTTGCCACATGTTGGCTTTGCTAGAGCTCCTTAACGATGATAAGTTTGTAAATAAGACAAAAAGGGGATGGTCAGAAAGAGCAGAAAATGCATTAATTCACGAATCAAATTTTAACAAAAATTTGTGTCTATCTAATCCCAACAAACGGAATAATGCTCCCCAAAAATGATCAACTTCCCCACACAACAAGCTTCTTTTTGTCACAAATATTAAAGATCTCATAAAAAAAAACTTTTGTTTTGTGCTGAGGAGATTCATGTTTGTGGGGAGTCATTAATCCGTAAAAAAATTTAATTTTGTGTGTGATAGCTTTCCATCTGTGGGCAAACAATAAAATCTAAAGATATAAAATGCACTGTTTCATATGCATCCACTTGGTCCTATGTTTAAAATGAAAGTCAATTGATATTGTGCTTTAAGTCTTATTATCGTAAAAACGATTTGGTAATTTTGAAAGATTGATGAGAATAAGATTTTTACCTATTTCTTTCAGATTCCAGACTTTTAAAAATTGGCTTCGGAGATTTTTCAAGAATTTTATCTAAATCTTATTCTTAACATTTCTTGACATTTTCTTGAATTAGATTTTTTCAAAATTTCCAAATCTTGATGGAATCTTATACGATCTGTTACTGAACTTGAAAAAATCGTGTCACGAACTTATTAAAATCTTAACTTAAGAATCAGTTCCTGAGTTGCGAATCGGAAAAATACAAATGCATTTGCATGTTCAGTATCGACTACCTACCTCGTATGAAACTTGTTAATGCGACTTTTCTATAACTTTTATTTTAAGTTCTACTCTTTGGACGTTGTCTAAAGCCTATTAAACTAGAAAAGCATAACGTTAAAAAATCGTTCTGTTCACAAGGCTGCTGAAATCGCAATTTAATAACTTTATTTGAGTCAACATTTAACTTAGTACAATATTTTAGTCGAGTGGTTGATTCTTGTATTTTTGTAATGGTGAAAAATTACTCTTTGTGCATTTCCATTTTCAGCAAAAAAAATTGATTTCGAAAAAAAATCTTTTCTTTAAAAAATTGTAAATTCTTTTGTTTATACAACCCTACTCTGTACGCAATAAATTTTTAGTTAACTTTATTTATACAGGAAGCAGCGGTAATTATTTTATCGGTAAATCGGGTGAAAATATGTTTGGCAAAAGTCTTTTTAGAGAAAATATTAAAAATATCACAAATTTTTTCTGAATGTTTTTTGTTTTTGTTTAAATTGCTTACCCATTTAAACCAGCGATTTAAAAGGAATAGGCAACTTTTGCTATTTAAAGGATATCATTAAGTTCTCTTCTAAGATTAGACATTTAGTCTATTATTGGTTATTAGCTCAAAAGTTGATCTCTTAATTCAGTAGTTTAATATTTATTTAAGCAACTAAATTTTAATAGATATCGGTAAGAGGGACTCCGATTAAACAGAAAAATACCTAATCCATAGTAGTTTCTACACAATAATGGCTTTAAGGAAAAAATGTTATTCTCATAAATTATAAGTAAAGTTTTCGCACCTTAAGTAACTTTTCTAAAATATAAATCATTTTAAAATGATTCAAATGATGTCAAAAAAATACATAAATCATTTTAAGAACTTATTTGAAAATCTCGTGCAGCAAAGCAACTTGAAAAATTTCTAATTAAAGTATTTTAATCTTTCAGAGACCGACATTTGGACCGTAAACGAGATAAAACAATTCGAGGCAGCAATCTTGAAACATGACAAATTATTTTCAGAAGTAGCAAACGAAGTCGAAACAAAAACAATAAAACAATGTATTGAATTTTATTATTTATGGAAAAAAGTAATGTCGGATTCGATGAAAAAAAAGTGGAAAAGTCTCAAAAAAAAGCGTACATTCGAAGACACAATTGAACAAAACTTAAGATCTTCAACAAACAGTAAAACCGAAAATGAAAATAACGAATTAGACGAAACAACAACAGCAACAATAACAAATAAAAATAATGAAAATGAATTTGATGATCAATTGGACGATTTAGAATTAACAAATGGTTCGAAAAGTTATTTAAAAGAAACTCAAAAAAATAATAAGTTAGTTTGTGATGAAAATAGTAAGAGTCGTATGTCGACACCATCGCCTAGTCAATTTTTAAATAATCGATACGAATGTGATAAATGTAATTTAGCGTTTAAGACAAAACGAAAACTAAATCAACATGTTGAATCAAAGCATTAAAATTTCATAAACACACACACATCCACACACAAAAATGCTCAAATGCTACGGTGATTTTTTTTTTCTCAATTAGCAAATAAAAGTATTTAAGTCAAAAGAGAATTTTAATTGTTCAGCTTAAGTGACAAAATCGAACACCCCAGTGATATTTTTAGACTAAATTTTTATTTTATTTTATTTTTTTTGACCAAAAAGCTTTACTTTTTATTTTTTTTTGTGTTGGTCCAAAAATTTTTAAAAATCTTTGAGTGACACGTTTTAAAGTTCTCTTTCATTTTTTTTTCTTTTTTGAGTCTTGTGTTTTTTTTTTGTTTTACTTAAACATTTTATGTTTGTAGATTCTATTTATTAGAATGTTTTTGTCGTTGTTGTTGTTGTTGTTCTTTACCGGATTTTATTTGTTTTGTTTTTGTTTCCCAAAACTGGCCTATATTATACACTGGACACCGTTGAGTTTTTATTTTTTTTAATTTTGTTTTTTTGATTTTTTTTTAATTTTTTTAAAACTTTATATTTTAGTTTGTTACTTTTTTTTTATTTTAAAGATTTATTTTTTTTTCTAAAGATTTTAATGTAAAATATTATATACATATAATTTTAAATAAAAAAACTTGATAAACCGTAAGGTTTTTCTAATAAATCCACTGTTCATCATGACTGAATTTTACAAATATGACTTGTCAAAGGCCTAAGAGTAATGAACTCCGAGGTATTTGACCCTATTGGCTTACCTCATGGGCTTTAAAAAGAATGATGAATGTGCATCCTTTACGCAAAAAGATTTTTGAAAATGCGGCACTTAAAGCCGGACTTAATGCTGCATTAATTCCAAAGCAAATTGAGATTTTTTAAAAATTCTTAAAAAAAATTCAAAAATATTTTTTTTTAAAAAGCGAATTCTACGATGTTAGAGGTAACCCTTTAATGTTATGCATTCTTACGCCCTATTACGTCATTTTACGTAATGTGACAGCCATGCCTCAGCACGTCGCGTTACGTAACGGACGCACTGATACGTGATCAAACGTATTACGAGATCACATGACGTCGGGTTACGAGAAATTCTTTTTTTTGTATTACAATGTAACAAGACGTAACATGACGCACTATTACATCAGATGACGCGTGGATGTTTCGTTTTTTCGATACGCATTGTTACGTAACATTACGTCATGCTACAGCTGGTTACAAAAACATGATTATTACTTCTAAATTCCAAAAATGTTGACACTAATTACTAATCAATTTTGTAACCATGTGTAACAATTTGAATCTTCAAGTAATTCTTGGTCACAAAGAGTATTTTTAGGTAACAGGGCTGAACCTGAGACAATATTCGGTTATATACGTTATACCAAGTCATTGAGGGTAACGGAGCGTAACATCGAGTAGCGGCATTTAAACCCGAGTTTCCAAGTATAAATGCTATGCGTTCCAATACAAAGCATGTACGGTACTAATTTGAAAAATAACTTTTTCCTAAAGATTTTTAAAAATATAAATTATTTAATGATCCGGGGTTATAAAAAAAATTACAGTCATACGCCAGTTATATCACCATGTTTGTGCGAGACTAAGAAGGTGATATATCTGGAATGGGATACGAATGAATATGATAAAAAAAATTTAATAAATAATAAACTCTACTAATTAAAGTCAATTTTTCATTTTAAATGAGCCGTTAGACGAAGATTTTTTTTCGTCTAAAATTTTTTTTTGATATAAGTGAAATGGGATATAGAAAATTGCTATTTTTGAGTGATATAACTGGCTTTAAAATACATGCATTTGGATTCAAGAAATCGGTTCTACTCATTTTTTATGTATAACTGAATTGTGATACAACTGCATAGTGATATAACTAGCGTATGACTGTATTTTCCAAAATGGATTTATAGAAAAAATTTTGACTGTTATTAGGATGATACATAAAATTTCACGTTTTTATTGAAGATTTTTACCGTAAATTCTCTTTCAATGTTACATGTAATTAAGCCTGATACTCGTCTTTTGTTCTTTTCTCTGATTGGCTAATTTTCTTTTTTAACCGATCAGAAAAAAAAGAACAAAAGCCGAGTATCAAGCTTTGTTACATGTAACATTGAACGAGAATTTATTAAAATTTATTTAATTTTATTAAAATAAAAAAAACGGTAAACATCTTATCTTCAAAATATACGCCATTATGCTCTATGGTCTTTAATTATCTATCAGCAAGCAATTCGATACCTCTCTTATACCATTCCTGACTTTTTGAGCTAAAAAACTTTGATTAATTTTTTAATCTATCTATATTTAGGTAATCGTCATTTTCATCCTCAGGATTAATTTCATTTTCGAAAATTTTACAACTAGAAATTCGTACCGTAAACTCGCGTAAACAATCGAAAAAACTAAAAATTAAAAATTAAAAATTAAATTTAATTTAGTTAAAAATTTAATTTAATTTTTTTTGACCAAAAAAAATACTTTTTCACATTTAATGAGACACTAAAAAACTATTTTCGAATAAAATTCAAAACACATGTTTAATGCCAAATTAAAGTCGAAATTTAGACCTAAAAAGCTTTTGCGTCTTCGATTCAACTTTAATTTTGGGCTGTTCTACAATCGTGGCTTGAATAGAAAATTATTATACCTAAATTATGCAACCTGAACAATTGATTCAACTTTTTCTTCAAAATAATTCTTTTTGTTAGAATTCCAAATAGAATGTGTTCCGTAGAGCTCCGTTGTTTACCCGTGAATTAGTTGACTGATTTTTCTTTGAAATTAAAATTTTCAATTAGATTTTTATTTTAATAAATAATTAATTGTAGAGATCAGAGTAGTTATTTTTGAATAAATTAGGAGTATCCGAAATTTATTTTAAAACAAACTCAAACAATTCAAACAAATGGGTGTTTCTAAGCAATAAAAAGTCTAGATTTATTCACTTAATGTCACGTTTCAAAATTTTGGTGTGCCTTCTTTTTTTCACGCTCTATTTTATTGTTGCAATTTCAAGATAATTGTTCAAAGTAATATTGAAATATTTAATAAGAGCTGGTAATTTTCAATCTAAAACACATAAATTATTAATAACAATTATATTAATTTTCCAAAATAATACGGAAGTAGCGTAGTCAGGAATTTCCAGTTGGAAGAGGGAAGGGTCTATTTTAGGAAAATTACTCAGTTTGGTCAGTTTTTTTAGATTCAAATAGAGACTTAGCATCGACCACCGATTGCGGCAATCAGTTCCTCTAAATTATATACTTTATCGCTAATCAAATTACTTTCATTACATAGTAACGTCTAGACACATATTTCCACCATATCTGGGGAAGTCACACTTATATAATTATCAGAATTTCTGATACGCACCAAATATCTGAGATAAAAGAAATGGGCCACATATATTCTGTTAATTTTCGCATCTTTTTCCTACAAGAGATCTTGATTCAAACACATTAACGGCAATGAAAAGAGATTCGATTTTTTTCGTTTAGGTCGTAGTCTACAAGAGCATCATCTCAATATATAGAAAAGACTGTTTCAGTGGCTAATACTTTAATGGTAAACCCTCCGTTCAGTGACCCCTCCTTCAATACCCCCATACAAAGAATACTTTTTGTCATACATCTCATCAATTCCTGAATCCGCCACTGGTTCAAAAAATCCGACTTAAAAGAAAAATGTCTTACAAGTTCAAGTTAAATAAACAAGTTGGTTTCAGTGTAACCGAATTTTCATTTGGAGGAAAAAGAGGAGAATTAAAGATGAATGTTCAAAATCGAGAAAAAAGTTTTGATTAATCCTTGCGTATAAATCGAGGCTTTAAAAAACACTGGCGTCAGCATGTCTATTAAACTTGTACTTGTAAGACAGCTTTGATTTAAATTATTTGCATTTCACATTGTAAATTCAATTTTGGAGCACAATTCCTTGCACATAATCTTTCCGAACCGTACCACCGCACCCTATGCAAATAAGAAAGTTTGCTACAAAAGCAGTAATGTGTTAGACAGAGTTAAAATGTTACGGACTAAAAATAAAATGTTAGAAGTTAAAACGTTTATGTTAGAGAAGTGTTATGGTCAAAGGTTAGAAGATAAAAATAATCTTCAGGCAGGGATTTTATTATTTTTGAAGATTTCTTTGAGGTCAAAACTTAATTCTAGTTCTAGATCTGTTAAATCGTGGCTTATAATAATAATAAAAAAAGCTATAACGTTTTAGACCATGCGAAACAAAGTTTTACGGTCCGCTTTAATAGCTTTTTTCAGTCTATTTAGTACATTCCTGGAAATTAATTTGTCCCATGATATCATATGATATCAGCTGTTATCAGTTGGTATCATAATTTATGACAATTTTTGTTTCATCTACTATCAGCTCCGATCAGTTTAAATCATATGATATCAGATGATATCAGTAAGAGAATTACAAACATCAATAATTGCCAACGAATAATGATGCAAACTGATATCAGATGATACCAGATGACATCAGATGAGGTCAGCTGATATCATATGATATCATGGGACAAATTAATTTCCACCACTGTATATTATTTAATTTGTTTTTAAAATCATTTACTGTTTTAGTGTAGTTAAGTTCAGCATATCAAGTCTCTTTACATAACCCGAATTTCTCAAGTTTTGAACGAGCTCGCTTTTGAATTGATTCTTTCGCATTTATGTCCTTTCTCAAGATAAGAATCCAAACTTTCACGCCGTATTCAAGTAAGGGCTGAACGAAAGATTTATAAAGTTTAGAGACCGACTCTTCATTTTGATATTTGAATGCTCGTATAATTAAACCTATTCTCGAGTTTGCTTTTTTGACACATGCGTTAATTTGAGCTATCCGCTTATGATACCCAAGTCCTTTTCAAGTACAGACTATTCGACGTTTTTTTTTGTTTAGGATGAATGAATGATGAGGATTCTGATTACCAACTATCGGGTTAAATTTTTTAGATTTTTGATTTTTACTTGCATTCTGGATAGAAATTTTCAAATAAGGCACGTATGTTTGAACCAGTTCTTCTAGTTATTGCATAATTTTACTTTCAATTCGTTGTTCAATACTCTACGCTCATTTTTTAAAAGTTTTGTCGTATTTTTGATGCAGTTTTAAACATTGAGTCGATTAATCACTGATTAATTTTCATTCAAGAAAATTTAGATCGATTTTGAAAAGAAAATTGAAATTTTGCGTTGCATGAAAAAATTATTGTAAAGATAATTTGAATGGGACATATTTCAAAAAATATTCCTACAATTAAATGCTAAGAACAATCAATTTTCAAAAAAATAAAAAATCAAGGTTAATGTTTTGAAGTATTTATAATTAATTGAGACATGAAGTTTGACAGAAAAGTAACTTTTCAAAAAAAACAAAACTTCCATTTTGTGGATGGCAAACAATTTCTTAATTTTGGCGTTGCATTAATTGGGTTAATTGGTTGAATTGATTCAAAAAAAAAAACAAGAAAAAAATTTTTTTTTTCTTTTAATCGGGAATTTGTGAATTAACCCAAATAAGCCAGCTTAGGTTTGAACAAAAATTACTTAAAACCAATGACTAAAAAAAAAGAGAATAAAAAAACAAAAAAATAAAAAAATAAAAAAAAACTTTAGCAATAATTAAATACTTTTCGAAATAATAAAAAAACACAACTTTAGATATCTTTTTCTAATTTGAAGATAAAACTCATAGACTACAAGGTTTGTCGATCGGTGATCTATTTTCCTTTTTTTTTTATTGTATGTTAACTACTGCGATAAGTAATGATCAAAATGTTAAAAGAGCAATTTATTTTTTTTCCATTTTTTTTTCTTTTTAAAGTGAAACAGATACATCATCATCAAACATCTTATTATTTTATATCAAATTGAGTTGAGCACCTAAGAGAATTTTGTTATTGTTGTTTTATTTTTTTGTATTACTCTCAGAAGAGTATACAATTGACCTCTCTTCTAAGAAATTTTTTCAGAATTCTGATTTTTTTTTGTTTCAAATTTCTGAAAATCGTTATTTTTGTTGTTTGTTTATTGTGTAATAAACTAATGTAACCAATACCAAGATAAGATTATTTACATTAAAAATATTTTGTCTTAAATCAAATTTAGTCAATTAGATTAAACGAATAAATATTTTGCTATTCAAATGAGACTTGGGTCTCATTTTTAAAACGGATTTATTACAAAATAATATAAAGTTTATCCAAGACCTTTTAACCATAAAAATTACAATTGCTTGTTAAAATTCTTAACTAGAAGATTAATGTAAGCGCGTGCTTTGTAGTTAGTTAACTTCAATAGATTGTAGTCAACGTTTGTAGATCATTTAGGCTCCTATAATGAACAGAAATCATATTTTCAGTGTTTTAAAATTACGCATCTCATTAAATAGGGTATTAATTTGTGAGCAATCCAAATCTATAAAGACTTGCTGAAGCTTATAATGTCTTTTTCTAAGGTTCTCGAGGAAGCGGAATCGAGATGGTAACGGAAATTGAACTTAAATATTTTTTACTCGATTAAATTTAGCATCTTAACGGATAGATCCAAATAATACTCGAGACATTTTTAAGTTTTTTAATTAATTAACAGTAAATTAAATAAGATTGAAAACTTAATTGTTCTTGATTATTACCAACATTTTAGAGAGCAGCATTGTAAAGTTTAGTTCAAAAAGTTCAGTTCATTTTTGAAAAATCGAAATAACTTTTTTCACAAAGGTTTTATGCTGACTCTGCGTATGTAAAAAAGTCTAATAAACTTTGTTACACCATTGGACGGCTTCTGCAAAAAACTCTGCAAACTAATTAAGCATTTATTTAAATATTGCAGAGGTCGCTCAATGGTGTAATGGTGAGGTCGCTCAACACTATTTTTCAAATTTCATGCTTTTCAAACACTTTGTCTTTTACTTCATCACACATCCTAACGCTTTTTCAAAAAAAGTAAAAATATCATTAAAATTACTGTAATAAAAAAATTGAATATAACTGTAATAGATTTAATTAATGGAAGTCATTATTTTAATGGGGGGGGGGTATCTCGACATGTTTGTTTAGGTTCCCAAAAAAACGACTCTTTTAATTCAATTTTCGGTAAATTTTTGGGGTGAATCTTATAAAGGCCAACATTAAGAAGAAAATCTGATTGTGCAGTTAGAAATTCAATCTCTATTTCTAGCTGTCCCTAAAATCCGGACACGACCGGACCGTATTTAACGGATAGCCTTTATTTCTAGCTACTCAAGGAAGTTGTAATTATTTTAGCAAAAAAAACTAAATTATTTTAATAGTTTAAGAATCTTGTGATAAAAGAACTGAAGTTGAATAAAAAAAAAATCTTGATTGTCCTAGAGGCGGTTTTATCAATTTGCGAGTAAGATTTAATCAAATTAATTTTTTGTGTATTGTATGAGTTTATCACATGCTTAAATCAAAATTAATTAAAACTTTCAATAACAAAAAAAAAAATTTATTTCGATTAGAAATAATTTTCTAAAATTGTTTTATTTATCTTAAGAAATTTTTTCTTGTTCTTTTTACCTTTTTTAGTTGTTGGTGACTGTCACGTTCAAATTAATCAACATATTTGGAGCATTAGGTCAAAGGAACGAGTCTAAAAAAAGTCAAATTGGTGTACTAAAGTTTTTCTAACTACTGATAGCTAACGTTGGTTCCTCAGCTTTTATAAATAGCTGATAACATTAAGTTTCAAGTAAATCAAAATTTTACGTAAATAAAATTTTTTTCTTAAATGTAAACTTAAAGTGAATTAATTTCTAGATTTACAACGAACAAAAAAAAATAATTCTCAATATCACGGGTAACCTTTTGTACCGAACTAAAGTTTTTCTTTTAAAAAAAAAAAGAATTCTCTTCAATAAGAAATTCAAATTTGATAATACATTTTGTTAAAATACAAAAATGCTATCATAAATCACCTTTTAATTATATCATTTTGTTTTAAATCAACTTTTAAGTTTTTCGTTTTTTTTTGTTTCTTTTTTTTTGGTTTTTGTTTATAAAATTAAATTCATTTAAACTTTAAAACCAGTTAGTTAGTATTAACATTTTGTTTAAATTAAACATTTTTATTTTTCTTATTAAAAATTAACTTAATTATGTTTTCATCAATAAAGTTACAAAATTCATAAGCACTCGTAACATAAGCCAAAAAATTTCTTTCATTTAAACCGAATACTCAGATTAATTAATCGTCTTTACATTAAAGCACTGCACGATTCAAGGAATTCCTGGTTTTCTGATTTGCTGAAAACGGTAAGGAATTTGAATTTGAAGAATTTTAGGATAGATTTGTATCATAGAGATAGAGTGATAAGTTAAAGATTACAGTACAATTTTTTCACTTATAATCATAGAACGGCGACATGAAGATTTTTACTATCTTAGTAATTGTAGGAGTTTATTCTTCAACTTGTAAAATTTTCAACCATAACTTTAATGAGCTGAAGCAGTTGCTTCACATTGTTTGGACACCCAAACATCAAGCTTTTCCTTGCGGCTATTCATGTTCTTTGCGCTGACTACGTCTTCCGTTAGTTCGTTCAGGTCATTTAAAATTCTATTTGGAAAAAAGTTGTCTAGCAAAACATTTTTTTGCTTGTTAACGTGTTAAACATTGGCTGTTTCTAGATAATTCGTATCTAGACACATGCTTTGTGGAATCACCTTTCTCTGCGTTGTACCTTTTTTATCTCATTGCATATCTTTTTCCAAATTTGCACACCATGAATTAATTGCGTGCTCTAAATGAAGCGTCAGTAGGGAACTATACAACAACTTGATTTTCTCGCGAGAAGGATACTTAAAGCAAGTAATTTAATATTCAAATTATTAACCGAGTTTTATTGCGGTATATATGATATATTGAATATATCAGGAAAACCGCAATTGATTAGGAATATATTATATTCCTATTATATTCCTATTTGTGGTTAGGGTGTTGTAAAAAACGAAATCTAAATGTCATCCTAAATGTGATTGTGAAAATAATCTAACCGTCAACTTATAACAAAATAATTTATAATTATGTTTACGGTATTCCTTCGTTCGATTATGCAGCACCAACCAAAATCCAAATTTTTAGGAAGGTTTTTTAACGATTAGAAAAATGTTAAAACATGCTTAAGACATTTTTCATACTTTAGTTTTGAAAGCAGAGTTTGCTTAGAATATTTTAACATAGGCCAATTGGCAAAAAGAGCTTCCCAAACTTTTGGATTTCGTGTTATGATGCTGCATAATAGAACGAGGGAATACGGTACAAGGTCTTATACAAAAAACTGTTAGTTCTTACTCATGTAGGATCTTTATTTAAGAATTATTTCCTGGGATGCAATGAAAGCATATTGGACACAATCTTCAATTTCTTCAATTTCATTAATTCATTTGAAGTACTGTATAAGCAAAGTTTAACAAATAAAACTTGGCCAATTAATAAAAATAATCTCAGAATCTGAATTCAAAAAGAAAACCTGTAGGATGTAGTAATTAAAATAAAGTTTTTTCTATTACTAAAACTCACATTTCTTAGTGTCTACATAACACTTTATTACTTTTTAGATAAGAAAAATTCCATGCTTTTGATAAGCAGAACACAAAAAAAAATCTTCTTTTTTTTCTGAATGTAATCTTTTTTTTGATATTTATCATTGAGAAGATAACTTAATTTTTTAAGGTAAATTTAACATTGAATTCATTAAAATGAGAGGATTTTAAATGAAATGGTTTTTTTGTCGTTGTTGTTGAGTAATCAAAAATAAATTGAAAATGGATTTTTTAATCAAGTGAAGATTGTTTAATGAAAATAAAAAATATTCTTTTTTTTAATTGATCTTTCGTTTTATAAAAATATTTTTACTCTAATTTTAATTAAAAAAAATCGATAATCGTTTATCAAATTAAATTATACTAACTATTAGAGAATATGCAATAGTTCTTCTTGGGTCTCTTTTCAATGGGTTTAAGAGGTTTCATTATTATAAGTCAAAGATTCCGGTTTGTGAAAGTTGTACTGTTGTACAGTGTTTTTATTTTAAAATTTGCTTTGCCAAAAAGCGCTAGGAAATGCTAAATTAAATAAAGTGTGAAACTAAGCGTTAGAAATTGTAGATAGGTGACAGCCGACGGGTTACAAACACTTTAATAGCGTGAGGCCAAGTGTGTGCTTTTTTATTTCTTAAGTTCCAATTGGAAAAATTTAAATACTCACTTTACCGTCAAGAAAAAATTGTGAAAAAATATTTTTTTACAAGAACTAGAACACCATGTAAGTGGCGCTTGTCCTTACGTATACCTAAGTTCAGGAAATTCAAAATATTATTGCTATCTGAGTTTCACTTTTTTGACTTAATCTTGACCCTTTGAAACTCTAAATTTGATTTGTCTGTTTGGGAGAAAAAAAATTATAAATTTTAGCACTATCCATGAGCTTTTTGCAGCCAAACGTCATTGTGCTTTATTTACACATTTTATTATTCATGATAGGAATAAGCTATTATTGATTTGAAGATATGGTATGATTAGTAGGTGTGGTGTAGCGGATAGCGTGTTCGACTCTTATTCAAAACGTCTAAGGTTCGATCCCGTGTGAAGCTATTTAGGAGAGAGTTCAATCATCTCTTAACATGCTATTCACGACTCGGGTCGAGTATAAAATTGCGCAGTTGCATCTGCAGTGTGATGATGCGTTTCGAGTATTAGTCACTCGGATAAGTCGCTACACTTGTAGAGATAGCTGTATTGCTTCTGACTTAGGCGAGAATAAATAATCTCAAACAATGAAAGCCAGAAAGCTACCATTTATGATGGGACCATGATCGGTGGAGGAAAAAATTCCTAAAGCAATACTCTGGCGAAAACGGTAAAAAAAATTGTAATTTTTCAGTCAAATCACTTTCCCTCTTATGGAACCTTCAATAACCAAATTTTTTTTGCAACTTCTTATACAAGAGACGATTCTCTTATATAAAATTGACTCTTTCAATTTTACTTAAACGAGTACCTTTTTTATACAGCCTACCAAAATTTTCAATTGTAATGAAACATTTATTTTTTTAAGGTCAAAAAAGTGAAATTCAGATAGCACTAAAGTTTTGAATTTCCGGAATTTTAAGTTTAACTAAAGATCTACTTGGAAAGTTTATTGAAAATAAGTCCCAGATTTACTTTAGATGTCATTTAAACCATTTAGACTTAAGTTTTACAACAGTTAGAATTTAAAAAGGATTCATCAATGAAAGGGATAAAAAAAGTTGCTCGGGAAAGCGACATAATATTTTTTAGAAATTTTAATCAACTTTTTTTCATTTTGGCGCTTTTTTGTTAGCTTTATCAGATATTCAGTTAAAATTTCCGAAAAATTCTGCTCAAAAACAGTCCTTGAGAAATCATTTCTTTTTAAGAAAATCTTTACTAATGAATAAAATACAATTATAAATAGTTTGGCAGAATTTTGAGACCCATGCTATGAAGAACGGCGCTTTTCATACTAACAAAACGATAACTATACACCCAACTAAATGCGAAGCTATGAATAATGTATTCGACTCCAAACGAAGTTTAGAATCGTTCGCATAATGCAAAACTTTATGAAGCTTAAAACCGGGTTCGTCCTTTTAGGACTCGCCAGTTTAGCGTACCATAATAATCTCAAATTCGTAATCTACACATACAAAAGCCAATATTTTAGGGGGTGTCCAAAATAATTTTTTCGCAATCGACATTTTGTCCTTGGTCATTAACAACCTTCTTTGTACAAAACTTTATACTCGTTATTCGCTAATTAAAACAAATCCCCCATAAGGATAATTTTTCAAAACATCTTAAACTAGATTTACTTTTTTTTTTGGTTTTTAATAATTTTATTATTTTTATATTTAATGGATTAATGAGATACAAAATTATCACATATAATTAATAATTAAGACTTTCTGTATCAAACATTAATTATTTTTTTATCGTTTGAGGACGCTTACCATTAGCAAAAAAAAGTGAAAGCTCCTTTAATGAATCATCATTTATAAAATATCTTTTAAAAAAAATTGGTCTTCAACTTTATTTTTCGTGTTGAGAGACATAAATTTAAGACTTGGTTTAAAAAATATTTTAGTCAAGGATTTAACCGGACTTTTAGAAGGAGGGTCGTTGATTAAGGTTCAGATTTGTTTTGTGGTAGGATTTTCATTTGAAAAAGAGTCTTTATTTATATTTTTAATCTTCCTAATTGACAAACAGGCAGCACAAGCCGAGCAGGGGTTTCTGAAATTCAATTTTATATTGTGATTAAGATCATTTTAATGTATTTTTTCCGGCTGTTATCTTTTCTTCAGCTGCTATAAGAAGTTGGCTGCTACCGCAAATTCAGAGGGCTTAAAAGGAAGGAAATTTGATTTTTAGTATAACACAAGAACCGGAAATTTAAGTCCGTTTACAAAGAGTCAAACTTTTTAACAGTCAATAAGATAATTAGTTTATTCTTTAAGGAAAATAATATTTTTATTCAAATTAAGAAGAGTGTGTGTGTGTTAATAACGAAAGACTATTCATTGTCAATCGTTCTGCTCATTTCCTTTCACATACTCTTCATTATAATTTTGTTGTTGTTAAAAAAAAAATAAAATAATAATAAAAAATCAATATTTTTTTTCCTTGTTTATTCGAAACTCAACAAATATAACTCAAAGTCCATTTCTCAAGTCCATCGCGCGCATAATTTATTATAATTAATTCGAAAAAAAAAAACAACAACAAAAACTTTTCAGTTTTCTGTTTAACAGAAACAGGGTCATTTACACGAAATTTTTTTTTTTTTAAACTTTTTTTTCTATTTGTCAAATCCGAGGAATTTTTGATCATTTTTATTTTTTTTCATTTTTTTCTAATTAATAAATTGATAAATATTTGTATTAATGGCGTGGCTTAAGTTTCTCGACTAAGATCAACTTTATTTTTTTTTTTGTGTTACTCCATTTTTAAATGTCGCACGCCCCTATTAATTTTTTACATTTTCAAACAACAACCAAAAAGTTAAGACTTTTGTGGTTGAGATTTGATGTTGATTTTTTGTCGTGTTTCATTAATCACTAAACTTTAAAATCTCTTTAATAGAAAATATGTAACTAAATCTAACACACGACATGCACCCGAGAATATTTTTAATAACTTTTTTAAATTTAGCCCTGCTAACATACACAAGTAAGACCATTTAGTTACTCAGATTTTTGACAGGATGATTAATTTTTTTTGTTGTTTTAAAAGGCTGCAGTTCAAAACAGTCTGAATACAAATTTTTATTGAACAAATCATACGAATTATTAATCGAACAAAATAAAAACGATACAAATTTTGTCAAATCGAATCAATTTCGTTTAAAATGTGACTTTAAGCTTAAAGTTGAAACAAACGATTCAAATCATAATTATCAAATAAAATGGTTCAAATTGGACCCGATTAATCTTGTTATTTTGACTGATTATAGTCATAATCAATTGGATCAGTTGAATGATCCTCTTATGAGTGATTTGAGTATTTATCCGAATGAAGTCGATACGTCAAACACTCATCAGCTGAGTTTATCATCGAATTTAATATTTAATTATAGAAGTGACAAGAATTTGTTGCACAAAATAGATGGAGTTTATTTATGTAAATTGGATCAAAAATTTAATCAAACATCGTCGAATATAAAACCTATTTTTTATCAGTCTGTACAACAAATATCGGTTAATGGTAAGTTACAAGACCATTTTTAATCGTAAAACTGTTTAAAACTGTTAAAAATTCTGAATTTCAAACGATTTTTTGTTCTACAGTAAAAAAATGGAATGTCGGATTTTCGACTCGATTTTCTTATTCTCCATACTCGAAAATATAGGGTTTGGCAAAATTTTAGGAGAGGTCCAGAATTATTTTTTTGGCTGCAGGGTTCCGAAGTCAAGCAATCCTTAAAGAAGTATGTCATTTTAAAACGTTTCACTTGAATCGAAAATAAATCCTATATCAAAAATAACCATATTTTGTGATAATGAATCGAATTTCCTGCATGTTAAGAGAAAAAAAAATCGAAATAAATATAAATTCCGCGGAATATTTCGGAAAAACAGAAAAATTTTAGGCATTTTTCAGTTGTTTTGGATCTACTTTTTTGTTTACCCATAAACCATAGAATTTCTATACATATCCTGGAACTAGACAAAATTCTGAACATTTTGTTGGTTTTACTTTTTTCAATTTTTCAAATCAGTCGAAAAAATCAAAGATCACTAAGATGATTTTCCTTTTTTTGAGCTTAAATTCGTAATCCTCATGCATGAAACGAGTCGAAAATCCAAAATTAAGATAGTGTGGTAAATTTACATTGCGCGAACTTTAGATGACAGATAATTAACATTCGTTTTTGAGCCCTAGAAAAGAATTTTTTACGGTCTAAATGTGTACTTGGCTTGTGTAAAATTTCGTCCTCTTTCATATCATAAATATCACATAATTGGAAATTTGAAATATATCCTTGTAGTTTGCCGATATTGGAATGAAATTCTTTATCGCCCGACAACAGAATGTTTTCATTAAGGGAAAAAACGTCTATTAAGTCAAATTTAAAAAATCGTGAAACAATCTTTGTGTATTCAGTTATAACCAACTTATTTATAACCCATTTTGGATGCATCATCAAAGTTTACAAAAACAGATTTCCCGATCTCCATAGATCAATAGATTTCAGATTTCACATAAACCATGTGAAAATCATACATATTCTGATAGAGCAAGGATTTTTCTACAAACTAATAAGCCAAACTTATTTTTACCAAAAAGCCCATTTTAAATATATGTTGGCTTATTACTAAACTAAACTAGAAAAAAAATGTGAACGAAATTTATGGGTCCTACTAAAAAGCTTATCCTCATTTTTCGTGAAATTTTTGACCTCCGATGTCTTTGTTAGGTGTCCCTTTAAAAGGCTGACTTAACTAACTCTTGTAGAGAATTTCTAAAATTTATACAGTCAACTCGCGATAATCCGTATACAGTTTAATCCGAATAATTTGACATTCGAACAGAAATACCCGGGCTCGGAGCCCTTTCCGATACTATTACATGTATTTGATTATCCGTAGATTTTAATCCGTACAACAATTTTCTAGGGCTTTTTGTATACGGATTATCGCGAGTCGACTGTACCTTTTTGACTCCTGTTTTTTTTTACTAATTTTTTGCTTTTTAACATTGAGAACATGTCTATGAAGTCAGATTTTGAATATTCACCATGGCTTTTAGAAATATGACAGCTTTGAGGCCACTCTTTTTCAAACCAAAATATCTTGAAAACTAAAAGAAATGAGAGGTCGGGGCCTAATTTTTTGGAAAGCTCAAAGTCTCTTCTATCAGATAATTGAAGGTCGATTGGGAACAAAAGATTTATTTTCCGTTTTTTTTGGGGGGTCAAAAATTTCACGAAAAATGGTACTCATCCTTCTACTAGGACCAAAATTTTGGACTTAATTTTTTTACTCATTTCTTCAAAAGTTAAAATTTTTTTTTTAATTTTTAAGAGTTGAAATCCAGTTTTTTGAAACAAAATGAAAATTTTGATTACAAAATAATACAACAGACCGGAACACGAATACTACTACAAGTCAACTTGAAGCCAAGCTATTCCAAACTAATATACATTCTATCAAAGTAATTTCGAACATAAAAACCTTCTAAATTCGGTCTAACCTTATTTAATTTTTAAGAACTGAGAGTGGTCAAGCAGTTAATAAAGGAAAATTTCCAAACTTACAACCAAATTATAACAAACAATATTTTTTGTTCGAAACCCTTGAACCATCAACAAATTACACATTCGAAATTTTAACAAACTCAGAGCCACGAGCACTTCAAAAAGTGTTTAGTCTTAATTTAACAACATTAAAATTTGACCAAAAAAGCTACATGTTTCAAGAGTACGATTACGACGCTGATATCGATGATGACTCGATTGACTCGTCTCTTAAACGAGTAATTAACTGTGATTCAAATGTAAAAGAATTCGAACCCGAAACAAAAAATTCTGATTCTCTTTTTTCTAAAATTAAGAGCAAAAAAAAATCTCAGATAATAACAATTAATTACTCTTCAAAGCTCTTAGGGGTTTTACTCAAAGACCAAGTCAAAAATTCAGACAAACACTTTAGTCTAATTCAACATGAAAATTTTCAAAATTTTTTTGAGTTGGTCAAATTCCGACAATCGACCCGTAACTTCTTGATAAACTACGATTGTCTTAAACAATTTAAACAGCTAAAATCAAGTCAACCGTTGTGTGTGTTTAATTTAGAGAGTCAAATTGAATCAGAGAGTAATGAAGACTACGATTATGATGATTCACTATCCCCTCAAGATGAAGATGAAGATTTGTTCAGTGTTCACTCTTCTGTTAACATACCAGATGATGATTCAGTACTACACGTTGCGTCACAGTGTTTAAAAACATCAAGATCAATTCGTACATCAAACGGACGGTCTTTAATCGAAAATTTAGAGAGTAATAAAAGTATGCCTACGAACACGACAATCAAATTTGTGCCTATAACACGTGTTCAAGTGTCTGAACCTAAAAAAGCCGAGGTAAAACAATTGTCTTCGTACAAAAAAAGTACATTTGATTCACTTGTGCCAACTTATCTTCAAAAACACATGGCCAATATAAACAATTGTCAAATAATTAACAATAAAGAAATAGAATTTCATATAGAGAGTAATAAAATAACGGATAATATAGCTAGTAATGGTCGCATACCACCGCAAATAAATCGTATTGAATTTGTCAATAGAACTCTACCGTATTATTATTACATTGAAATATATAGTTCGGATTTAAATTTGTACAAAAATGTACCACCGTTTGTGCAACGATTTAGAAATATTCAGAACGAAAAAATTTTGATGAATTTTTCAAAGTTTAAACTCAAAATTTATAATTCAACACAGGTAATGGATTTTTTTGTTACATTTGACCTTTTGTGTTGGTTCTTTACTCGTCGACTCTTGATAGATTAATAAATAATTAATTTAAAAAAAAAACAAACTTTCATGACCCTCTATATTTCGACTTGGATGATAATTGATTGCGTAAAAATTAAGTTACTTTCAGATCAAAAAGTTTGTAAATTACTCTCGAAAACAATAAAAAATAAAAAATCGAGTGTTATTGTAAGACCCTTGGGGAATTTTTAAACAAAATACACAAAATTAAGGGGTCTCTAATATAAAATAAAAACAATAAGTTTTTTTTTAATATTTAATCTATTGAATTGATGGGCATGTCTCCAACTTCCCATGGCATAAGAAAATATGAGAACCAAATCTTATGAGGCTTGTAAAAAAAGTTGTAAAAAAATATTATTTCTTTTGATAACCATTACATTGTTAAGAGAAAAATCCTAGGACGTTGTTTAATCGATAGAAATAGATGGATAAATGAGGTTGCAAATACCATTTCTTTTTTTCATAAATTTTAGTCCAAATTACAATTGAAAAGGGAGTCTTAAAAAGTAATTTTCATTGTAATGATTATGATAAAACTTTAAAGGTTACGGTTTCAATGGTGAAAGGTTATTCTTGGATCCTCATTCTTGAAATTTAATTTTTCGATTCGACGACCGTACATGAACGTTCATGAAGGTACAAGAATGAGCTTTCACCATCAAAGCCCTTTCTGAGAATCAAAGCTGACGGGACTTGTTAACAAAAAACTAAAAAAATAGGCCAATTTTTAAATATTTTATGGGGCCAACTCATTTTTGATATTTTTTTGGGTTAAAAATTCAATTAGCATTTGAACAATTTTACTCTCTTTCAGGATTTGTATAATATACACTCTCCGAAAATAACTTATCACATGATATCATATAATATCAGCTGACCTCTTCTGATTTCATCTGTTATCAGTTTCATTGGCAATTCATAATGTTTATAATTCTCTTAATCATATCATCTGATATCAAATGATTTAAACTGATATCATTATGGTCATAGATATCAAATGACATCATCTGGCAAGTTAATTTCCGGCGCTGCATATCATATTAATGTAATTATTTAACATAAATCTAAACGATAGACTAAGAGCAAATCATGCTAGCTCATTCAAGTAAAGACCACTAAAGTTAGACAAAAATTGAAATTTTTTACGAGCCCCTAAAAATTTGCCAAGTGTAAATTTTAATTTATGAGGGACACGTACATCAAGTCGGTTTTTGTAAATTCAGATAGCGTGGAAACTTTCGATTGAATTTCATATTTTATTTATCAAAACAAACATCCCAAAGTTAATGCATATGACCGTATCGTACCATCCAACTGTACTGTACCGTACCGGAAAATAAAATTTAAAAAAACAGTTCGGTGGTATGGTACGGTTGGATGGTACGGTATGGTACGCTCCTGTAGGGTTCGGGGTACGCCTTTTTTCAGGAGCCGTGAAGTATATATTGAGCGATTACATCAAAATTTGAAATTTTTTTTTAACTTTCAGAGGTTTGTCTCGATTAATAAAATATCAATTTTAGAAAAATTTTTTTAACCCAGTTACCCATGTTTACTTTAAAAAAAAAAAGAGAAGAATTATCCCAAAGTTTATTATCAAGGAAGTGAATCAGGAATTAAAATAAAATCTAGACATGTGTTCATCTAGAAAATCAACATGTCTCTTTGATTGCAATTTAATCTCGAAACAACAAAAATATCGAACATAATCCGTCTAATTAAAATAAGATAAATTTTCAAGCGGAAAATTGCAAACAACAAGAAAATAAAAATAGCAGCATGAAATCTTATGAATTTAATTAGTATCGAATTTCACTAGTAGACTTAATTATAAATTCGTACCAAAGGTCATTTAATCGATTCATTACATTTTCTCAGAAAATGAAGGATCCTTAAAAAATATTTTTTTTCGGAAGATTAAGTTTAACAAGACCGGACAGAATTTTATTAACTTCGGAAATATTTTTTTAAAAAAAAATGAAAATATCAAATCTTTTGTTTTTTGCCCTTTACAACAAAAGACAACACGCTATCTCTCTCTCTCTTTCTCGAAAATGCAAATTTTGACAATCGATAAAATGTTAAAACATAAATAAACAAAAAAAACAAAAAAAACTAACTTAAAGTCCCCGCTTCATGTAATTTATAACTAATTATAACAAAGACGATTATTGACTCGGGATTATATTTTTTTTTACTAAACCAAACGAAATAAATAAACAAACGAAATTAATGATTTTTTTTCTCTCTCTTTCTAAGGTTGTGAAAGCAAATTTGAGTCTTTCGAAAACACCAAAATTATTCGAAATAACTAAAAAAACATCGACTACATCATCTACATCAACTAGTCCATTACAATTGGTCAAAATAATTGATGAAACCGAATTGAGTAGCATTGTAAAAGTTAAAAAAAGTGTTGTTGAAGACACTAGTTATGAGACTACGGACGATTCAATAATTCCAGTTGATGATATTTCATTAGCTGCACGCTTTAATCCACAACAATCGTCGTCACAAAACGATATTTATGTCTTTAGAGTCAAAATTTTGTCCGAGGACAACTCAAATTTGAATGAATTTGATGTTAATGTTAATTGTAAAAAAATGAATACTAGTCTAACATTAAGCTCTAATAGTCCTAATGACCCAAGCCAAAATGGTAAGTCTTCATACTTTTTTATTTAGTCACTTAAACCCTCGACTTAAGTTATAAAATTGTGTTGTCCAACTAGTTTGTTTTTTTCATTTTTTTCGATCGACCCAGTTCGATGACGATTTTAAACGCTTGTCTCAGAAATTCGTCAAAAAAAAAATTGGTCAATCACGAGAATTTTTTGTTCTCATTTCATTTTATTTTTTTTTGTTTATTTTGTTATTTAAAAAAAATATGTTAACTAGAATTATTGATTTTCCGTTGTGTCTTTTGTTTTTTCATAAAATGACCAAAAATTATGCACGAAGTAAATTTGATGAGTATCAAAAGGAGTCTAATATAAGTCTTAGCAAATGTGAAAGATGTAAGTCTTGTTTTATTTACCTAATGACCCGATCGAAGAATTCATTGAAAAAACAGGACTTTGTCCATTTGAAACATAAATTTGTTTATAATGAATTTATACCGAACTTTTGATGACAAGCGTATCTGCATTGAAGCGTAGCGTACCCCCTCCGAAACTTAGCGTACCGTACTAAATGTACCAAAGTGAAGCGTCTGATTGAGTACGGTACAGCACGCTTTGCCTTCCTGTTGATACGCTTCACTTCGGTTTGTTGTCTACCAAAAGTTTGGTAAAAGTGCAGTATTAGTTTTACCTCTGTCGACGTCAATTTAAAGGCTTTAAAAAGTTCCTGTAGAGCTCTAGTTCTAGTTAAATATGTCGTAAGTCTCTCTAAGAAAAATTTTATAGCATTGGTAACATTTTATTTATCGAAACAAACCTCTCTAAGTGCAAATTCGGTTAACAATGTCAATTGAAAAATGTCTACTAACTTTGAAAGATTAGTCTCGATTAACAAAATATGAATGTTAGGAAAATTTTTTTAGGATGTGATCCGGCAAGCGATTCTGTAATTTTTAAGCTATGACATAAAGCCATTATTTAATTCTGAGACCGAGAAATATTGGGTCAAATAGACCATAATTTTTTATTGAAAAAAAAAGCGGACCGTACCTTAGCCAATTTGCACGGGCTAAATATAATGAGTAAAAATATTTTAATAAATAGTACTCATCAAAAATTTTCTTTACCTCAATTCTTTACACCACACGATTTTGACAAAGTTTTGACTTCTAGCTTAAATTTAAGTTGAGGTTTTACTTTAAAATTTACTTAACTAAATTTTTTAATTTCCTAACAAGATGCAAGCAACTCATTTTTTGGACTTGTAATGACAATTTTATGCGCAGTCATAATTGTTATAGTCGGATGCTTGTTTTGTTTGATCATGAAAAGGTACTTTTTATTTATAATACAAAAATTTATTTCAACAAAGAATTAATAAAAAATTTTTTTTTAGAAAATATGGACTAAACGCTCCCAACTACCTTCTTAACTTTAAAAACAATTTATTCTTCAAAACACCTGATATCGATCAAAATCTAGCCAAAAAATCACGTACATTTCAATATCAACATCATCAATACCAACAACAACAGTATCAATTAGAATCTAATAGTAAAAAGCCAAATTTAGTGTCATCGAGTGTACCAAAACCATTGTACCAAGTCAAACCACCATCATTCAGTTACAATTACGGTAAGAAAAAAACCTCTTTTTTTTATCACCCTCTCCATGTGTTTTCTTTTTTCTGGAATATTGAAATTAAAATGTTTAGTTCGTTTGTTACAAAAATGGCGAAACCGACCAAACGATGCGAGTATCATAAACTATTCTCTTTCGTTGTCATCATCAACAAACACTAGTAAAATAAACATAGACGAATCGAGTAATTTATTAAAACGAATACGTCAATTTTTCAAATTAGACGATACAAATGAAAATTTTATGTGTTTAACTAAACCTACTTCGACTGGTACATCATCGTCTAGTTCGTCGCCTTTAGTTATTTTTAGCCGACCAAAAAGTAATTGTTCACCAATCGGATCGACTGATTCGACCATTACTGATAATCAAGCTAAAATAGAGACTAGTCTTTTTGTTTATAAAGGTTATTCATTAATTTTTTTTTGAGTGTTTAGTTGTTTTGGGTGTCGTAGTAGTTTTTATTTAACCGTTTAATATCCCCGTTTAGCTTTTTTTAACATTTTAGATCTAACCCATTAATTTGATAATTTCATTCAGAGTATAATCTTTTTTTTTTTTTTCTAGAAGACAATGACGCAATACCAATCGAAGCATTCGAAGATTACGTCAATAAAATGCATATCGATGGTGATTTTGGATTTGCTCAACTATACGAAGTAACTTATCCTTAGTCAAAAAAATTCAAAATTTTTTCAATATTCATGTTTGTAGGAAATAACAAATGCAACTAAAGCGTATTCGTTTAGTTCTGATGTGTCACTTTACGATTGTAATCGCTGCAAAAATCGTTACTCGAACATTTTAACATGTAAGTTTTGAATTGATTTTTTTTTTGATTCTCTAATTTGATTTTTTTGTTAATAGATGAGCACAGTCGAGTTAAACTATCTCATGATGAAAGAGACGAGTCTTATGGGTACATTAATGCAAATTATGTCGATGTAAGTACTTTAAAAAAATGACGTTTAAATAGGTCCAGCTATTAAGACTAGTGTAGGACCTGAAAGTGCGAAAATGTTAAGGATTGGAATGGATTGAAAGATGTATTTGTATTTATTAGATGAATTCTAAAACTAAAAAATAATATAAAATATGAAAAACTACTGGTATTTATACCCTAAAGCCTGAGATTTTCACTCTTCATTTTCATTGACGTCATTAGATATCTCATCTTCCGATATCATAGCTTACGTCATCTAGTGTTACGTACAGTCGCGTAGCTAGAGGGATCAGCGCCTCCTCCCTGGAATTTCATAAAAATATCCCTTATAAAATGCAAAAATGAGGCTTTTTGATCAAAATTTAACTTTTCGACACACCTGTCAAAAATTTTCATTATTTCTAGCCATGGGAGAAATAATGTATCCACTTCGCTTAAGTCATACTCTTGTTCCAATTCGTACTCTTGTTCCAATGGACAGAGCCTACCGCGTTCACTTTCTATCTAAAAGTTTTAACGTACCATGACCTTGTTCCATTCTAAAATTGTAAAGAAAGCTTACTTACTGCTACTCAAATAGGTAATAACCAACTTTGACCCAACTAAGCTAAAATTATAACAGTAACATTTTGAAAAGAAAGCATATATGGATATTGTAGACCTCATAGCCAAAATCCAAAATGAAACCCTAGTTGTCGTTATAGAACGATTCCTAGAGGAGTAAATCAGGTTTAGTTAATCAAGGAAACCGCTTTTGAATGCAATGGTTCAAGAAAGACAACCATGGTATTATTTTGTAGCAGGCTATGAGATCCAGTTCCCGTTTTAGTACAGTTGCGTCAGAAGTCGGTTATCAATACCACTACTCAATCATCTCTTTTTAATAAAAAGCACTCTCGGTTCCAACTTGTTTAGTTACACAAACACTAGTTTCAACATAGATTAAATATTTTTAATCTTTTATTTTTTTTAAGGGTTATCAAAAACCGAACGCGTACATAGCAACACAAGGTCCAATGCCAAATACATTTGGAGATTTTTGGCGTATGATATACGAAAAAAATTGTAGTATTATTGTAATGATAACAAATGTAAAAGAAAAAGGACGGGTAACAAAAAAAAAATTTTTTTTCTAAATCCCCTTTCAAAAAACTTTATTGAACTTCTATGTTAAAGATAAAATGCGATCAATATTGGCCAGAAGAAGGCTTTGAATTCTACGGAAATTTACAAGTCACACATTTACACACAATCATTTACGCTTTTTACACAAAAAGAATTTTCACTATTAAAATAAAAAACACTAAAAAAGTAAAAAAAAGATTTTATTATCTTGACCCTCGAACACTTTTAAACTAATTTTCTAAATTTAGCGCTCAAGTGTTGAACGATTGGTATATCAATACCACTTTACCGATTGGCCAGATCATGGAGTTCCTTATTACATTCTTCCAGTGTTGTCGTTTATAAAAAAATCAGCTCGTTCGAATCCAGAATTTGGTGGACCTATTGTTGTCCATTGCAGTGCTGGTGTGGGTCGAACTGGAACTTACATTGTCATTGACGCCATGATGAAACAAATAAAACACAAAAAAACGGTTAATATACACACATTTTTAAAACATATTCGACATCAACGAAATTACCTAGTCCAAACCGAAGAGCAGTTCATTTTTATTTACGATGTGTTAATCGAGTCTTATAAAAGTGGCGAAACTGAATTGACCGAGACCAACATTAAAACTTATTTGAATAGTCTTAATTTACCGATTAACCAAAATGGAACCAAGTTAATTGACCGACAGTTTGAATTGATTGTCGAATTTAAACCTAAAGACTTTCAAATATCTGCTGGAAATATGGAATTTAATCTCGAAAAAAATCGAAGTCAAAAAATTTTGCCTGTTAACAACAGTCGGGTGGTGTTATCACGTAAACCGGGTGTCGAAGGTTCAGAGTACATAAACGCAACTTATTTGAATGTAATACACCTTTTTTAAAACTAGAAACTTGTTTTTAACATTAAAAATTTTCAAAGGGTTGTAACCGTCAAGACGAATTTATCATAACCCAGTATCCAATGGAACGAACAAAATCAAGTTTTTGGCAAATGGTATGGGATAATAATTCAAATCAAATAGTTGTTATAAACTCTGATGAAACAGAAGAATGTGAACCTTATTGGTTTCCAATAGGCGAGGCTATGAAATGTGATAGCTTTACAGTAATTTTAAGAGAAGAAAATTTTGACATGGATTTTGCAGTACGTGAATTTTTGTTACAATCAATCGATGAAGATTATGAATTCACTTGTAGAATGATAACAGCTAGTTATTGGCCTGATAGTTGTACTCCGATAAAGACAGCGTTTGACCTCATTAGTAAAGTTAAACAATTCCGTTCACAATTGATGAACACTAATAACAATCTTACAATGGCGTCGAATTTTGCTAATTATAATTCCAATCTTTCACCGATTATCGTTCACGATTTACTCGGTGGACACAGGGCGGCAACTTTTTGTGCCCTTTACACTTTTCAAGATCTCATCCAACTAGAAAACAGTTGCAACGTTTACGAAATCGCAAAGATGTATCATCTCAAACGTCCTAACATTTGGCAGAACAAAGCTAATATAATGCTTCTATACGAGGCTGTTGATAGTATCTTTGAAGAAATAAACTCGAGTAATCAGTATCAATTTAAAAATTACTTGAACATGAATATTGAGAATCATTTTAATTTTATGTACTCGCAATCGATGTCTTTGGGAAATTTACCATCCGGTCCATCAGTTATACCCCAACAGTCAAGCACTGCTACCCTTCCAAATTTATCAAATAAATTCACACATAAAAATTTAAGTGAAACAATTGGATCAAAATTGCACGGGTTCCATAAAAGTGAATCTCATGACGCGGTAATTAGGACGCCGGCAAAAGGAGTACCCTCGAAACCAGAACGAAATTCAGTTCTTATTGATTTTCCTAAAATTTTGCCATTCTTACAAAACGATGGAGGGAAATCATCTAAAAATGAGTCAACATTTGGGACTAAACGAGCACGAAAATTTATGAATACAATGATGATGAAAAGTGCGACGTTTAGAAAAGCGCTTTTTCCATTAATAACCGGTAATGGTAGAAACGAAGTGAAATTGGACAACGCTGAAATTGAGAACGCTGTACGAAAAGAAATTGAATTAAATGTAGATGCTAAACCATCGGTTATTATATCAATGTCCGAAGGTACGGCAACATCGTCTGCAGCTGCTTCGTCTTCGTCAACATTCGGCTTATCAACTACGGCTATAACAGCCAATGAAACAATTAGTTCAAAGACACTTAATCCTAAAAGTCAATCGAATTCGAGTCTTAACAAGTTACCGTCGACTTCCAAAGCAATTTTCAAATGATTTTTGTAAATAAAATCGAATGATAAAAGAAAAAAAAATTCGTTTTTTTTTTTTGTATATTTATGTCCTAGTCGATGTTAATTGTTTCTTTTTTCTGTTATATTCCAAAAACGCTTTGGATTTCAAAAAAAAAAATCAAAATTACCGATAATAAAATGACTCTTTTTTTTTTTTTATTTTTTAAAAAATTTCAAATATTTTTTGTAATTATTTTTTTTTTTCCAATTTAAAAAATTATTTTTTTTTCGTTTTTGTTTTTAAGACACATTGTTTAAAAAGAATTTATAAGTTTTTGTCAAACAAATAAATATTTATAACTAAAATTATTATTTTTTTTAAATGTGCCATCTGTAACTGTATGTACGCCTCTGAAAACCCAAGGAAATCATTTCTTTCATGAAGTTAAAAAATCAAAATTGTACAGTACTGCCACGATTTTCTGCTTTACAAAAATTCACATGAATTTAGGTTGTACCTAAAACACGGAATCGAATTACGGAACACATTATACGGAACATGCTAAACAACGGATTATTTTTTTACGGAATACCTACTAAATTACGTAACTCGGAACATGTTAAAATACGGAACAAAAAGAATGATAATTATTTTATAAAAATCTGGTCAAATTATTTTACTAACAAACATAGTGTTACTTTATTTAATTTTTTCCCCTGACCGGAACGACTTACGCCAAACTAGAATGAACCGATGGCTTCACTTGCTACCTTTGCCCCTTTCGGAATCCTTACTTTAAGTCACAACGACTCGCAAACCTGCTTATTTTTTTTATTAACCAGTCCTATTTGGTGGCGAAGGGTTGCGCCCATCTGGAGTTACAATGCTGCACATCCGCATTTCTTTGTGCTTTATGTGCAAGTTGTTTACGATTTATCTTTTATAATATTGCATTTGAAATCATACGATGACCGAAAATTTTCTAGCCTAGCGGGAATGGTATCTTCGACCCCTCGCTCCTTAACTCGACTAACCCCACTCGGTCATGCTCTCTCTCTGAAGAGAAAAATAAAAATCGTAACATTTTATGTACAATCGTTGTTAACCGATGACTCATCATCTCGTTAAAATTAACTTGAAAAAAATTTTGAGTAAAATTTTTGACCCAAAAAAATAAACTCCGACACGTTACTTTAAGCTTTTGTTTAGCTTAAGTTATTGTCATAATGATTGATTTTTTTACCAGTTACCATCGAAATTTTTTCATTAGTAATAGAATTTTGTTAATTTTTTACCGATGATATTTTACAAAAAAATTAAAAAATTCAAAAAAAATTTAACAATTTAGTAATTTTCTTTTTAAAATTGATTGGTAGAATCAAAAAGCTAATTTTATCCATTGTCTTTCTTATTTGCATTATTATAAACCAAAAACTCTAGAAATTATTCAAATTGTGATAGAGATTGGAAAATTTTCAGCATTTACAATGATCGAAGACAGGATGAGAAATTTCCAAAAAATTCAATTACCAGGTGGTCATCAGATATTTTTTTTGGGTCATTCAAGTTAATTTTCTGACCTGTATACGCGTATACAAATATATATTACGTAAACATAATATGTATACGACTAAGGCATTCGTATACAAATTCATTTGAAGGCTAATCGAAATTGCCTAAGTAAAAAAAGTATTGTTACCGACCTTCGACAGTTACACGAGCATAGCCATAATATTTTAAGGAAAACTTTACAGCGTATTTATTTATTTATTTGTAAATCTAGTCGAGCAAAGGTCCTTCAGACAGCGTAAAATTAATTTCTTTTTTATAGGACAAATTAGCGGCAAATTAAAAAATTACACGGACTGTCAATTAATTCGACGATCAATTAGTAAAAGTTGACGGACAAAAGAAATAAAAACGGATTTTACCTGGACATAAATTAACGGACTATAATCCGTCAAGCAGACAAGACCCTAAATATGTATACGCGAATACATAAAAAAAAATTTGTATACGAATGCCTTAGTCGTACACATATTATGCATTCGTAATACATATTTGCATATGCGTATACAGGTCGAAAAAAAGGTTAACATGACTCATCTATACCCGATCGTTAAGAGGTTTTGGCAAAGAACATCAACTGATCACAACATCATACTCGGAAAACGGTAAAAAAAAGGGAATTTTTCAGTAAAATCACATCTAGTGATTATACCCTTTACCCTTGTATTTTTAATCATCTGCTTAAACTACAAAGGATTTTCTTCAAATCTCAGGAGCGAATTTTTTTATTTATTTTTATACTTTATTAGCACAAGATGGTTACTTGACATAATAAGTTCAAGTAGCCTAAATAAAAATTTACTAAAATTATATAAAAACTCTATTGATGATAATTTCTGACTTTAAATTATTTCAGGAATCACTCTAAATTTACAATATTAACTTAATCAAAGTTTTAAAATCGTATAATTTAATTAGTCAAGACTTGCGTGAAGAATGTTTCAGTTTTGTTTACAAATGAGTATGGTCTCTTAAAGCAGTTTAGACAAGATTATGGAACTAAAGCATTAATCAACAGACTCTAAGATATATTTTATTTAAAGCTGATCATGATGAAACTTGGCAATATATATAAAATGGGAACTAAAATATTACAATATCAATATTTTTTTATTAAGAAAAAATAATTTAATACATTATATTGAATATTTTAAAAATACAGCATTTAAAAAACTAAGATTTTTTTTTAATTTATGAATACGTTTCTCTGTAGACCCATCCTTGAGGGTATTTTTTAAGAAAAAATTTTCTCGATTCATCGTAAATAAATAATAAAACACCAAATGGAATTGACATAAACCACCACAAGATTCTTTGAAACAACAAAAAAATTGAATGACTTATTTTATACTACCGTGGTCGTTCACATGTTCCAAAAATGAACGTTCAAATGTTTTCATTTGAATTCATAAGCGTTCAAAGATATTCATTGAATTCAAATGAAAACATTTGAACGTTCATTTTTGGAACATGTGAACGACCACGGTAGTACTTAATTTTATTAATTTATACCTTAGAGGACACATTTGAACAATATCATTAACCCATGGTGTGTACACCAAAAAAACTGCTAAACATATTTCCAAAACCATTCCCATATTCAAAGCTATGTTACTTAAAAATAAAATTAAGAAAATTGTGTTTTTAAGGTTTTTCTAAAAAGGATACCCCATTCCTTGAGTGAATATAGAATTTTTTCTTGTTTTACAAACCAATAATGAAAACATTTGAACCATTACTACTGATACAAAAAATCCTGTTTGACTGGTACGCTCTAGTGTTTTTCTTTGCTCATAGGTCTTGAATACAAAAAATTTAGTTTTCATTGAAATTTTTATAAAGACAGCCTGGATGGAATTTATGAAATATTGGAACGATTGTTAAGTTATAGAGAATCTTTTCCTCAACAAACCGAGGATTCAAAATCAATTCCAAGAAAGTTGTATTCACCCCATCAGGTCGTTTTATTTAAAATACCCATTCTTGTCCAAAACTATCTTGTAAATCATTAACAGATTTTGAATTCCATTCTCTTCTGATTCCTGAAAGTCTTGCTGGCATAAATCCGTTTTGAGCCATTATTATAGTATACGTAAAATATCCAGCAGTCGCTATAATCATACCATATTGCATATAAGACAGGAAAATCAAGCTTTAAAATTTTAAAATTTTACAATAAAAAACTTTGAATTTAACTTTAAAAAAATACTTTTGGTTCACTAGGCGGTCTTTTTTGGAATTTCTAGGAGGTCGTTTCATAATATCAGTCTCTGACTTTTCATAGACCAAAGATATTGAAGGAATCAAATCAGTGCCCAAGTCAATACACAAAATTGTTATCGCTCCCAAAGCTAATGGAATATTTCCAATTACATAAACAATGAATGGCGCCAATTCGGGAATTTTTGACGATAAAGTATATGTTATTGATTTTTTAAGATTATCAAAAATCAAACGACCTTCTTCAATCGCAATTTCTATTGATCCAAAATCATCGTCTAGTAAAATCATATCAGCTGCTTCTTTGCTTACATCGCTTCCTGCAATGCCCATCGCAATTCCAATATCCGCTTTTTTTAGAGCTGGTGAATCGTTAACACCATCTCCAGTCACTGCCACAACGGCTCCTAAACGTTGACAACTCTCCACTATTTTAACTTTTTGATAAGGCGTTGTCCTTGCAAACACAATCTCCGGATAACGACGCAAAATCTTATCCAATTCACTATTCTGTAAATTTTTAAGCATATCACCAGTTACAACAGCTGCTTTAGGAACACTTTGTTCAATTGATGTTACATTAACCCCGTATCTTTCGGCAATGTCTTCGACTGTCTCTGTAGTTATAATACCAACTGATTTAGCTATTGCTTTTGCTGTTAATGGATGATCTCCAGTTATCATTATAACACGTATACCAGCTGTTTTGCATTTTTCAACAGCATCAGAAACTCCGGCTCTAGGTGGATCGATCATTGAAATTAACCCAATAAATCTCATTTTATTCATTGGAAAATTAGGCTCTTCTTTGTCGTTTAATTGAAAATAATAATCAACTGTGTAAACTTCTGAGTCCAAACGAAAATCACAAATAGCTAGTACTCGTTCTCCATTTTTAGCAAAATTGAAACAAGCGTCTTCGATTTTTTTACGCATTGAAGAATCGAGTTCTATATTTTGATCGTTTATTAAAATTTCAGTAGATTTTTCAACCAAAATATCAGGAGCACCTATCATGACCACCAGTAGTCTATCGTCATTGTCATTCTCGAATGTACTGAATACTGATAATTGATATTTTTTGGTCGAGTTAAATGGAATCTCAAAAATTCGATGATTTTTTTGACGAAAATGAACAACATTTTGTTGTGTTATTTCCATGAATTTTAACAAAGCAATCTCTGTCGGATTACCTTTACTTTTTTTTTAAGAATAAAATTTTCAAAAATAAATTCAAAATTTTAAAATGAATACCAATTTCTTTGGTAAATACATGGCTTTGAATCATTGATTTGTGTCTTGTCTTCAAAAAAAGCATTAGACCCAAGCATGCAACAAGTAGCTAACTCCTTCCAACATGGGATTGTTTTTTTGGCAAATTTAACTTGTATCTCAATGGAATCAGCCGTGTAAAAACGATCGTTTAACCATACATTTGAAACTATCATTTTGTTTTGAGTCAAAGTTCCTGTCTTGTCTTTCATTAAATTAAAGTTAAAACTCATACCTTTCTTAAAGAGGCGCAACTAGTTTCTACACGAGGCTAGATCGTATGGGCGCTACGCCACTTCTAATTTCTGACAAAAGATACCTGAGCATATTATGGTCGTTGATCCCAAGGTTTCGACGGCCTCCAAATTTTTCACCAGGCAGTTTTTCTTTGAAATTCGTTTTGCAATTGAAGTTAGTGCCACAGTTATTGTAGCCAGCAGACCCTCGGGAACTTTAGCTACCAAAATACTGATTAAAAAAATTACTGAATCGATCCAAAAATAACCGTATAACAACGAAATGAAGAAGAAGATGAACCCGACCATTAGAGCTGCAATCGATATTGAGTGTATAAAATGGGTTATTTCACGACTGAGTGGTGTCGACCAAAATTCAACCTCTTTAAATTATAAAAATATTTCAATTGAAGAATTTAAAAACACTAATTTTACCTGAGGTCAAAGAGGCGATTCTTCCCATAAAAGACTTATCTCCAGTTCTAATAACCACTCCAGCTCCGGAACCTTCGATCACTAAAGTTCCCAAAAAAGCTACATTTTTACTTTCAAGAGGATCCAAATGAGTAAAATAAGTAGTCCTCAATTGAGGCTTAGACTCTCCTGTAAGTGATGAATTGTCAACCTTTAAAAATTGAAAAGGTAACTTTCAAAAAAGTTATTAAACCAAAATAATTTACATATAGCTTTTCGGCTTCGAATATTCTTAGATCTGCGGGTATCTTATCACCAGCGTTAAGTAGAACAATATCACCAACGACTATATTTTCGACCTTGACTATCATTATAACTCCATCACGAATAAGTCTTGCTTTTTGTGGGACTATGTTTTGAAATGATTTGATTATATTTTTACATTTTTCTTCCTTGAAAAGAAAGTTAAAAATTAAAAACCCGAGAAAAAATTTTTTAAATTTTTTACTTGATAAAAAGAGAAGCATCCTGATATTAAATTTACAAAAATAAGAGCTATACCAAGCCATAGACTTTCTTTAAAATGATCATTGTTTTTTAATGAATGAATACCGTATGCAATAAAACACAAAAATGCTCCAATTAAAAGTAAAATTCCGAAACCACCGAAAAGACTTTGTAGAAAAAGTATTATTTTTGGAGATTTTGGTTGAGGTGTTAGAACATTTGGACCATCGATTTCAAGTAGTTCGTACACTTGAGATTGACTTAGACCCTTTTAAATTAAAATAAAAAATGCTCATTTATCAAATTCATTTAACACGTACTCTGTCTACGTCTGTGTTTAATTTTTGAATCAACTCTTCAATTGGAACTATATGCTCATCCTTTCAAATGAATTAGAAAAATAAATAGTTGGCATAAGTTGATGACAATACTCACTGAAACGGTATCACTGAATTCAAGTGTATTTTTTTTAAGTTTTTGAAAAAGTTTATATTTTCTTTTTTCGTTCTTTTTTTCCTTAAAAGCAAAAAAAATATTATGGACGTAGACAAACAGTTGAAAACTTACCATTAATATTTTTTTGTCAAGGCTTTTTTTAAATTTTGAAATTTTTTGTTAAAATAAATTCTATTTAAAAACCAAAAAACAACAAGAGTTAATTAAATTTTTGATAAATCAAGCGTTCACATTTTCTAGTGTAAGTTCATTCGAAAATTTTAATTAAATCGCTAACTCAAAAAAAAAAAATAAAGATTTTGGGTCGTAGTCCTTTTTTTCTAAAGGATGTTGTTTTAATTTTCTTTCATTTTTAATAGCCTGTATTAGGCAATCTTAAAATAATTTACCCCTAAGAGTAATTTTGAAAAAAAAAACTAACAAGCGAAAAAATATATGAGTTCAATTTAAAGTTAAAGAATGCATGTTTCGTAATAAGTCTAAATTAAAATTCAGTAACGCCTCAATAAGTTTATTAATTTTTCGCAATAATGTTGCGAAAATTCAAGGTTTTTTGTCACTCAAGATAGGCGTCAATGCTTATGAATAGCGTAAGGTTGCGGCAATTAAAAACTTCCATTTTTTGGCAATGTGAAGATTCGTATCAAAAAGCATTTGTATCAAATGGATCAAAATTGAAAATAATTATTTAAAGCTAAACGAATAGAAAAAAGCTCTGCACAGATGTTTTTTAGTGATAAACTTTCAAAGGCAACCTCAGAATAAGCTCTGCAATATTCTGCAAAAAAATTGCGTATTTAAATATTTTAAAATACATGAAAATGATTGAAAATAACTACGCAATTTATTTTGCAGATTTGCAGAATTTTGCAGAGCTTATTCTGAGGTTGCCTTTGAAAGTTTATCACTAAAAAACATCTGTGCAGAGCTTTTTTCTATTCGTTTAGCTTTAAATAATTATTTTCAATTTTGATCCATTTGATACAAATGTTTTTTGATACGAATCTTCACATTGCCCATTTTTTTTGAACAAGATCAAGTTGTTCACCATTTCTGTCCGATAACTCAGCTATTTTATCATGAATCATATATAATGGGCATATATTCTGAAAGCGAATATTCTAATCTACAAGATAACGTGTTTTTAATGTTGTGGAAAAATATAATGTTTGATTTTATCCTAAGAAAAAAGCAGGAAAATGTGCATAATTCCAGTAAAATCGAATCTCGGCCTTCAAAATACCAAATACCCCCCAATTTTTACAATAGATTCTGAACTTAGACAAAATTCTGAACAAAATTTTGGGACTAACTTATACGTTTTCGTTTTACTTTTTGTACAGTAAAGGCTGAAAAAATTCACAAAAATCAAAAAACACTAGGATGACGGAATTTGGAATTTTTGACCCTTATGCATGAAAACCCTTAAAAAGATACATGGATTTTTTATAAAAGAATTTTCCAAAAAATGACCAAATTGATGCCTCTTTTCTTTTTCAGCGCCTAAAATGACTTTTTACAGGAACATGCTCTTAGTTAAGAGAAATATCTTTTTTAGGGTTTTCATGCATAAGGATTATGAATTTTATCTGTACCTAATCTTGGTTTTCTTTTCGTAATCAAGATATTAAACGACTGGAGAAAGTTCAACAACGGGAGTTATGATGAGCGATTAACTGTATTAATTTTAACAAGGATAGAAGACTGGGAGGTGACTAAATTCAATTTTATAAAACTGAAAATTTTATCATCCTTTAGTCCATTCTCCTAGTTCAACTTCAACGGGTCCAGCTGGCAACACCAGAAGACAAAACAGGTACTATATGAGATCTTTGAATTATGGCTAGTTTGGTAAGCATCATTGCTCTGGCTGATAGATTTTGATGACATAATAGACTCAGAAATCGGCATTTCATAATTAAACTGAAGTTGGACAAAAATTTTATCTGAAGAGATGGTCTTTGGTTGATTATGGTATCGAAGGGGTTTAAGTTATCCATTAAGTTATTCTTATATAGTTATCTATTAAGTCATTATTTTTATTCATAAAGACGATTCTCTTTAAATCTTGAGACCTATTTTTTAATTTTTGTCCTTATTTTTTAGCCTAACAAATCTACTTAAATAACGCACTATTAAAATCAAAAATTCTTGCTTTCATTAAAACTTTATGTTTAACTAAATAATTCATTTTTGGGTAATTAAAAAGATAAGTAAGCTGTTTATTAGAATTGGGCTTGATTTTTTAAAATGAAATGCACACCCATATGTTTGAGGTATACTAGATAAATTCGTAAGTAAGGACTTGAAAATTTATATCACATTTAAGAGACTGGTGTAGTCGTTCTAAAAGTGTATGGACTTGATTTTTTGAGAAAGAGGTCAAATTCATGAAAGATATTCCATTAATAGCTAGTAAAAATCAGTATAAAATAAATCACTGTAAAAACAACCAAAAGATAGAAAAATGCTATTTGAAATTAGGGAATACACACTCAAAAAAATTAAAGAACTTTGTTCATGTGATATTTCATTTAAAATATATTCTTATTTAATAAATGCTTGATTACAGAAAGGTACACAAATTGGCACTGCTAAATTCATACCTGAATGCTTTTAACGACAAAATTATTCAAATTGAACAAAAAAAGTCTTATAAGGCATTAATAATCTGAAAAGTTCAACTAGTCTATTAAAAAGTCATTTTAAATTTGAGAAAATATTTGAAAGACTCATTTAACGGTCAAATAATCAAAAAAATAAAATTATTATATATTTTGAAATGATAATTTACGACTTTAGTTCTTTCACGTTTTATAATTTTCAAGAAAACTTTCAAAAAAAGATAACACAATTTTAGAATTCAATAGAATGATAGGTAAATCTAGTTTGTTTGACGAATAATAAAAATCCAGTTTTCGTTTACTCTTTATTTTTTTTTTTATTTAAAAAAAACGATACAAAAATTCTATGTTTGGATTATTATAGACAGTACAATTTAAAAATTCGAGTTTCAAAGAGGCATTTGAAAATTGGTATACGATAAAATTTCCCCCTGTAAAATTTTCCCCCGTAAAAATTTCCCTTTCAAAATTTTCCCGAAATTTTTTTTCCCCCAATAAATTTTCCCCTACGTAAAAATATCCCCCTTTACATTTTCCCCTAAACAGGCGGAGAGTTATGAATATTTTTTGACCAATAGTAAAATTTATTACATTTTTTTATTCAACGTTCCAAAAATTTAATCTAGAACTTGAAGAAGATGAGAAAGAATAACTGAATTAAGATTTTAAAGACTTTCATATGACCATTGGTTTTATAATTTTTATAAGAACCTCTTTGAAAAGTAATTTAAAACTCGGTTAGATTCATAGGTCATAAATCATCATCTCTTAACATGCTATGCACGACTCGGGTCGAGTATAATATCTGCAGTGTGATGGTGCGTTTCGAGTATTAGTCACAAGACTCGGATAAGTCGCTACATTTGTAGATATAACCTATGGCTTCTGACCTAAGAGAGAATAAATAATCTCAAAAAAGATTACGGTATTAATTTTGAATGTGTTTATTTTTTGATCATGTTTATTATTTTGCTTATTGAATAAAAATTTTCCTGTTTATGTTTAAACATTTTGCTGTTTTTGTTTATTTTTTCGTTAACTTATATCAGCTTTGTACTGTATACGAATTTTTAAAACCAGATAAAATAGTGAACCAAAAGTAGTTCTCCTACAAAAATTATAGAACTTTTTAGTAGCTTAAGATCTCTGCTATCGTTATCATGGTCGACCTTTATAATATGTCCTTTCAATCATTAGCTATTAGCTTTAAAAGAAACCCAACTTTTGCCGGATGGTCAACTTCCAGGCTTTAGTACTCAGGGAAGAAAATATTTGACAATCTAAATCCTGTGTAATCTAATGTAATTTTTGGTGGAGAATAAGCCTATCAAGTCGGTTTTTCAAAAATCCTAAAAATGAAATCTCGATTTTGGGGTCCAAAGTGTCCTTTAAAAAAGAATATGTTTTTGTTTCTTTTCATTGAAAATTAATTAAAAAATTACTATTCATGATTATTCATCGAAAATTTCATTAAAGACAACATTTCTTGTTTTTTTTTGTATTTTTTTTGTCATTGTACTTATAATATCATCAAATAATGAAACGATTGAGAGTGAAACAAAAAGCTAAACATGTGAAAAGACTGGATTTTGTAGATTCAAATTTTTTTAGTGTTAGTCTTAAAGAATTATTAATTGTGATAGAAAAAGCTGGTCTGATGAGAAATTAAGTTATTTTAAAATCGAACGGTAATCCTGAGACTGATGGGATTAGTGGTACTCGAGATAAATGTACCGATTTTCCCTTCAGATCGCCTATTGCGATCTCAGCATGAATATAGAATTTCTGTAATGGTTTAGTTCGATATGAGTTGATGTTTCTCGGCTATGTCGGTGTGATACGAATGACAGATGTCAAAGAGACGTCCTTCAGATGGTTGGTTGGCTGGAATAAGAGCCCGTAGGTTCGTTTTAGCCGTTGCATATCGGTTCAATGTCGGACGGACTTGTTGGTTCGAAAATGCCATAGCCTGTCTGCTTGTGGTCGGACGGACTTTTTTGGTTGTGGGTTTCGGTGGCGGTTGAAGAGGTAATTGAGTTGTAAATTCGAGAGCCTGACGAAAAAAATTCGGACTCAAGGATTGATTTGAGTCTGAATTACTTTCTCTTTCTTTTAAAAAAACATACATTTAATATTATAGTATTAAATGTATGTTTTTTATGCAACTAGGGCAACCTGAAGTTTTGTACGATTGTACTGTACGGTTCCAGTACTATTTGATAGGTAAATGCTACGAAAAAAAGAATCATATTACCGAATTCCTCAGAATTTAGTAGACTTAATCGAACCGTTAAATCACGACTGAAAAATTGACCCCTTATTGAACTATCACTCGCAATTTTGAACTTCTCAATTAGGAACTATTAAAGGACCATTTATAATTTTTTTAGGAGTACAATTCGTTGTACATTATCAGTTTCAATTTGTACACTCTGTACACAAGTAAAATTATGTAAAAATAAAAGCAAATAAAAAATGAGTGAATAGTAAAATTTTGTAAGGTTCACAGGATCATAAAAACAAACCATTAAAAATTTTAAATTTATAATCTAAAACTATTTTAACCTTATGTTTTAGGACCTCAGCTTCCATTTTTTACCGGAATCAACTCAAACTTTCTGAGACCATCCAGGCTCCTATGGGTCCAATTATTGGGGGGTGTTTCAGGGCTAGCCGAAAAATAAACAATATATTTTTTGACTTACTAACCGTAATCACACCCGTCATAAAAACGCAAATTTGCTTATTTTCAGCCTATTCCGATTATTAAAAGTGACATTTTGACAATCTTAAGTCCTTTTTTGGTATACTTGTATTTTAACCGATATAACTTTTTAACCAAGCATCCAATATTAAATATCCTTGACCTAACGTAATAGTGAAATTGATCTAAGTTTAATCTCAAAAGATGCTTGATAAAAAAAGAAGGTATTGATTTGTCTGATATTTTTTTTATGCTCAGTGATAAAAGAAAAAAAAATTTTATTGGGAACCTAGGTTGTGCCATTTGCAATCGGTTAATTGAATAAAAATTCTAGAAAAAAATAAAAATTTTTTGAAACAACACCAAAATTTGTTATTCTTTCTTTATCCTTTAGTACGATAAATATTTTTAAGTATTTTTTTATTCATAAGTACGTTTCATTGGTTATTTCTGTTTAAATACTTAAATTTTGTTTTAAGTTTTGAACCGTACATTTTTGTACGATTCGATTTTTTACTAAGAATAAAAAAATATTGAGAAAATTACTTTTGTACAAGGTGTACAAATTCAAGAGAAACAGTTTGAATAAATCGTACGGACTAAAATACTATGACTCCTAGATTTTGGAAGATGTGCAAGTTTTGGATCTGTTAGGCACTGTACAACTTGTTTGACCTAAACGAATTTTTTGTTGAGTGTACAACAAAAAATTCGTTTAGGTCAAACAAGTCTACAAACAAATCAAGAATTTTTACACCTCCTGTCAAAATTTCAGATCAAAAGATTTATCAGAAGTGAATCGTACAATCGTACAAAACTTCAGGTTGCCTGCAACTAGTTTTAACTAATTTATATTTTTTTATTTTATTTTTGTCTTACCTTGACATCGTTCCAAATCGCCCTTGACAGAAATATCTAGTAAAAACGAAAAATAATAAATATTGAGGATATTGTTTTGTCACAAACATTTTATTTAACACTTTTAGGACGACCACGCATGCAGCTTACAGTTTCAGCTGCACTAGTTGAAGATTGTGCTTGTTCATTCTTGTTTACAACAGTTGTTAATATGGTATCAGCCCTTAAGTGGAACTTTTGAGTAGATTTCACGAATAGGTTGTCGTTTAAATATTAAATATTAAGATTCTTGAATCTCACAATAGTCAATTAGGGTTTCTGGTAATTGAATAAAATCATCAAATCCATACGGGTCTCCGAATGATTTCTCTTTACCCTCTCTAAATCTTAAAAGAAATTAACTGAATTCTTTTGTTTTTTGTCTCTCTTGACCATTTTTTGGAGCAAACTCTCATCTTTTTTTTAACCTGTAAACTTTAGTTTTTTTCCCAAAAAGATTATCTTTTTATCGATGCATACGGGTACGACTTAGACGACGGTTTTGATACTTTAGAAGTAACTTTTTGAAAATTTTAAAATTTAATTTTTTAAAGCTTGATTTTAAAAGGATGTGACTAAGTTTTAAATTTTCTTAAATTTAATCAAAGTCAATAAAGATCAAGTTGTAATCGATTTAACCCAAAAAGAAAATAATTGTCTTGAAAAACTATTTATCACATGTCACATGGATATAGAACCAAACGATCTAAAATTTGTCGAAACTTGTCTAAACACTGAGAGTCTTAAAGATGTTAACTTTGTTATCACTTACGCAAATGAATTTCCAAACGAGATATTTGAACCGTTTAAATACATCACCAAACTAGAAATCGAATTTATCAGTTTGAGGACTTTGGAAGAGAATAACTTTAAATATTTAGAAAATTTTAAAATTAGAAATACAATCATTGAATCTGTTCATATGGAAACATTCAACGGTCTTAATAATTTAAAAGAGTTGACTTTTTATGGATGTGGATTTGCTTTAAATTCGTTAAATGGACTCGATAAGCTGAAAAAACTTAGACTCACCAGAAATATGTTCGAAAATTTTCATCTCGACTGTCTTAAACCGTTGACAAGCCTCGAGGGTTTACATTTATGGGAAAATGATTTTGGCTGTTTCAAAAAATAACTGTTAGAATTTAAAAATTTAAAAGTACTCGAGTCAGAAGTAGATCTCGAAACGATCAAAATGAGCGATGAAATCAAAATTTTGAGTATTAAAGTTGTTTAACGTGAGAGAAGATTGTTCGATTGAAGATTTAAGTTTTTTAAACGAGTTGACTCAACTTGAATTTTTGGATTCTAAATTTCCAAATGATTTATTGGATAAATTCACAGAAATCAATCTAGCAATGCTCAGACATTTAATTTTGACTGGAGAAAATGTGCCTCGTTTTAACAAAAATTTCATAAATTTAAAAGAATTGGAATTAATCAAGCCAAAGGAATTTCAGTATGATGCATTGGTTAATTTAACTGGTCTTGATTATTTAGTCATTACAGGTCCAGATTGGTCATTTTTTGAGAAATCAGAGCTCAGAATCCTTTAAAAAAAGATCAAAAAATTGAAATACTTGAGAATCGAAAGCTTCGATTATGATTTCAATGATGAATTACGCCAACAAAGTATTATTTATTATGTCACATGTATGTGATTATTTCTATCTCTTTTATGTGGCATACATGTGAATGCTTAGAAATAAATTTATGTAACATTCATGTTCAAAGTTTAGTATACACCTATGTGTTATGTTTGGGTGATAGGGTCGGATTATAGTAAAAAAGGGTTTGTTATAATTCGACTTTATTATCTAAATATAAAGAATGGAAAACGGCCGTTCTGAACCGTGGGTTAGTTGATGAATGAGAATAATAAGAAATGAAAGAATAAGTAAAAAGTGTTTTAAATTATAAAGAGAGACAAGACATAGTTTCTAAAAAGATGTGTTTGTTTCATATTGATTATTTCAAACTGAAGCAAATTTATGTTTGCTTTTGTGGTTGCGACACCACATCTTCCCGCCGATTTCGATTCTTGTCTTTCAACCGTTCTGATCTTCGCGGGGCTGATGCTGCAAAGCTTTCAACCATTAGGTTCTTTTGTGCGACCTCCTTGTTCGGCCTACTAGGTATGTGTCGTTGTGATGATGTGTCTTGTGGTGGATGCTGCTGGTGTTTTTCAACTGGTTGGTTTTGGTCCAGTGGTTGGTTTTGGTCAAGTGGTTGGTTTTGGTCCAGTGGTTGGTTTTGGTCAAGTGGTTGGTCTTGGTCAAGTGGTTGTTGGTATGCCTTGAAGAAGCTGACATTTCTTGTGACACAGTGTCTTCCCCTCTTCGCTGTGACTAAGGTCCCTTTCATGGATGTGACCGTGTATGGGTCTGGGTCCCATTTTGTGTCCGATTTGAGCTTGCGTTCTACTTTCAGTAGAACCCTTGCTCCCACTTTGATTTGAGGCTCCCTTGCCTTCATTCTCTCGTCAAACTCTCTCTTCATTTTTGCTTTCGCCTTTTCGTCATTTGCTTTTGCCATTTCGTGGAGCTTTTCCAGTTTTTTGAAATCCTGTCTCTCGACTTGAGGTAAACCAGATGTTCTCGCAAAGCCGAATAGGAGTATAGACGGTGCTACTTGAGTAGTTGTGTGTGGAGTCTCACGATAAGTTTTGAGAAAAGACTGGAGCTCTTCTTCTTTGTTTTTACCTGAGGCTGTTGCTGTGCGTAGTACGTGGCCAAGGTTTTTCATGAAGCGTTCGACTTCACCGTTTGCTCTAGGCCATCGTGGAGTTATTCGTTGGTGAATAAAGCCCTTTTCTTTGGCGTACTCGGCAAATTGGTAAGAGCAAAACGGCGGGCCGTTGTCTGTTTTGTACTTTATTGGGATGCCAATCAAAGAGAACAGATGGTCTAGGACTCGTTTGACAAATTCGAACGAAATTTTTCGCATTAGGTCCACTGACGGCCACCTACTGTAATCGTCATGGTTTACATAGTAGTATAGCCCGTCAGGCATTGGTCCGAAGAAGTCTCCACTGACTTCTTGCCATGGACCTTTTGGCAATTTCGACGGTTTTAGTGGTGCATAATTAACGGTACTGGTGTTTGCTTGGCAAATAGTGCATCGCTGAATCGTTTCTTCGACCAGTTTATCCAATCCGTGAAACCAAACTTTAGACCGAATCAAAGCCTTTGTTTTGACTATTCCTTGATGACCTTGGTGCGCAAGGCCAACGATACGTTTTTGGAGAGCTTTCGGTATTATCAGCCTAGTTCCACGAAGCATGATGCCATCTTCTGTTTGACAGATTTCACCGCAGACTTGACTGTAGTGTGCCAGACTTTTGGGTAATTTGTTTCGGTCTGAAGCGGTCCATAATTTCAGGTCCTGAAGTTCCTTGTCAGAACTTGTTTCCAATCTTAGTTCTTCCAGTGAGAGTGCGTACGGTCGAATGCTTTCAACTATCGCATTGATGTATCTCTCAGCTTTCTGAACTGTGCTTGAGTCTGTGGTACTTGATCTGATCGGCTGTCTGGAAAAATAGTCAGCAACATTCGAGCTACCTGGTTGGTGAACAATTTCATAGTCGAACTGCGTAAGCCTAAGTGCCCAACGTTCGATCCGAGCAGGTGGTCTCGCGGCGGTGTTGTTGAAGATTAATTGGATGGCTCTGTTATCAGTTATGAGCTTGAAGTGAGACCCGATAAGGTATAACCAGAACTTCTCGCAGGCCCACACCGCGGCAAGTGCTTCCTTTTCGCACTGACTGTATCTCCGTTCAGTTTCAGAGAGTAACCTTGAGGCAAAACATACGATCCGTTTGTCACCGGGATCTTTCGGGTTACTTTGTATTAGGACTGCTCCGAGTCCTACAGGACTTGCATCGACCACGAGCTCCGTGTTCCAACCTTTGTTGAAGAACCCCATGTACTTCTCACTGATCGCATCCTTGAGTTTTACTAGAGCTTCGTCCTGTTCATTTGACCATGCCCACTCCGTGCCCTTTTTAGTAAGTTTCCAGAGTGGCTCGGTAATTGTGCAAATATTTTTGATGAAACGACTGTTGGATTGAGCGATTCCAAGCAGCGATCTTAGCTCTTTGACATTGGATGGGGGGGTAGCTTCTCGGAGAGCTTTACACCTGTCTTCAGTTGGAGCGATTCCTTCTGCAGACATTTTGAGTCCGAAGAATGTTAGCTCTCTTTTCCCAAACTCGCATTTGTCGCAATTGAGTGTGACCCCGTTTTCTTCAAGACGTTCAAGAACTTTCATTAGCACGTCGTCGTGTTGTTCATCTGACTTTCCATAAATCAGAATGTCGTCGGTCATGTTTACTTGAGCTGGTAATCCTTCAAGCATTTTCCGAATACACTCGGTGAATTCTTCCGATGCGCTTGAGATTCCCATGTGTAGACGCTTATATCGGTATAGTCCACAGTGAGTTGTAATTGTCGTTAAGTTCCGCGAGCTCTCTTCCAACATTAGCTGGTGGAACGCCTTACGGATGTCGAGCTTGGAAAGCTTGACCGCTCCATTCACCATGTAGATCAGATCTTCAATAGATTTCGTTGGATAGCGAACTCTTCTTAAAGCTTTGTTCATCGGGCGCGAGTCGCATGTGAGCCTGACGTTGATTTCTTCTGATACGCTGCCTTTTTTGTTACCTTTTGGGACCACTACCAGGTTCGAGATCCATGGTGTTGGACCCATAGATGAATCAACGCGTTCTAGGATGTCCTCTTGTACTTGCTTTTCTAGCTCTTTAGCGACGGCGTCTTGCAGATGGACAGCGACTGGTCGCAACTTCTGTTTTACAGGTCGAATGTCTGGATCGATGTCCAGCTTTACCGAAGCGTCCTTGATGCAGCCCATCTTGTCGGAGAAGAGTTTTGGAAACATTCCCTTAAGCTCCTCTTTTAGTTGCTTCTCATCGGTTGTCTTCGGGTACTTTTTTGAAGTCTCTAATTGACTGATTATCTTTATGACACCGAGGTTGACTGCCGTCTTGTGCCCGAGAAGGAGTTCTGCTTCACCGCGTATGACAATAAAGCCTGCCTTTATCGTCTTTTGATTTGATGTTATATTGCATACGAACTGACCGAGAATCGGAAGTGGGTCACCAGCCTGGTATCCATAAAAGGTCGATTGACATCTTTCGAGTTTTGGCTTAGGACTCAATTCGTTGTATGTCAGTTCGTCTATGACGTTTATGGGCGCTCCCGTGTCGATTAGGAACGATAGTTTTGCGTGGTTTATCGTCACCATTGCCCTTGGTCCGTCGTTGGTACGTTTCTCATTGGTTTTTACGGCAAAAAGACCGAATTCTCGAGCCTGCTTGAAGCGTTGATACTCAGAGAACTCTTCTTCGTCTAGAGCATATTTTGTTGGGTTATCCGTCTCGATGTTGCGGATATGCCTCTTCTGTTGGATTGTGGCTGGCTGGGCTTTTTGACTACGACATACTGTCGCAAAGTGATCCATCTTATCACAGTTGAGGCACTTCTTGCCTTTGGCTGGACATACCTCTCTTCCTTTACAACTTCTGCCGCAGTAACCGCAGGGCTTTTGTGTTGTCCTGTTTGACCTGGTTGATTGGCTACTTGTGACATGTTGTTTCTTATTATGGAACTTTTCTGCAAAAGCGATCGTCTGAGGTGCTGATGTGGGATTGGTAAGCATATTCATGTTGTGGGCTGAGCTTTCATAAGCTTGAGCTTCTTCTATTGCTTGAGCAAGTGTTAGGCTTTTCGATTGGCAACACTTCTCTTGAAACGAGTGCATGTTAGATCCAGCAACGAACTGAGAGAGAATGTTCCGTTCCATTGCCTGTCCAAAATTGCAATGGGCAGCTTGTTGTCTGAGTCGCATTACAAAATCGTGGATTGGTTCTCCCTCTCGCCGTTTGATGTGCCGGAACCTTTGTTCTTCAGCGAACTCCGACCTTTGGGCCGTGAAGTGGTCGCTGAGGATCTTGTAGGCTTCCTCAATGGTTTCATTGTCTTCCTTCTTTCTCAGGCTCTTGTAGATTTCATAAACGTTTGGGCCGATCATCAAGAGAAAGGTAGGCTTGATTCGCTCGTTTGGCATGCTTTTGACCAACACGAAGAGCTTGAACCTTTCGAGCCACATCTCCCATCTGGAGCCGGCTGTTGACAGTTCTTCTCCCGTCTGGTATTGGAAAGTTCCGCATGTGGCGTTATCTGACATTGTGTCGTCTTGTTGCGTGTCGTGTTCTTGAGTTTGTGCTGGTGTCTCTGGTTGTTCAGTAAGTGTTGTGTTGACTTGCTGCGTGTTCTCGTCTCTGAATGGCGTGTCTGTGTGTGCTTGTGTTGTGTACGTATGTGCTTGCGTTGTGTCTGCGTTTGCTTGCTGCGTGTCTGCGTTTGCTTGCTGCGTGTCTGCGTTTGCTTGCTGCGTGTCTGCGTTTGCTTGCTGCGTGTCTGCGTTTGTTTGTTGCGTGTCTGTGTTCACTTTCTGCGTGTCTGCGTTTGCTTGTTGCGTGTCTGCGTTTGCTTGTTGCGTGTCTGTGTTTGCTTGTTGCGTGTCTGTGTTCACTTTCTGCGTGCTTTTTGGTGTGAGTGAGTCAATGCTCTGTCTTTCGGATTCTGCGTCTAGAAAATCGCTTGCGTCTGATTCGTCTTGGTGTTTGGTTGTGGAATCCGGTGTTGTGTCAACGTTCATTGATTTTTTTATCCTCGTCGCCAAGTGTTATGTTTGGGTGATAGGGTCGGATTATAGTAAAAAAGGGTTTGTTATAATTCGACTTTATTATCTAAATATAAAGAATGGAAAACGGCCGTTCTGAACCGTGGGTTAGTTGATGAATGAGAATAATAAGAAATGAAAGAATAAGTAAAAAGTGTTTTAAATTATAAAGAGAGACAAGACATAGTTTCTAAAAAGATGTGTTTGTTTCATATTGATTATTTCAAACTGAAGCAAATTTATGTTTGCTTTTGTGGTTGCGACACCACACTATGTAACATGTATGTGAAGTGCATTTGTTTTGGTTTCATTTAATTACAATTAATTTTTAATAGAGTCAAAGCAATTCAAATTCTAGGGTATCAAGCAAGAAAGTCAATTTTATTTTAATGGAACTAGGAGCAAAGTTTTTGGAAAATCAAAGCTTATATCAGAAATGAACATTAGTAATCAAAAATGTTTTCAAAGTTAATGAAACGACACTAAATTTTAAGACTCATCAAGAAGCAACATCGTTTGGGATCTCGAAAATTTTCGAGATCCCAAACGATGTTGTTTGCAGAAATTACTTTGATTGTGGATTTGAAGTTGAAGTATGTAAAAATTTTTATTTTTAAATTTTCACTTCTCAATCGGCAGAGGATGCAAAGCATTAGATCTCTAAGTTAAATGCTTTTTTACAGGCTCATTTTTCACTTAGATATACAGTATCGAGGTATCGAGTTTGAATTTTTGTTTTTTAAGATGTATGCCAAAATGTTTGATGAAGAAATAACGGAAAAAGTCTACTTTGAAAAATATTCACAATTATATTTTTGACATTTTTTAGAGCACTTAATTAATAATTTAGGAAATGCAGGTAAAATTATCTCATAAAATAAATGGTATACTCAGACATTGAATCGTTTCTTATCAACTCAATCGTTATCTAAAAAATTTAAATTCTAATTTAAAATGCAAAGCAGTAATTTTCATCGAAATTTAAATGACGTTAATTAAGTAAGTAAATTTTTAACAGATTTTTTTAATAGTCCAAATGATGGATGAAATTTAGGTATAAAAAGCAAAAAATTTTCAAATTAAAAATTTTATCGTTTTTTTAAAAAATTTTAAGAAATGAATTTTAAAGAAAAAATTATTTTTATCCTAGTCTTGTTTTTTTTGTCATTTTTGTTGGGATATAAAAAGTTTACTCAAAGTTTAACTCAATTATCCCTGAAATATGCACAAAACGAAGAGCAACAAACCGATTCAGTAAATTATCAAAATTTAATTGTAGAATTCTACAAGATTGGAAGAAAGTTTGATACTGACAAAGTAAGTGTACATGCATTTCATGAAATGTACGGCTATCATGTTGGACCAATCAAACACAAGGTAACCAATATGCTGGAAATCGGTCTCGGATGTAATATGGATTATGGTGCTGGTCATTCAATACCAGTCTGGATGGAATTCTTGCCAAATGTAAAACTATCAGTACTTGAGTATGACAGAGAATGTGCTCAAAAATTTAAAGATAAAGTGTACCAAATGTTTATAGGAGACCAAGGTAATTTTACACTATTAGACGAAGCTGGTAAATATGGTCCGTATGATCTTATTGTTGATGACGGTGCACATACTCGCTCTACTCAAGTAAATTCACTTCTCGGACTCTTTCCCTATGTCAAAAGTGGTGGTTTGTATGTTGTGGAAGACATATTTTGTGCGTTCGATAAAAATTATAACAACCGAAAAGAATCAGCAATCGATTTAATCTTCCAATTGATAACTGTTTTAAATAAAGGCCCTACGGATAATTTCATATATTATAACAAAGATATTCACTATCAAAAACGTTTCAACTATGTTGTGGAAAATATTATTTCAGTTAGTTGTTTTAAAGAAGCTTGTGTTTTAGTTAAAAGATGAATTTTTGCATATTTTAAAAAATATTTTGTAAAAATTATTCAATTCACTTATTCGTCCTTTTAAAAGAAACTTTATCAATAAATAGATTATTATATAAAAAGTAAATTTGCCAATTAATAAAAATATATAAGACTTCCTTCTGAAAAAAAACGCCTAGAAAAAGAATTCCCTCAAGACCTTTTGAATTTTTTTATTTGATACTTACACTTACCTCCCACCTAACCGATTTCATAGGTTAATGTGTGATAAATCTTCTTTAGCTCTTTGATTAGTTTAATTAAGGGGCTTATCGATTTAGTCAGTGAATATGATTTCAACTGTTTTTTCAATAAAAACAGTTTTGATTGGGTCCTTTGATATGAATAATAGTTATTAGAATAGCTTGGTTCGGTTTGTAATTACTCGCTCTGTCCAGAGTTAACATAATAAGAAAAAATCAAAAAAATCTTGAGCGCCTATTTTTCAAAAGCGAAATGTTAAGGCTGTTACTAAAATGCGGACACACGGACGAATCCTAGACAAGAATCAGGTACTGAAAAAATAAAGCTTGTTTACTCAAAAATTTTGACAAAAAAACAAAAGAATATTTTGTTATTAGAAATAGAATCGATAGATTTTGATTTTAAAAATATAATTGAAGAGACTGACTTTGTAGTTACACCAGAATCCGTACCTGAATGTGTATTAGATATTGATTATTCGTTGTATCGCAACTGTTTTACAGAAGAAGGCTATTCGAGTTTGTTGTGTTTTTTAGATGCTAAATGAAAACTTTCCAGATAATAAAGAGACTGTAACCTTTTCATCGTGAGTTGAACGGTTCGATCTCTCGCTCCATTGAAATAATCTCACACCACTCGGTCATGCGCTCACTAATGTTAAACTAGGTGTCTCGGAAACAGGTGCTATTCTACAAGCATTACAATTTTTTCTAGATATTCGTAACCTATTAGTTAATTGATTTTTATTATAAAGACCTCGAAATTTCCATTGGTTAGATATCTTCTTAAAGTTGAAGATGTTTCGGGAATACAAGTTATCTGATTGATTCTGCTTAAGAAGTAATTTCAAAGGAAAATACAAAGCAGATTATGGTTGTTTTAAATACAAAAAATAAAAATAAAATAAGATTCCGAGAATCAACGTTGAAACTTTCTTAGTTAGTGATTTTTTTTCTTAAATTCGTAATCTACACAAGAAAAACAAAAAAATATTTACGCACTTTGGGAGTCTTAAGTGGCAAGGCCCCTAACAAAAACAGATTAGCAATTTTTAGATTACTAATATAATAAAAGTGGCATTTTTATTCCTTTTACAATTTTTTACACGTTGGATTGTATTTTAGTATGTAGCAGGAAACTTTCAATTTTGAATTTGCCACAAGGTGATTTTGATTGGACTTTCTATTTCAAAGAATTTTCAAAAATCATGTGTCAAATTAGTACATAATTGGAATAAAAAAAATCACAAGACATGTTGTCAGGACCAGACGATTTTTCTTTTTTTATTTAAATCTTTTACAGAATTTTCAATATCAACTTCACTGAAGATTGCTTCATATTTGTCATTAATTATATCATGGTACTATTCTTTGACATCAATTTTAATTTTGTCTTGATCAGCTGTGAAGCTTTGTAATCGACTTGTGAGAGTCTGAATCAAAGGGTCGATAGCATGAGACATATTTTGTTGGTGAAAGAAACCTAAATTCATACACAAGAATAAACGCTAATTGAAACCGAAAATGAGAAAAAACGTATTTGGTAAAGAGGATCCACGAAGATATCAAGTACAAACGATTAATGACTTGAAAGATCCAAATAGTGTAGCAAATTTAAGAAAATAACTGAAATGGCAACTATAATGGAATAAAACAAAAAAGACCGAACTTGAGACCCTCGTGAGGATACAAACATTGTCTTAACAGCAGACTTAATTTTTATTTCCAATTTTTGTTAAGAGTTATCATCATGACCATTTTAAGACCTCTTTTATCTTATCATGGAATAATAATTGATAATGTCACTAATATAAATTGATTTCGAAAAGCTAAAATTGATTTATGGGTATCAAATGAAAGCTAGTTTTACAAGCTTCAAATAGAGCTTTTTAGCTTTCATTTGATCACAAGAGGAACAATTGAATGACCACAACTGTATGATCTATTACAAATTGATAAGAAAAACTGAATACCTTCTTTCGAATCCGGATATTCCAAAATTTAAAATTTAGACAATTGATAGTTTATTAAAGTCACAAGGCTTTCATTGTTAAAATTAAAAAGTGAATTTTATCAATATTAATTTGTGTTATTAAATAAAAATAACAAAATCTATGACGCTTGAATAACTTGGATATTTAATTTATGATTCAGTTCAAGACGTCATTTAAAAATTAATCTTTCATTAAAATAAAATTTAGTGAAGGCATGCCAAAACCAGGGATATTCAACAAGAAATAATTGAGTAAAAATTTTGGAAGCTCGATTTGATTTCGAATTTTTAACAAAGATGATAACGTAATTACTCGATTTTAGTGACATGTCACTATAACCGAATACCCTACTATAGTGACATGTCACTAACTATCGAATGGTGGTTTTCATTTTGGTTTAGTGACATGTCACTATAACCGAATATAGCCAAAAAATCACGTTTTTAAAAAAATTTTGTGTCAACTATAGTGACATGTCGTTATATTATAGAGACATGTCATTATAGTTGAAAAAACATGCAGGTCAAAATATTTTTATACCAAAACTAGACAAATTAGTCCAAATTTTTTGATTTAATTCAAAATATTTTATCATCCATCAATACATCGATAATGCTGAAATCGATTCGTCATCTTAATTTTGAGGAAAGCTTTGAATGAAGGTCAAATCTTTAGTTATACTATCCCATATTTTCCATCTTATGTTAGAGTAAGTTTTTTTTATTCAATTTACAAAGTAATTTACCGATCATTTTTTGAGAGGAGACTTCACAAGCGGTTTTACTAAGTCAATGATTCAATAAAAGAAAACAAGGGATTGTATTAGAGAAAATTTTCAAAAATTTCTTGATTTCTCTTTATCATACTTTGTTGGGATAAACTTTGAAACCATTGACTTGATATTTAATAGATCTTCAAAAAGTCCGCCTCTCTCCCCTTTATTTTTATAGAATATTTTTTTTCAGTTTTTCCAGCAATACAACACCCCTCCTATCTCAACCTCGTATATTGAAAAAAAACTGATAGATCAAAAAAAATTTAATCAAATTTTCTTTCTCTTTGATCCGAATCGTTTCGGTAAGTCTTATATCTGGAGCTTAGTTCGAGAACCAAAATTTCAAAACAGCAACCAAGTAACCAAGTTCAAGCTTTTCTCAATAAAAACTTTAATAGCTCTTCTTTCAGATTTCTAATGGCTATTCAAAAATCGCTCAAGACATTTGTGGTACAACTGTATCCTGTTAACCTTTTTTTGGACATCTATGCGAGTATACATAATTATCTCTACGGAAATACAAAAAAATATATGCGAGTGCGAATATAGATATTATCTATACTTTTAACGCGAAATATTGATATTTTTCAAAATAATGTATGCGATTATACATAAGTATATATATTTTTTGAATTTTTTACATATTATCTATGTGAATATAGATCAGATGTATCCAAAAATAAAGAGGCTAGGCTAAACAATTTTGTTCATAACTTCATTCACACTTTGACCATGAGTTCAATTCCTTTTAAAGTTTCAGTCTGAACTTTTTAACCTAAGAGTCGGGGTTAGAGCCTGAGACGGAGTCTAAATTATAGTTCTTTCCCTGGAGAGAAGAGGCTCTGTGTTTTTAGTGTCTTACATTAGTACCTTTGGGCCCGTCTATCCGATGCTCTCGTTAGACGTCTTGAGCATGCTTTTATGCTCAAACTAACTCAACTTTCTAAAGTTAAGTTTATTAACTAAACCAGTGATATCAGCGAGATGTCGCTATATCACAGTGTTAGATTAAGTTTCGCGTAATTTCCGACTCAGCCTCGGACTCCAAATCTGCCTCCAAAGTCACATTTGTTTTTTATTTCTTAGACTAAATTTTATTAAAAATTTAATTTTAAGATTTTGACAATCTCAAATTAAATTGGTTTCGTAAGAGCGTAACAAATTTAAGGATAAGTATCGACAAAGTTGAGCATTAAACTAAGTTTTTCAACTATAATGACATGTCTTTATAATATAACGACATGTCACTATAGTTGACACAAATTTTTTTTAAAAACGTGATTTTTTGGCTATATTCGGTTATAGTGACATGTCACTAAAGCAAAATGAAAACCACCATTCGATAGTTAGTGACATGTCACTATATTTATAGTGACATGTCACTAAAATCGAGCAATTACGTTATCATTCTTTTGTTGCATTTTTCTGAACTCAAATTAATGATTAAATATTGCCAATTATAGAATTAATAATTTGATTTTTAATCAAAATACTAGCCAGAAAAATCTTTTAATTAATCATTTTTTAAAAATCCTGAATAATCATAAAAATCAGTGTTACAAGATTCGAAATAGAGGTATTCAAGCAATAATTGATGAATAATTCAAATTATGATGTGAACATAAATAAAAGCCAACACCTTGTATAGAAATTATCAAAAAATGTTCAAAATTTTTATTGTTACACTTGTACTTTCCAAAGTAGCTCTTTCTCTTTTCATCCCTGATCAAAGAAGTGGAGTCCATTTAGAAGACTTTGAAATTAAAGTCGAAAAAAATGGTCAACATTTTCCTGAAGAGTTTTCTTTTTCATCAACTTATAAAGGAAATGATTTTGTTCGAGGATTCAAAGTTGTTTCTGACTCAGATGTTCCAGCTGTTTCTCATTTTGCTAATGGAAAAATGAGAACTATTCAATTTGAAAGAGATCACCAATTTTATAAAGAAAAAAATGGTCGTGGCTTTGCTACACTATTTGGATCTGAAAATAACTACAGAATGGTAATTCAAAAATAAATTTTTCCAATTTTCGTTTAATCCATAAAATTTTTGTAATCAAATAAGTTTGGAAGAATATTCAACGATGATTCTAATTATATTGATATTCATGCGACTCCATCAAAAAAAGGCCGTTTGATCCAATTATCATTTGATCATTATTTACATGAATCAAATGATAATGGGACAAATGGCTTCAAAGATGATGTTCTTAGACCACCTAAAGATGTTAAGTTGGAATACATGCAGTAACCTTAATGCAAAATTATGTTTTTATAAAATTTTTAAAATTGTTTAAAAGCCAATCGAGTGCAAAAGCGAGAGCAGTTAATGGAAATCCAGTAACTCTTAATGTAGAGACATTGGTAGTAGCCGATCCTACTGTTTATGAGGATCAAAAAAGATACTTGGGAACAACTGATGATAACGCTGTGTTTCAATATATGAGAACTTATTTTGCACATTTGATGAATGGTGTCAATGATAAATACCAAAATTCGTTAATTAATGATCCTGATTTGAGGATTAATATCAGACTAGTTCACCTTCTTATTTTAACTGTAAATTTTTTTACAAAAATAATTTGAATTCGATAAAAATATAGCAAATTAATTATTTTAGAATCCTGCCGATGCAACATGGACACAAATCGGGGTAGTAGGAGATTCCTCCTACCCAACCTATAACGGGAAAGAAGTTATCCTTACGACTAAAACTCTTAACGAATTGGCAGCTTTTATGAAAAGAAATAACAATTTTGGAATTTCATTTGATCATGTTATTGGAGTTTTTAAGTAAGGAATTTTTTTAAATTTCCAATTGAATCAATTTCTTCAATTTTTATTTAGCAAAGATTTGTGGAGTGAAAACACGTTGCTAGCACCGGAAAGTAGAACAGGAGTCGCCGGCGTTGCTTGGTTAGGAACTATTTGTGCAACTGGTTATTCGACTTCATTGTCTGAAGAATTTGGTGGCTTCAAAAGTCTCTATGTAATTATCTTAATCTAAAATAAATAAATTTCGAATCGATATATATTGTCTAAACAAAAAGATAATAGCCCATGAAATAGGTCATAATTTGGGATCAGATCATGATGGTTCTAATAATTTATGTTTGGCGAGTGATCAATATATTATGAGCCCTGGTATTTTATTCAGTAAAATTAGCAACATACAAAAATTTTCAAGTTGTTCAATAACTGCATTCAAAAACAAGTTACTTGTCAGCAATACGTGAGTCTATAATCTTTCTTCAAATAACATTGCTAATGTTTATTTCAAATTTTTTAAATGAAGGGTGAGCTCATCGGCAGCTACTTGCTTAACAATTGCTGGTAATACTGTACCCGATTATGTAAAAAATGCAGACTTTTCTCTAACTGGTCAATATTGGAGTCTTGATCAACAATGTAAAATGGTTAGAGGACCTGACGCTTTTTTTTATCAAGTACATTTTTTTAGAATCTAAAACAATACAAAATTCAAAATCATTTTTATAAAAGCCTGTTGCTCAAAACCTGTGCGCTCAAATGTTTTGTTCTGTAAATTTGAATGCTACTAGTTATTCAAGTTCTGGACCAGCAGTAGAAGGATCTCCTTGTGCATCTGGATCAGTGAGACAAATCGACGAAAAACAAAAAACTTATTTAACTCTAATATTTAATTAATCAAGGTTTGCCGTCAAGGTTTATGTACCCTTACTGCAAATAGCATGGTCTCTTCATGTCCATTCGGAGATTTTAACATGTACGGAGCATACTATCCAGGTTTAGGTTTCTCAACAACCTATGTTTCATGTCCAGATTTCATTAAAGCAAGCATTTTGAAGGGATTTTCAATTCCTTATTTATGTAAAAGTTCGCAAGGATCAAGGTGCTGTTCGAGCTGTCTAAGTAATTTAATAATTTGATTAAATAACTCGAAATAAGAAAAGTCTCTAAACAGATTTATTTTAGAATATCAACCATTGCTTAATTGTGTCGACAAGTATTATAACTGTCCTCAACTTACAGCTTATTGCACTGGGACTATTGGAGGTGAACCAGGTAGCACAGCTTGCCCATTATCTTGTAAAAATTGCCCAGGTAATTATTATCAAATTGACTTAAATTTTTTTTCTTTTGATTTATATGTTTTTTAATTGTCTAAGGATTAACTACGCCTTTAACTTGTAGTACAAATTATTGTCAAAATGGTGGAACATGTGTATCAGCAAGTGTTAGTGGTGATGGATTAATTGCTTTTGATTGTAAATGCCCAAGTGGATTCACTGGACCTTTATGCGAAACTAAATGTATTTTTAATTTTTCAAAACTTACTTAAATAGACAAAAATGATGTTTTTTTTTTAAGTATCAACACTCATACCATCCTCGAATACAATTATTTCGACTCAATCAACTACTGCGACTGTCCCTCCAACCACTATCCCTCCAACTACAGCCACTCAAACTACAACCACTCCAAGACCAACTACAACAACTCCAAGACCAACTACAACAACTCCAAGACCAACCAAAAAAAGGCCTTGATTGGTTAATTATTTAAGATTCAATTTTTTTTTCCCTTTAAATTAGACATTAAATAGGTTTTAATAAACATTTTTTCATTGGCATAAAATTAAATTTTTCCTTCTTCCTTCATTGAGAATAATTTTTTTTTCTTTTTTTTTAGTTTAAGAAGTGTTCATCGTAGAAAAGATAACTATTGTTAAGTGGAGTTGGCCTCTCTAAATGTGAAACTACAATTATATTCATCTACCATCATTACAACTAGTGGAACAGATTATGCCAGACTATTACCTACGTACTTCTCCGTTAATTCTACTCGCGCTTTCTGGTGAATGATAGAGGATGCATTGTCATTTCTTAGTTTTTAAAACAGTCCTTTTAGCAGAGTTTTGGATGAATTTAATTTTTTTTAAATTAAATTCGCTAAGAAGATTTTAACATGGGAATACGTTATCTATCCAAGATCCACTCAATGATTTGTGAACATAAGGTGGTTAGGCTGAGAACCCAGATTTTTTAGAGATAATTTTTCATCATGTCTAATCTTAGTCCAAAATTCATTTTTAGATCATCTATCATGGCTGAGAATGATAAGTTTTCATCAATTTTGATCCTAAGGAACTTGTTTTTTCTTTACCTTGGTATGGTTTTAGTGAGTATATTGAGCGTGAAGCTGTCCTTCTCATTGTATTTTTATAGAAAAGATCAATAGGCTGATTTTTAGACGGAGATCTTCATTTTCTATTTGCAGAGCCTAGGTTCAATTTTTCTTAGGTATTCTCGATTTGATCTTAGACATTACTATAAGGTAATTAAAGAAAGTGATGAGGTCGTCGGCAAAAGAACGGAGTATCATGAGTTTGATTCATCTCTTTTAAGAATGTCGTTTAAAAAGATACTAAAAATTAGCGGACAGATGAACGATCATTGTGATATCATAGTGATACTCCAGCTTTTATTGGAAAAGCTGTACTGAGTGTTCCGTTAACGTTGACAATTAAAAATGATCTTAATCAGCAGATTTATTAGCTTTAGCTTTAGAATCAATTTTTAAAAGTAGCCCTTTGTCCAGACTCGGTCAAAAGCTTTCGCAATGTCAAAGAAAAGGCAACAAGCTTATTTTTTTATGTTGAAGGATGAAGGATTAAGTCTTTCTATATGGGTACAATAAAGGCCTAAAAGTGTTTATTTAAGCATTGAATCAAAATTTCCTAAATAGACATGTAAACGCTCAAATTGAAAAAATGGCCAACCAGTTTGCTGCCTGGTAGTTAAACAAAATGTTTTCTAAAATAACCTTTTAATTAGATGTGTTTTACGGCAGTTGTTCATAATAAAATTGTAGAAAAAAGTCAAGTTTCTTAATAAAAATTAAGAATTTAAAACATTTAATGTAATGATAAACGTTTAAATAAAAAATTCACCTGGGAATTGATTATTTTTAAATGGTGTATCTGACATAAACAATATTTGATCATTATTTTGTCGAAAAAAACTAATAAAAGTTTCCTCTATTTCGAGTTGACAACAAAATAATGCTTACAAAAGCTTGGGGAATTTACATCATCAATATCAGCATTTGTCTAATTTTTAAAATAAAAAAAGTATTTTAAAAAATGAAATTTATTTGGTTTTGGCTTATTATTTTTGCGTTAAATAATAAAAGCTGCTTGACTGAAGCTGTATACCATATTTTTAAAAGTGAAGTGTTGGATTACTCATTAACTGAGACGAAATGTTTTGATTCTAAACATGGAAACTCAACAATAAGTTGTCTAAATAAATGCAATAAAATAAATGAATGTTCTTTGATTTATAAAAACAAAAGCGGTTGCTTTTTGTGCTACATTTTTTGGTTTCAACCATTCATAAATGATTTAGTTTCAACAAACAAACTCTTTGTTAAAAAGCAGTTAATAATAAACGGTCTACAAAACCATTGGCCTATTTATAGCTCAACAACTTTCGATGCGTTGAACAAAAAGAACCAAATTAATGAATGTGTAAACGCTTCTTTCGTTGAAGATAGATTTGGAAACTCAAATGATGCAATTAGACTTAATAATGGTCATTGTAGATTGCCTGATGGAGTTTATTTCAATACTGAATTTACCCTCATTTTTTGGATCAAGCTGTACGAATATAAGAATGCTTCCTGGTTTTTAGAGTTTTCAAATGGTCAAAATCAATATAATTTGGTATTCTATCAAAATGATAACAAATATTGTTATGTAATTTATAATCTTGGTTCGGGAGATAATTCATTATGCACAACATTATTTGTTTCACTAAATCAATGGAATCACTTGGCATTCACTCAAAGTAAGTCTCATTTTCAGATTTTTGTTGATGGGCGTCACAGTTACAGTCTAGAAATTAACAACTCATATTTACCTGGAAATGTATTTCGGAAGAAGTGTTTTTTAGGATTCAGTCAATGGAATGATTTTCGAGCCAAGATGGACGTTGATGATATTAAGATTTACAATAGAGCTTTGATTTTAGAAGAAATTTTCGCAGAGTTTATAGGAAATTAATTTCCTTTGTCTAATAAAAATTGCAAAAAAAACTGAAATTGTTTAAAAATAATTTTTTTTTAAAATTAAATAATTAAAATTTCAAATGAATTGAACAAAATTTTCGAAATTAATTTCCTTTTATTTAAATTTAAATAAATATTGGTGTATTCATAAAGAGAATTTTTATGTTCTATGTACATAAACTAGAACTCCTCCACACTCCTTGTGGGTCGCCATTGCTAATATCCAGCCATTCAAAATAAACGCTTTCAAAAATAATTTTCTAATTTTTTTAAATTTCAAAACCCGTTTAGAATATCTCAATTGAATTATCAGATACTAAAAGATTTATCCATGTAAATTTTTGAAACCTTATTTCCTTGATAAAACTCTGTAAAATTTTACAAACTTTGCTGGTTAGAGATTCTAATGGCGTTATTTTGTAAATCTCAAATTCGTTTTGAGAAAAAAAGCGCGTTTTAACGCGTCATCTTCTGTTTCTTTATACCTGTCAACAAAGATTGCGAAAAAGACGATGAATCAGAATCAGACGAAGAGGAATCAGATAAAGAACCAAATAAATAAAAATTATCGAAATTCGATCAAAGACTCATGAAATTTCAAAAATCGGAAGATAAGTTTGAGTTTTTAAAAAAAATTGGAAAACTAGTTGTTGTAAATGTTTCGTTAAACAAAAAACTTGTCAACTCTCTAATGTAAGAATTTTTACTTTTAGAAAAAATCCTACCTCCGTTAAGAAAATTCTTAGATCTTAGAAGTTTTTTAAGATAGATAAAGAAGGTTGAGATTTGCGAAGAAGTATAGACTTAAAAGAGAGTACAGGATGGCATTTGTGTGATGTAGTTTTAAGGTCATCATAATTATCACCGTAAATTTGAATACAAAGCAACTAACTCTAGCTAGGAGAATACTTCTGATGCCTTCTTAAGAATGTTTGAGTCATCTCATTCGATTATTTTTTTGAGAAGTTTGACACAATCAATTATTTTCCTATCATTACAAGGATGGAATTTTTACGAAGCGGTTTCTAATGTGATGCCAAAAATATCAAGGATATTTCGGTAGTATTTTTAAAAAAATTCTAAACCTCATGCTCATTAGATTGTTAAGATCTTACTTAATTCAAGTTCTATGACTATAACTGACTATTTATCTTATTTTCAAGACTATATTCGCTTTTAGATTTTGGGCTATAAGCGAAATATAAAACCTATTCCCGATCATATAAGCCAAGGTACCTAAGAGTCTCGAATTACAGATAGACTCGTAACCTCATTTAGAAAAGAAGTTCAAGAGACCGTTTAAAATTGGATTGAGCTTTTGGATATCAACTAAGAATTTTGATAATTTTTAAATTTTTTTTAAGAGACGGGTACGAATCAGGTGACGATTTTGATACTTTAGAAGTAATTTTTTTAGATTTAAAAAATTTAATTTTTTAAAGCTTGATTTTAAAAGGATGTGACTAAGTTTGAAATTTTCTACAATTTAATCAAAGTCAATAAAGATCAAGTTGTAATCGATTTAACACAAAAAGAAAATAATTGTCTTGAAAAACTATTTATCACAGGGGACATGGATATAGAACCAAACGATCTAAAATTTGTCGAAACTTGTCTAAACACTGAGAGTCTTAAAGATGTTAACTTTGTTATCACTTACGCAAATGAATTGCCAAACGAGATATTTGAACCGTTTAAATACATCACCAAACTTGAAATCGAATTTATCAGTTTGAGGACTTTGGAAGAGAATAACTTTAAATATTTAGAAAATTTTAAAATTAGAAATACAATCATTGAAACTGTTCATATGGACACATTCAAAGGTCTTAATAATTTAAAAGAGTTGACTTTTTATGGATGTGGATTTGCTTTAAATTCGTTAAATGGACTCGATAAGTTGAAAAAACTTAGACTCACCAGAAATATGTTCGAAAATTTTCATTTCGACTGTCTTAACCCGTTGACAAGCCTCGAGGGTTTACATTTATGGGAAAATGATTATGGCTGTTTCAAAAAATAACTGTTAGAATTTAAAAATTTAAAAGTACTCGAGTCAGAGGTAGATCTCGAAACGATCAAAATGAGCGATGAAATCAAGATTTTGAGTATTAAAGATCAACAATTAAAACCACAGTCAACATTCAACAAACTTAAGTTGTTAAACGTGAGAGAAGATTGTTCGATTGAAGATTTAAGTTTTTTAAACGAGTTGACTCAACTTGAATATTTGGATTTTAATTTACCAAATGATTTATTGGATAAATTCGCAGAAATCAATTTACCTAATCTCAAAAATTTAGTTTTGACTGGAGAAAATGTGCCTTATTTTAACAAAAATTTCATAAATTTGAAAGGATTGGAGTTAATCAAGCCAAAGGAATTTCAGTATGATGCATTGGTTAATTTAACTGGTCTTGATTATTTAGTCATTACAGGTCCAGATTGGTCATTTTTTGAGAAATCAGAGCTCAGAGTCCTTTAAAAAAAGATCAAAAAATTGAAATACTTGAGAATCGAAAGCTTCGATTATGATTTCAATGATGAATTACGCCAACAAAGTATTATTTATTTTTTGTCGAGCCTTTTCGAGATCCCAAACGATGTTGCTTGCAGAAATTACTTTGATTGTGGATTTGAAGTTGAAGTATGTAAAAATTTTTATTTTTAAATTTTCACTTCTCAATCGGCAGAGGATGCAAAGCATTAGATCTCTAAGTTAAATGCTTTTTTACAGGCTCATTTTTCACTTAGAATGTGTTCGTGAGTTTGTGTTGGACAGTAAATCCCAATATTCCCGAATATATTTTAAAAACACAACAAGACGTTTTTAAAGATAAAAGACATTTTCATTTTTGATAAAATATCGGCGTAACCATGCCATGGCCAGTGCCAAACCTGGATTTGAAAATGGGAGGATGGCGATGTTGCTGTCATTCTAAAACCGTTCTAAATATGCTGTATAATGGGTACATTGGTCCATCACAACGTATAGGAGCCTGGGAACGGGCGCAAGAGCTTGTTTTACAGCAGACCCATTTAGCAATAGGTAACAAAGTTAAGTATTTTATTATAAAATACGCTTGTTTGTTGTTCCAAGGTAAGTCTAAAAAGTTATCGAGTTCGCATCTTCGGCTCGGGTGAGTGGTGCTGTTTATGATGAACGTCTCACAGTTACTGGGGTGAATGGCAGTAGAATAGTCGTAACCATGCCTTGGCCGATCCCTAGCTCGGATGCGGAAATCGGAGGGCGACTAGTCGTTGAAAAATTTTAAATTTTTTTAATTACACTTATAAAAAGTTGGTTAACTGGTTTTTAGACTAAATAGATGAATTTAATTCCTTCCAACTTCCCGAACTTGATCAAGCTATCCGCATGGTACGTAAATCCTGGCTTGACGTCACTCCAAAGACAATCGTGAATTGTTGGGAACACTGTGGCATTTTTCCTAAATCGAGTACGACTTCTTCTAATCCTCCTTTAGAAGAAATCGAAAAAGACTCGATACTCAGTTTAACAGAACTTTTAGAACGTTTTAAAAACAAATAATATCATTTTAAAAGAGATGACCAAGCAGAAACAGCGAGAGATTTTTTGAATGCTGAAAGCGTTGAGAAAACTAATGAAGATCTTTCAGATAAAGAAATAATAGACCTTGTAATTGGCACTGATGAGGCACAAGAGGAAGCGACTGTGGATAGCCATAGATAGTTCGGATTAACGAGACTGCACTGTAATTTCAAATTCAATTGAATTGTACCACAGTCTAATCTCAAACTTTAAACCTGCAAAATTAATACCCAGTTTTTTTTTACATCGTTTAAAATCGTGTGTATTTTGCATTCAATTGCAGTTTTTTGCTGAATTTAATCAAAAGTTGGAATGATTTTACATAACTTAGCAGAACTTAATGGTTCATCATAAACTCCACAAGTTAAGACACGCCGTTGGACCATGCACCAAAGTACATCTCGCCCATGCTATAACATTGTTAACTTGGAGCGCATGCTCTAATAGCGTAATCACGCGTTTAGGTCCGCATCAAACACTGAAAGTCTTAGTTTAATGCGTCATCAAGACTCGATTTTAAAGAAAAAAATCGAGAATATAAAAAATGAATTTTTTAATATTTTTTTTTCTTAATCTTTGGTGCTGCACCAAATGCATAATTCAAAAAAATTATTTTCGATTTTTTTCTTTAAAATCGAGTCTTGATGACGCATTAAACTAAGACTTTCAGTGTTTGATGCGGACCTAAACGCGTGATTACGCTATTAGAGCATGCGCTCCAAGTTAACAATGTTATAGCATGGGCGAGATGTACTTTGGTGCATGGTCCAAAGGCGTGTCTTAACTTGTGATGCAGCAATATCGAACGAGGGAATACGGTATCATAAACAGTTAGTTTTAAAAATTTCAACACAAGGTTAGCGTTGTCCAATTCTCAGAATGTCATTAAGTGAGAATAATTCTTCCAACCAAAAAAACTCCAGTATCGTGTTCCAAAAAAGTCAAAAAAGTACCCAGATTAAATTAAAAAAAGCTTAAAAAATTAACAAAACAACATTCAAACTTATCCCAATAAAATTTATAAATATTTGTAGTTTTATGTATTCCCAAACGAGATTAAAGTACAGTTACAATTTTATTATTTGTTCCTATTCGATTTAATATGGATAAAAAAGAATTCTGAATTTACCCGAATAATAGCTCGAATGAATTATCAGTCCCAGTTTTAATCTTTCTACGTCTTCAATAGCTTTTGTAAGTTAGAGATTTAGGAAATGGCAAAAATTTTTTTCTTTTAGAGTTTTTTTCGATTACTTTTGTGTGTAAGACGCCAAAAACCCCAAGTTTCTGCTTAAAATCTAATAAAAGATACTTAAACAATTTGATGTGTAATTTTAAATTCTGAAGTCTAAATTTCCCATTTTCATTTAAGGAATGGTCAAATTTAATTTTTTTTCAAATTTATAAAAGAAAAAAAAAATTGAAAAAATTAAATTTGAGTTGGAGTCTTACTTTTTAACGGTAATTATCGTCGATCACACAGAAGCTGTAGTATTGAAACTTTACAATATTATAGTGTGTGAAATTACCTCTCGATCGAATCCAAAATTTTTCCGACCGAGTTGTTTCAAGTCCCAGATTCGATCTTTCAATTTCAAAGTACAATTCGTTCAGCGTTTATTTGAACATTTTATGTTCATAATTTAATAGTAAATATTGCATAATTTTTGTCTTACTTTATTTTTAACTTTTTTATTTATTTTTATTGTTAATTTTTATTTTTATTTTTTTTTTGCTTTTTGTGTAAATATTTAATTTAAATTTGTTATTAAATCCTTGTTTAATTTTTCCGTTTTTGAGTCATGGTAAAACCTAAAAAATTAAGTTTAACTTGTCCTAAATGCTCCAAGACTTATGTCTATCAGTCTTGGTACCAAAAGCATTTAATACAATGCAGAGGGTTAGGCCTAAAAAAAAAAGTTCTAAATTTGATAATAAGCTCTCTAAGGTAGATCCCAAGTCCATTATTCCAACACCATATACTGCAGATCTTTTACCTCAGGTTTTTCATTTCGAAGATGACTTTTTTAGCAAAAGGACTTATGTTCCAACTTTCACAAACTATCTTGAGCGTCTTAGACTGTTTGGAGAAAGAAACATTGGTAGTTTACGTACTCTTCATCTCAACGTAAACTCTCTGTTTATGAAAAAAAATGAGGTCCTTGAGGTTCTGTCTTTAGGTGTCTTTGACCTAATCTCGTTAAACGAGACAAAATTGGATAATTCCATCCCGGATTCATTTATTTATCATGCGAACTACTCGATCATCCGCAGAGACAGGTTCAGAGATGGAGGGGGAATTATGGTTTTGGTAAAAAAAAATTTGAAAGTTTTGAAAACTCAAATTTCAAAAGACTTTGAAGGGATTTCAGTGGAAATTTCCGCTAAAGGGGCGTTACTAAACATACTTTTTACCTATAAACCACCCTCTTTAAACAATAAGGATTATCTAGACTTCCTTGAAAACTTTGTTCTCTCAGTAAACACAAACGATAGGTTTTTAATTATAGGTGATCTCAACATGGATCCTGTTATAGGCGATCCTCGTTTTACATCTTTTATGGAAAATTTTAACCTTAAAACTGTAACTAAGGAACCAACTCGCATAGGTGTAAAGTTATACAAATCTGGTGAGACTGCTGTAAAGTTAAGTCAAATTGACCATATAATCCACCAAGATAACCAAAGTCCAAGATCCGAAGTCATAGGCTGTCCGTTCAGTGACCATAAGTTTTTGGTAGCTTCTTTCGATCTGCACGTAGATCGCAAAGCTGATGAAGTAAGATACAACAGAAGCTACTCCGAAAAAAATCTTGAAAAAGTAAAAAATTTTCTATCAAGAGTGGATTTTTCAATTATTGAACGCTTTCCTAATATTGATGACAAATGGGGTTTCGTAAAAGATAAGGTTCATGAGGCCATTGATCTATACTGTCCTCTTAAGACTTTTAAAAACAAGCCTCAAAATCAGTGTCCATGGTTTGATGAGGAGCTGAGAGTCTCCAAGAACTATAGAGATTACTGTCACAGCCTCTACTCCGATAGTAAAAGTGTTCAAGACCACTTGGAGTATAAAGAAGCTAGAAAAGAGTTTAAGAATTTAGTTAAACTGAAAATTAAAGAATATTTTCAGACACAGACGACCAAAGATTTCAAGAATTCTAAAAAATTCTGGCAATTCTACAAGTCGTCTGTGAAACTTAGAAGCGATAAATCTGACGATTACCCTGAAATAATTCAGAATGGTGACGTTCAGGCTTCTACGACTGCTGATCAAGCTGAGATGTTCAATAATTTTTTTACGAATATTGAATCATCTTCGTTTTCTACTGAAAACGAGTCAGCAAAGTTTATATTCGATAAGTTCAAGGAACTTAAAAAATCGAATACTTTTAAAACTCCTGGCTTTTCGTTTAGCACATTCAATATTCGTGATATTGAAGAGACGTTGAATGATCTGTCCAGTTCTAGCTCGCCTGGACACGTGGGGATTCACACAAAAGTACTTAAGGCTATGCCCGAAATTTTTTGTCCAATTCTCCAACAGCTGTTCAACTGTTGTTTGGAATTAAGAAAAATTCCAGAAGATTGGAAAATAGCCGTTGTGACCCCACTATATAAAAACAAAGGTGAAAAGACTGATATGAATAACTACCGGGCAATATCTGTTCTTTCCCCCTATTGCTAAAATGTTCGAAAAACTTTTAGCAAAGCAAATTAGTTTTTATTTTGAGGACAACAATATTTTCTTTAGAGGCCAGCATGGTTTCAGGTCTGGTTACTCATGTCAAACAGCTCTTCATGAGTTTATCTCATTCTTAAATAAAGCTATAGATCTAAAGCTTATTTCCCTATCCCTGTTTATTGATTTTAGGAAAGCGTTTGATCTAATCGATCCCTTACTTCTCTTATTAATGCTTTTTCACTATGGTTTTGATAATAATTCACTGGGTCTTATTACAAACTTTTTTGATGACAGATCTCAATTGGTCAAAATGAAAAATTCCTCCTCTATTTTAGCGAAACTAAAGCTGGGAGTTCCTCAAGGCTCTGTTCTTGGTCCACTCCTATTTTTAATTTTTATCAATGATCTTCCATTTTGCATCCTCAAAGCCTTTATTGAGCTTTTTGCTGATGACACAACTCTCACTAGATCTGGAGAAAGGTTAGACGAAGTTCTCAAAGAATTTGAGTGTGTTATTGAAGAATTGACTTTATGGTGTAACTTCAACAAAGTAGATATAAACTGGAGTAAGACTTTTTTCATGGTTTTTACAAAAAAAAAGATTGAAATTCCTGATTTTTTTATAATAAGAGGCTTAAAAATTAGTGTTGTTAAAGAATTTAAATTATTAGGTTTTACTATAGATTCAAAACTAAATTTTATGAAGCTAGTTTCAGAAACATGTCTAGCTGTAAATCGTAAGCTCTTTTCGATAAAGAGACTTTTCTATCTATGTACTTCTGTAAAAATTCAATTTTTTAAAACTTTTATTTTACCCTATTTTGATTATGTGTTCACGTTAATTTGCTATTTTTCGAAAGAAGCCATTCAAAGGCTGGCAAATTGTTTCTATTTATGTATTTTTAAACTACTAAAACTAAGAATAGGTTCGAGTGACTTCAATGAATTGAATAACTCATTAGAAAAGTATGGTCTTTTTGCGTTTCAACATCGAGCTTTGGAGAGGATGCTGTCCTTCTCTTACAAAATTATAACATTTGAAAACGCGCCAACACAACTCAAAGAACAATTAGTATCGAATGAATCAAGAAAGATTGAATACAGTTTGAGGAATAAGAACGATTTTATGATACCAAGCTCCAAAACAAGAAGCGGTGAGAATACATTTGGACATGTGTATTCAAAAATAGCTAACAAGTTCATTGTTAATAGATTGGTCCTAAAATATACTACATTCAAACTGTCAATATTCAACAACATCAATCTAATTTATGTAGAAGCAACAAAAATTTTTGATAAATTAAATTTAAACTTTAAAATTTTTTATTTTTGATAACGATATTTTTATATTCAATTTATACATTTTATTTTTATTGAATAAATGGAGAGTTAATCAGTCTTTAATTAGGCAAGGGCACTAGCCTGTTGATTAACCTTGAACTTGAACTTGATGATCATAAACTTCATCTGATCATGCTCAATCCGAATTCCTTACAATTTTTAGAGTCGGATTCTGAAATAAACAATTCAAACGTAGAAAAACTAAAAATTCTTGGCATTTTTTAGAGCATTAAACTAAAAATTTAGCAAATGGTGGTAATATTATCTAATAAAATAAATGATATACTCAGACATTGAATCGTTTCTTATCAACTGCATCGTTAGCAAAAAAATTCAAAACCTAATTTAAAATGAAAAGCAGTAAATTTCATCAAAATTTAAGTAAGAAAATTTTTAACAGATTTTTTTGAGAGCCCAAATGATGAATGAAATTTAGCTATGAAAAGCAAAAAATTTTCAAATTAAAAATTTTATTGTTTTTTAAGAAATGAATTTTAAAGAAAAAATTATTTTAATCCTAGTCTTGTTTTTTTTGTCATTTTTGTTGGGATATAAAAAGTCAACTCGAAGTTTAACTCAATCGTCCCTGAAAAATACTCAAAACGTAGAGCAACAAACCGATTCAGTAAATTATCAAAATTTAATTGTAGAATTTTACAAGATTGGAGGAAAGTTTAAAACTGACAAAGTAACTGTACATGCATATCATGAAATGTACGGCTATCATGTTGGACCAATCAAACACAAGATAACCGACATGTTGGAAATCGGTCTCGGATGTAATATGGGTTATGGTGCTGGTCATTCAATACCAGTCTGGAAAGAATTTATGCCAAATTCAAAGGTATCAGTACTTGAGTATGACAAAGAATGTGCAGAAAAATTCAAAGATAAAGTGTACCAAATGTTTATAGGAGACCAAGGTAATTTTACACTATTAGACGAAGCTGGTAAGTATGGTCCGTATGATCTAATTGTTGATGACGGTGCACATACTCGCTCTACTCAAGTAAATTCACTTCTTGGACTCTTTCCCTATGTTAGAAGTGGTGGTTTGTATGTTGTGGAAGACATATTTTATGCGTTCGATCAATATTATAACAACCGAAACGAATCAGCAATCGATTTAATCTTTCAATTGATAACTGTTTTAAATAAAGGCCCTACGGATAATTTCATATATTATAACAAAGATATTCAATATCAAAAACGTTTTAAATATGTTGTGGACAATACTGTTTCAGTTAGTTGTTTTAAAGAAGCTTGTATTTTAGTTAAAAGATGAATTTTTACTTATTTTTAAATTTAAAAAAAAATTATATAAAATATATTCAATTCACTTACTCGTCCTTTTTAAAAGAAACTTTATCAATAAAAAGATTATTAAATAAAAAGTAAATTTGCCAATTAATAAAAATATTTAAGACTTCCTTCTGAAAAAAAACGCCTAGAAAAAGAATTCCCTCAAGACCTTTTGAATTTTTTTATTTGATACTTACACTTACCTCCTACCTAACCGATTTCATTGGTTAATGTGTGATAAATCTTCTTTAGCTCTTTGATTAGTCTAATTAAGGGACTTATCGATGATTTAGTCACTGAATTTGATTTCAAGCGTTTTTTTTTTCAAGAGGAAGTCTTATATATTTATATTAATTGGCAAATTTACTTTTTAATTAATAATCTTTTTACTGAAAAAGTTTCTTTTAAAAAGGACGAGTAAGTGAATTGAATATTTTTTACATAATTTTTTTTAAATTTAAAAAATAAGTAAAAATTCATCTTTTAACTAAAACACAAGCTTCTTTAAAACAACAATTAAATCAAAATCAAAATAGAACCCAAAACTTATTCAGGGAGAAGTTTTCTTGAATTAATTAAAATTATCATCTGTTCATTACCTCTATATTATAAAATTTTTTTTCTTGTCACATTTTTTATTTTCTTGCTAAAAAAAAAGTTGTTTTTATTAAGCAAGTAGATCCAGTAGTCCATCAAGTAGATCCAGTATTCCATCAAGTAGTATCATTGAGTCAAACCGATGATGAAACCTTTCTAAAGGCCGTTCAAACAATTATTGGACAAATTAAAGATGAAGAATATGAATTTTATAAATTTTTAAGTGACCTTACAACTTTACAGCGTCAAAAAATTCATGAAATATGTGACGAAAATGGTATTCAGCATAAAACAACTGGTACACGTTACAAAATATTGACTATTTCTGCGAATAAAATCGAATCTTTAAAATGTAATGAGTTGGTCAAAATTACAAGTAAGCCTGTAGAGTATGCTCAAGAGGTAATTGATGTCATAAATCAAAAAGATGGAAACGTAAATGATCTAATAAAAAAAAAAAGAGGAAGACCGAAAAAAAATTAATTATTTGTTCTGTTTTGTTTTTTAATAAATTGATTTAATTGATATTAATTCTAGTATCAGCCTGAAAATTCTAATATCAGTTAATTGGTTAATTGATATTGAGATTGATTGATATTCAATTTTCAGTATCAATGATATTGAGCTTTATGAGTCCCCAATGGTGTTATATTGATGATGAGAAAGTAAAAAAATCAAATTGTCTTACGATCCCTAATCGGTCTATAATGGTAGCGATAGAGCCCAAAAAAAGCTGGTAAGGTGTCAAAGGCAAAAAAATCTTTAGATAAACAGAAAGCTTTTGTTGAAAGTTTTCGTTTAAAATTTTTGTTTATTATTGGAGCATATGACTAAAAATAAAAGACTGAAAACTAAACAATTAGGACATTATTACTTTGAAATAAATTTTGGAGCAATAAACTAATAAATTTGGACGTTAATTAATAATTCTTGATATATTTTAGAACAGTAAAGTAATAAATTAGAAAACACAGGTAATATTTAGTCATTCGTTTTTTCTAAGGTTTTAAAAATAAATTATTATAATTTTTTTAATTTATTTTTATAGGTCAGTTATATTAGGGGTATTTCACCAGTTCTCTTTAATCTTTTACCGCTTTTCACACCTAATTGCCAATTAGAGAACAATGAATGTGGTGAAAGACGATGATACGGAATTTTTGTTCATTAAATAGCGATTCATTTTACATAGTTAATCAGGAGCTAAGCAACATGCATAAAATGAAAAAAAATGATTCGTTTATTGTTAATAATAGCTTTTATCTAAATATTTAAAAATACAGCGATTTTTTTTCTCAATGGAGCCAATCGTTTAACAAAGTTGCGAACAACAGCTCAAAAAATACTCAGGGATTCTTTTATTAAAAAAAACATAATCTTGTTTCTCGATCGAACAAAATTAAATTAAATGTTTTTTGTTAAAACCCACCATTTTTGCATGTTTTTTAGACAACAGGAACAGTTGGATAAGGACTTCAAGAAACCACCTGAAATAAAAGAAGAAAAAGCAGCAAATAACTTGATTCGAGCAAATCCGTTACCATTTAAATCTGAATTTGTATATTTAAGCAATTACCAAAACAATTCGGATAATTTAATTCAACCAAACCTAATATCAAAATCCGAATCGGATTCCGATTGTTGAAAAAAAGATTCGTCGTCAAGTTAGAATCAGTTCATACGTTGAAAAATTGAATATAATAATAAATCCGATTGTGAAGCAAATGAACCTTATCAATTGACAAAGCCGGTTTAATATAAATCAAATTATGATTTTGAATACGACGATTATGATCCAGATATTATTTGGCAACCTAAAGTAATTCAAAATTAGAAATTCTGAGCACACTTTTTCTTTTCCCTTCAGCTTACAAAGTAGTGAAGGGTAACGGGCACGCGGCCAACTGGCCGGCCATTTTTTCAATTTGGCCGTTTGCATGGCCGCCTAGGAAATTTTGATCTTATGATATGATAAACACTTTTACTAAGCTTCCCACACCAAAATCTTTAAATTGGGACTGAATTTTATTGAAAAAAGTTAGTAAATTTTAAGCTTCAGGAGTCTTGTTTTTTGACAAGTTTTAAAAAAGGTTGGCCGTGCACAACACTATTACAAAGGTTTACTAAGAGCACTAATACTTTAAGTTTTACTTATTTAGGGTTATGTCGGATCAAATGATGCTCTAGGGATAATAGCTATATTTTCAAAAACAGGCAACACTGGATATTTTTGAGGAGATTCAAACACAAATATCTTCTGATTTTCATTCAGACTTTGGAAAGGCAAAGGAATGATAAAAAAAAGCTGTCCAACAAAAAAATTTATTATACACGAATGTAAAGAGCTGTTTATTTTATATTTTTCTTACGCGAGAACTTCGAATTTTTGGTCAAAATCCCTCATCTTTGTGATTTTTGATTTTTTTGAATTTATTTTTCTTCTTTGTTAATGACATAAAGCAAAAAATAAAAAAAATAAAACCATAGATTTGTAGAGAATCGTCTATTGTTTAAGCAGATGCATAAAAAAATATGGTTATTTGGGATTCACTGGAACACTATAGGATATTTCCGAAAAATTTCTTTCCTTACAAGTACTCGCCTAATACCACCTTTTTGTAAAAAAAATATCTTTACTGATGTATGCGATTTTTGGTCGTTTATTAGCAAGATGACGTTTGGCTGCAAAAAGCTGAGGAGTAGGGCCAAAATTTTTGATTTTTCACTTCTCCCAAGATAAATCAAATTAAGATTTTGAAAGGACGTGGATTACGAGTTTCAAGTCAAAAAAGTGAATTTCAGATACCACCAAAGTTTTGAATTCCGTGAACTTTACCTTGTCTTCTTTTTTTAAAACGGTGAGCTTCTCATCAAAATCTTTTTTTGATAGGAAGCTGACCATCAAAAGAGTAAGCTCCCTTGACTCTGTCCAAATCCATCGGTCGCCTTTAAGATCCAAAATCCACAATTTTCCTGTGATTACGCTTGAATTTATTTAGTCAAAATGACTTTCTCACAAAAGATAATGACAGAGTCTTAAGTGTTAGATTATTTCAATGTTTTTGCTTAAATGAGATGATTAGTCTTTTTTTTAAGCAAACGAAAAACAAGAATTATACGAAGTACAACCAAAAATAATTTCAAAAAGTGCACCAAATCGTTCAAAAGCAACTAGCCAATCAATACCTATTTTCTAACTTTTTTTAAAAATTCTTTGATTAATACATTTTTTTATCTAAAAGAACAAGCCTCTTTCGGACCAAAAGCAACTTTTGATGGTTTCTTGTTGAATCATTTGGCAAGTTGAGATGAAACGAAATAAAGATATTCAAGCAAGACTCATGACGAATTCAAATAATCAAAATGAAATCTTGTGAAAATAAATATTAGCTAATTTTTTTCTCGTCGTAGCCCCCCCCCCTAAATTTTTGACCATTTCATGTAATTTTTTTTCAATCTACTAAGAAAAAAACCCTTTCCTCCCTACCTTGTGCGTAAGATTTTTTTTTCATAACTCCTGCATCAACTATTATAATATTTTCGATGAAGTTGTTTGTAAATAATAAAACTAGGACTGACTTTTTTTAAAAACAAATCTTATTCATTTTGTTTACAATCCTTTATTTTCTTCTATTGTTTATAAAATAATAACCAGAGAAACTGAACAAAAATATTGGACTGTTCTTTTGAATGAGATTTTTTCAATATTTGAATTCAAAATAGATTAAAATCAAAAAAATTTCAAAAATTAAAAATGAATAAGGTACGCTCTCTAATTACGGAATACTACTCTAATTTGATTGGAGAAATCGATCTTAAGTGTGAAAATGTAATTTTCATCCTGAAAAATCGAAAAGAAATCGTTTTCGACATCAGTCTTGATCGTGAGCAAGTTATTTCCAAAATAAAACAAGTTGAAAAAGCCAAAATGAATGATTTAAAAGAAACAGAAACTCTTTATGACAAAATTTTTTGTTTTTTTATACCAGTCGACAAAAATTTCGATATAGAATATGATTATAATTCACAGCAAGAATTCGAAAGGCCAACTCGATACGGATATGAATCAGATGAAGACTCTGCGTCCGATAGTGAGGAAAATAAAGTATCGGAATTTGAACAGTATTTAAAGAAATATCAAGAATCTGTCGAAAAGGTTAAGTTTTCAAAAGTTATTGGAAAACTTGTTATTATTAACTTTCCTTTGGATAACAAGTTATTTCAATTGTTCACGTAAGAATTTTACTTGTTTAACTAAGTTACAAATTTAAAATTATTGGGAAAATAAAATTTTTTTGAAGGGAAAAAAGTGGTTCAACAAATTATTGGTCATCATTCAAAGTAAATTTTAAATTGAAATTTTTTCTTATTAAAAACCAATTTATTGTTGTTAAAAAAGGAACAAGCAAAAGAACGAGTCTTGAGCAAATTAATCGAAAGTAAAAACGATCAAGTTATTATTGATTTAACTGTAACAGAAAACAATCGTCTAGAATTTCTACCACTCGAAGCTCATGTGGAAATACATCAAAATGATTTAAAATTTATTGGAACATGGTTAAACACTGACAGTGTTAAAGAGATCAGTTTTAGTAACACTGAATCTATAAATTTTCCAAACAAAATATTTGAGCCATTCAAACAACTCACTAAACTTGAAATAACCAACAAAGCTTTTCTAGATGAAGACACTTTTAGTTATCTAGAACATTTAAAGCATTTGAAAATTAGTTTTTTTGTTTATGGATTTGTTCAAATGAACGCTTTTAATCGTCTTAAAAATTTAGAAGTGTTGGAAATTTGTTACAGTAGATTTAGATTGACGTCATTAAAAGGCATAGAAAAGTTGAAAAAGTTAAGGCTATGCAACAATAATTTTGAAAATTTTAACCTTAACTGTCTCAAGCCGTTGAAACACGTCGAGATTATAGAAATGTTCGAGAATCAGTTTGACGACTTCAAAAAAACGCCAGTCGAATTTAAGAATTTAAAAACATTAAAAACGGACATCGATTTAGAAACAATAGATATTGGTGATACAATCAAAATTTTAAGTCTCCAAGCTCAAACATTCAAATTCAAAAAATCGTTTAAAAATCTTAAATTTCTTCACATTGAAGAAAAGTGTAAAATTAACGAGATCAAGTTTCTTAACGAATTGTCTCATCTGGAGTATTTGGACCTAAAAATTCTGAATGAATTTCTAAATGACTTTGAACAAATAAATTTACCGAGTCTTAAATTTTTTGTTTCAAGAGGAATATATGCTCCAACTTTTAATCAAAGCTTTAAAAATTTAAAAGGTTTGATGTTAATCGGGGCCGATATATTTCCATTGGAGACATTTGCTAATTTACAAAATCTTGATTATTTAGTTATAAGAAAATCAAGAGTGTGGATATTAAGGAAATTAAGAAGCAAAGATTTTTTTAAAGGTCTCAACAATCTGAAGTATTTCGAAGGCACATGCGTTGATATTTACAAGAAAGAAAAAGATGACATAATAGCTGGTATATCAAGTTTATTTGAGTCACCCAATGACGTTGTTGTCAAGGCTAATTTTGCGAATAAAATTGAGGTAATATAATTTCAAATTATCAAATATTTTTGTAATTTCAAATTATTGTTTAAAGGTATATACCAAAACAACTGATGAAGAAATAACGGAAAAAGTATATTTTGAAAAGTATTTACAGTTGTCTGAATGTGTCCGAGAGTTTTTGTCAAACAAATAATCAAATTTAATTCTAACAAGAATTCTAAAAATAAACAAGTTATTTTTGAATTAAGTTAATAACAACACTTATGAGTGTGTATCAATTATTGTGCCATTTTACATGAATTAAATAAACTATAAACTATTATTTTTGAGAATTACATCTTCAAATTTTTAATATAATAAAAATAAAATAAAATTGATTATCTTTACACAAAATATTATTGATAAGAAATTTTGAAGTTTTTTTTCATGTAGGGATTTTAAAATCCAAAAAAAAGTTTACACTCCTCATTTGTATATACAAATTTTATAAATTCAGTAAATATTTTTAAGCATGAAGCAATAAAATACCCCCTCAACTTTTTGCAGCCAAAAGTCACTGTGCTTTATTTAAATCTATAATTGATTTTAAGATAAATTATGAAAGCTAAAAAGCTGCAATTGATCATGGGGCCACATCTCCTCCTAGGGGAGCCGCAATAACAAAGTTTTTTTTTTGCATCTGCTTAAACAAAATACGATCCTCTACAAATCTCAGGAGTTACTTTTTTTATTTTTGTATACAAGTAGTAGTACTTTTTCTGTGCAGATCAAGCATCTAGTAGAAAAATCCTAGAATTTATTAGCTGCAGAAGCTGATTAGACTTCTTAGCCGGGTAGCCCGTAACAGAATTTTTATATACTACGTTTGCATCTTTCGACGACCTTATTTTAAGACATAGCGAGTGACGATGATTTTCAAAGTTGTTCTAGTATCAGACCATCTAGAGAATCACTAGTCGATGATTCTAGTCGGATCGTTTCCCAGCAGCACAACACTAATGACATTCATCCATTTCCATTATAATTTTTTATCTAGTAGTAGTAGTAGTAGTTTAAACTGCAACTTGAGATAACTCAAGTAGAGCTCTACTGAGCTATGGCAGTCGCTTCAACACGTTCCAACAACCATTCATCAAGCTTGGCTTTAAAACTATTAAGGTTCTTTGATTCAATCAAATCTTGTGGAAGCTGATTCCAATGGTTCACAATTCTATTTGTAAAAAAGTTATATCTCGAAGGACAATTTTTTACCTGTTCACGAGTTAAACACTTGTTATGTCTTCTTAAATTGTAATTTCTATAGCCATCTTTGTTGTTTAAGTTGTAATTAACACCCCTCTTTAAATTGATAATCTCCATGTTGTTTATTAACTTATACATTTGAATAAAATCACCACGCAACCTTCTTGTTTCTAAATTTGTCAAATTTAACTTTGATAACCTTTGTTGATATTCAAGGTTGCGTAGCTCGGGGACTAATTTGGTCGCTCTTCTTTGTACTTTTTCAATTTCGTTTATATCTTTTTTTAGAAACGGACACCAAGAGCTAATAGCATATTCTAAATGTGGCCGAACAAGAGACGAATAAAGTAGTTTAATTACATCATGTTTCGGGTACTTAAAAGACTTTCTAATGCACCCTAAAATACGGTTAGCTTTTGACGTTGCATTCTTGACCTGGGTGTCCCATTTTAAATCATTTTGAATGTATATACCCAAATCCCTTTCACAATTCGATTTAACTAGTGGCTGAGAGTGTATAGTATAGTCAAACTTTGTGTTGTTATTACCCATGTGAAGTACTTTACATTTTTCAACGTTTAATTGCGTTGACCAATCATTTGACCACTGACAAACTTTATCAATATCACCTTGTAATTTAATAATCGAATCAAAATTTTTAATAATCGATAAAATTTTTGTATCATCAGCATATGCCTTACAACCATTTGAAATAATCTCAAGCATATCGTTTATATATAAAATAAATAGTAACGGCCCCAAGACTGAACCTTGTGGAACACCACTATCAACATCCACCCATTCTGAAATAGACTCACCAAGTACAACTCTTTGTTTTCTACCCGATAAAAATGAGCGTATCCAATTTATTAGCCCATCACCAAAACCAAAAAACTTAAGTTTATGTATTAGCTTCTTGTGTGAAACTTTGTCAAAAGCCTTAGCAAAATCGGTGTATATAATATCAACAGGAAAACCGTTTGATAAAGCTTCTGTTATAAAATCGATTGTCTCCAAAAGATTTGTAGAACACGATTTATTTGGAAGAAAGCCATGTTGTGCTTTGGAAATTAGATTATTTTGAAGTAAATGTTTAAGCATCGAATCTTTTACCAAACTTTCAAAGATTTTACAAAGAATACATGTCAACGACACTGGACGATAATTCTTTTGTGATACTTTTGTACCTCCTTTGTGGAGAGGGGTTACATTTGCTTGTTTCCATAACAACGGTAATTCACTTGATTGAAATGATTTCTTAAAAATAATCAAGAGAGGTGACGAAAACGCATCAGCACAATTTTTTAATACTATTCCGTGAATTTTATCCGGTCCAATAGCTTTATTTGGATCCAATTTTATAAGTCTTTCGATAATTTTATCCGAGTTAAAAAAACGTTCCTTTTTTTGACTCGACCAGGATTCGAACTCGTGCCACTAGTTGCCAAATCTTTTGTTTTACCCACTCGGCCACAACCACGACAAGGATACGAAAAAAGTCTTAGATATCAAAAACAAATAGAAGCAAGTTTTTGAAATTCTTGTATAGAAAAACCTTTAGAAACATATACATATTAATAATCCCTTTAATTAAAAAAGCAGGCTGTTTTACCCTTTTCAGAGCCCTTTTCTGATTGTTTTTGGATCGTACTTTTGATAAACCGGTTCTTCAGAGTAATAGTTCTGAGCACACAATACGTTTTTGTCATTTTGAATTTTTGATTTTGCAGTCAATATTTGTGATTAATTCCAGAAAAATGGCTGCAACATGATTTCCTAGGTTAAAATAATTCTGTGAACACAATAAAAGGCCATCTTACAGTTAGCTCGCAAACATCTTTTCTTTTATCAAGCTTTCTAAAATTTTAAAAAAATTGTAGTTAGGAAGTAACTAGTATCAAGCCTAGTGTCTTTTTTGCTTAAGAAGAAAATAAAAAATTTCCAAAGACTTTTATTCAAAAGAAGTTAATTTACATAACAATTGTTTATTTTGAACAAAAAAAAAACACACAATAAAAAAACCGAGATAAAAAATGAAAATGCCCAAAAATATTTTTCTCGTTAAAATTATCGAATGCCAAAATTTGATGCACCCTTTAAAACCTTAATTAACTTAAGCTTTTCAATACAGTCAATGTTGTTTGGACCAACCAAAGCATTAAGTTTTAACTTGAACAAAAAAAATCTTAGAAAATAAAATTCAATTTAAAAATTTATTAAAATTAAAATACTTCAATTTCATCTTCTTTGAAACTATCTAGTATTCTATAGGCTTGTTCGACTTTATCTTTACCAATCAATTTGATGCATTCACTTGAAAATTTTGAAAAATTAGAAACCAAAGTTTTGTAAAGTCTTGTAAAGGAGAATTTCTAATTACTTTTCAGTTTCTTCTATTCGTTTTAACATATGATTTTGACCTAGTTTAGTTATTGGTTTAGTTTTTTCGTGATATGATTCTTTTTCGTTTAAACTACGCAGAGATGACGAACTACCGCGTCGTCTAGGTGTTTCATTTGAATAATCTTTCTTTTTAAATTGATTTTCACTTACTTCTTCTAACAAATCACCATCATCATTGTCATCGACAACATCGTCTTTAATATCGTTTATACCAATTAAAGTTTTTAAAGTTAAAGTAAGAGCATCGATTAAATTATTTGTTTCTTTTTTGTCTTTTCGATCACGTTTTTCGATTCGTAATGTTTGTTTATTCGGATCTTCGTCAGTGGAAGAAATTGACGATGATGATGATGATGAAGAGTTTTTTTTGCCAAAAAATGGATCTTGTTCTAGTATTTTTTGGTGTTGATACAAATTAGGTGTCTCGGAAACAGGTGCTATTTTGCAATCATTAATATTTTTTCTAAATATTTTCAAACTGTCTTGTAATTGATTTTCATGTTCATTCAAAGACTTGGAAATTCCCACTGGTTTAGAAATTTTAGAATTTTTATTATGAGAATAAAAGTCATCTGATTGATTCGGTTTAAGAGGTAATTTTCGAAGTTGTGGGGGTTTGGGAATTCCTGAATCGTTTTGGGATAAACGAATTTTTTGTCGTCTTCTTTCTCTAGCGGACAGATTTGGTGGAAGCTTGAATACAAAAAAAAATAAAAATATTAGAATTTTTAAAAAAAGTTAGAAAATTAATGTACTGGTTGTAAGTCGTCGGAACAGGATTTTTGTTTTGAAAAATCAGGTGTTGATTGACTAGTTGCTTTTGAACGGTTTGGTGCACTTTTTGAAATTATTTTTGGTTGGACTCTGGGTGGATTTTCGTATAATTCTTGTTTTTCATTTTGCTTAAAAACAAAAAAAATTATCAAAAATTCCGTTTATAAAATAATGTTAATGCAAGTTATAGAAAAGAATTAAGACCAGAATCAGAATTTTATTTGATTGGTGGAAAAAAAGATTAATCATGTCATCTAAGCAAAAACATGGAAATAAGCTACCGTAAACCCCCTCTATTTGTACCCACAAAATTTGGTCTTTATCGGTAATTTAGTCGATTTATGTTTAAATTTTTTTATATCAATGGCTCGCAAATCGCTTCTTTTGTGAGACAACACTCAAGACATTTTGGCTAAATAAATTCAAGTCCAATCATAGGTAAATTGTCGGTTTCGGATCTTAAAGACACTCGATGAATTTGGACAGAGTCACGTCAAGAGAGCTAACTCCTCAAAAAAAGATTTAGGATTTACCGTAATCCCTCATTTTTTGTGCCACTGGGAAATTTTTTTTGGCATCTTTGTAGCTTATAAAAATTTTAGATGGATGGTTATTTTTCTCTCTAAGTTAAAAGACGACTTCGTCATGTTGTTACTAACAACATTTTTGACTTTTTAATACGAAATTTTCATTTGTTACAAGCACGCTGAAAATTTTCTCTCCATGGTACAAAAAATGAGGGATTACGGTAGCTGGCCGTTTTTTAAAAAAAATAGAAAAGACAAGGTAAAGTTCACGGAAAACTTTAGAGCTATCTGAATTTCACTTTTTTGACTTGAAATTCGTAATCCACGTCCTTTCAAAACCTTAATTTGATTTATCTTTGGGGAAGTGAAAAATCAAAATTTTGGCCATTCTCCTCAGCTCTTTGAAGCCAAACGTCATCTTGCTTTATACTAACATTTTAGTACTCACAATAGGAAAAAGCTATAATTGATTTGAATACATGGCCTGAAAGCTAAAAAGCTATTATTGACGTTAAGACAATGATCGATGGGGTAAAAATTTCACAAAAGCTATACCGTATTTCCTTGCTAATAAGCGACTAAAAATCGCATCGTCTAGGGGTAAAATCATGACTAGGGTCATTTTTTGCATATTTGCATATGTTGCATATCTTTAATCTCATTGGCTAATAATTATTTTTGTCTGGGTGACTCCTCCCACCTAGACATGAGAAAATTATTTGATTAATTTTTTAAAAAACAACTTTTCAAATAACGTTTTTTTTTCTTTCAATGCGGTAATTCATCTTTAAACTTTTAAAAAAATGATTGTCCGTTAATTTTCTTGTGTATTCGGCCAATATTTTCAAAAGTTTACCGCATATATTGCATATTATCCCACATTTTTCTCCGAAAGATGTTGCATATTAAGTCGCATTAAAGCCCCTCTGAAGTTGCATATAAAAACAATCCCTTATCATGACAAACCAATTGAATTTGAGGTTCTTTAGAGATTATATATATAAAACTCAGTCCGGTCTAGTTCAAAATCACAAGGTAAGAACAGATCTGATCTTCATCAGTCTCCAAAAAGGGGGTATTAGGGGAGCACTTGTAAGGAACGAAATTTTTCGGAAATATCCTATAGGGTTCCAGTGGATCCCCTTTAACCATATTTGTTTATGCATCTGCTTAAACAATAGACGATTCTCTACAAATCTTTGGTTTTTTAATTTTTTGCTTTATGTCATTAAAAAAAGACGACAAATAAATTCGTAAAAATCAAAAATCACAAAGATGTGGGATTTTGCACTTTTTGACCAAAAAATCAAGGTTTTCGTGTAAGAAAAACATCAAATAAACAGCTCTTTACATTCGTGTATAATAATTTTTTTTTGGACTATCCGCTTGTGCGACAGGTTTTTTTTATCATTCCTTTGCCTTTCCAAAGTCTGAATGAGAATCAGAAGATAATGTTTTAATCTCCTCAAAAATATCCAGCGTTGCCTGTTTTTATAAAAATATAGCTATTATCCCCAGAGCATCATTTGATCGGACATTACCCTAAATAAGTAAAACTTAAGGTATTAATGCTCACAGTCTTTTTAAGCTGAAAGGAAAAGAAAAAATGTGCTCTGAAATTCTCATTTATAATTGACTAAGCCTAAAGAAAGTAAAAAACTAAATTACTTTAGGTTGTGATATAATATCTGGTTCATAATCATCATATTCAAATTCATAATTTGATTTAAATTTAACCGGCTTTGTCAATTGATAAGGTTCATTTTCTTCACAATCAGAATTATTATTATTATATTCAATTTCTTCAACGTATGAACTGATTCTAACTTGACGACGAATTTTTTTTTCAACAATTGGTTCCGAGCTAACTTTTTCATGTTCAATTATTTTTGAATCTGATTCGGATTTTGATATTCGGTTTGGTTGAATTAAATTATCCGAATTGTTTTGGTAATTGTTTAAATTTACAAATTCAGATTTAACTGGTAACGGATTTGCTCGAATCAAATTATTTGCTGATTTTTCTTCTTTTATTTCAGGTGGTTTTTTAAAGTCCTTATCCAACTGTTCCTGTTGTCTAAAATAACATACATATAATTAAAATGGTGGGTTTTAACATAAAAAAATAAAAAGCTTTACTTTAATTTTGTTCGTTCGAGAAACAAGATTATATTTTTTTTAATAAAAGAATCCCTGAGTATTTTTTGAGCTGTTGGTCGCAACTTTGGATCCGGATTCATCATTGATTTTATTAATGCGACAAAATCTTTTGAATAAATGCCCGGTATTTCGGGCATTTTACCTCTTGTTATTTTTAAAACAAGCGAATTCATGTCTTTGGCATTGAAAGCGTGTTTTAAAGTTGTCATTTCGTAAACAACACACCCTAGTGCCCATACATCTGACTTGGAATTGTAAGGTTTATTTGAAAATAATTCGGGGCTCATGTAGTATGGTGTGCCAATAATTGTAGTAGCCATATCCGTGTTATTTTTTAAGACTCTAAAAAAAAGAAGAATTACAATAATTGATCTAAATTCATAAATAGAAATAAAATTACCTTGCTATTCCTAAATCACCGACTTTTACAATTTTGTTTCTAGTTAAAAATATATTTTGTGTCTTCAAATCCCTGTGTAGAATGTTTTTTTCGTGCATATACTTAAAAGAAATTTTTTTAGAATAATGTCTAACACTAAAAATCCACTTTTATCCCCTTGTTCAAGTGGGTCAGAAAAAGGTATCACACTTGGTATTTTGTTTTCAAAGGCAGTCGAATTCATCTAAAAGCTTAGTGAATCCACTTTTTAGAAGAAACTTGAAATTTGGCTCTTTTTTTGAAATAATCTTAATTCTAATCTTACGCTGATGTTCCATTTTTTGGCTACCTCATGTTCTTAGCATAAAAATAAAAATGATTTAAAAATTTATTGAAATCTTTTTACAGACTTTATTTCTTAGAGTTTAGGGGCTCATGACACATTTCCCTTTTAATTATGTCTGGCTATGTCGGTGGAAACACTCAATCAAGTCATAATCAGCAAAACAACTGTCATACTTAAGTACTTCAATCCGGGAATTAATTTGAGTGATGGGACGAGCGCGTGTTTCAAAATTTTTTCTGGTTTAATTTTTCAAGAGTTTACGGTAAGTTTGTATTTTCGTAAAAATTACTTGTAAAGCCATTGTAATTTGAACAAACCATTCGACTATTTGAGTTTCTTCTAAAGGCTTTCCATTTTGTTCTTTTATCTTCGTGTACAAATCTCCACCATCACAGTACAACATAACAATATGCAAATAACCAGCTTCTTGAAATGATTCTTTATATGAAACAATATTCGGATGCTTAAGGGATTTTAAGAGTTTAGCTTCTTGTTCGGCAGATTGTTTATCCCTTTCGGATGATTTACGTAAATCAATACGTTTGAGAACATACTTGAACAAAAAAAATCGATTACAAGCCTGTTTCAGACAAAGAAAAAGTTTTGGAACAAAAATTACATTTTTTTTATCTTTAATATTTTTGACAAGCCAAACAACACCATAACTTCCTTTACCGATCTCTTTTATTTTGTCATAATTTTCCATCTTTTTGTTGTTTTAGTATGTCATTATTACAACGCAACAATCTCTCAATCTAAAATAATTTATTAAAATTAAAGTAAATTTAAAAAATTATAATTTAGAAGCAGCAGTCATGAAAGAATTTATTTTGTTGGAAAAGAGGTAATTTTAAGACACATGTATTTTAAAAAACCACAAAAAAAAGTTTAGTCGTTTTTTGCGATTGAAAATTTTCAAGTACTTGAACTTATTTTGGAGAGATTATTATTTTTTTTCTAAATGTAGTTTCCATGGTAGCACTTGTTCTTAAAATTAATTTGAAGATTAACTTAAAAAAAATTGTCTTTTTTTTCGACAAATTATTTTTTCGCTTAGAATGAATCGAAAGAGAAAATAAAAAACGGTTTAATATAACCACTCAAAAGTCTAAATATTTGAGTTCTTAATGGAGGTTATAGAACTCAAGGAGTCTAAATAAGAAAATGAGCTCTTAAATTTTTTTTTTTTTTGAATGAGTTAAATACAAATTTAGTAATACAAGTCTAGGATTGTTATTTAACTTTACTACATTACATAATATTTTATGTTGACTTGAAAATTAAAATTTACATGTTTTTGAGTAGTTTCAAATTTTTTTCAATGTCAAAATTTAAATAAAGAGCCTTTTTTTTAATATTTAAATGTAAAGAAGGTTTTTCAATGTTTTTACTTGTCATAAAAAAATTACTTAATTTGTAAAATGTAAAACTCGAAAAACTTTTTCAAAACATGTCAAAAAACAGGACTTCTGAAAATTATAAATAACTAACTTTTTTCAATAAAACTCTGTTTCAACTTATAGATTTCGGTAAACTTAGTTATGGTGTTTATATTAGCATTGAATTTAAATTTACTAGCCGGCCATGCAAACGGCCAAATTGAAAAAATGGCCGGCCAGTTGGCCGTATTAATACATTGCAAAGAAGTTTCATGCAAGAATTACGATATTTAGGGAAAGCGAGCAGTTTTAGGGATCTGCAAAGTTTATTTATTTGTTATAAAGTAAAAGACGAGGATTTATAAAGATACGAAAACATGATCAAGAACTACACTCGAAGACGAGTCTTAACTGTACAGCCTAAAACAAAATTAACATTATGACAAAGGTGCCTTAACCATAAGACATGGAGCCCTATAATATGTCAACCATACAAAGGGAAAAAACAAGGAACAAATTATAGGCCGCCATACTTATAAAAGCCTATAGAATTTAAATTCAAAATGTGTCGGCCTATAATTTGTTCCTTGTTTTTTCCCTTTGTATGGTTGACATATTATAGGGCTCCATGTCTTATGGTTAAGGCACCTTTGTCATAATTTTTCCTCTTTGTATTTTAGAAAACATTTATCAATAGCATCAAATCATCAAATTTTTATTTTTATAAAATTATTAAAATTTTCATTTTTTTTATTCTAAAAATCGTCTTAAAAAGTTTGTAAGGGGATATTTTTAATAAAAAATTTTTGAAACAATGCGAAGGAATATTTGCTTCATTAATTGTCAAAGTCTGCATAAATTCTTCAAAACATTTCAGATTTGCATGGGATTGAGAAATGTTCAAATTAAAAGTAATATTAAGTTTATCAGAGATTATCCAGACTTTGGCAATAGATGAAGCAAATCCTTCGTATTGTTTCACAATTTTTTCCTTAACAATATTACTTGCAGACTTATTGCAGAATTATTAATTTAAATGTTTTCTAAAGGAAATGGCATATAAAATTAAGAAATTACAGAAAGTGTGAATAAAGGGTGTATATGGTCAATATATTATTTTCATAAATTGATTTAGGTACCAAAATGTTGGAAATTTTACGAGCTTTAACCTAATATATAATAATATATAATTGGCCTTTCAGTCTATTTTCAAAATTGAAAAAACACTTTTTTATTACAGAAAGTAAGGGTATATATGGTCAATATATTATTTTCATAAATTGATTTAGGTACCAAAATGTTGGAAATTTTACGAGCTTTAACCTAATATATAATAATATATAATTGGCCTTTCAGTCTATTTTCAAAATTGAATTAATCAATTAAAATTACGCATTTTGAATTTTGAGAACATATTATAGGGTGGCGCACTTCGTGCGCCCCTATGATTCCGTTTGTATATTGCTTAATTCGGGTATGCACAATTCAAAACTGAGCAGTAAAAATTTTAAAGCATGTTGAATATTTAAATTTTGCCACATACATTCAAACACAAATCAAAGCACAAATAGAGCATTAAATAAGCTAAAGGCTTGGAAAAAATATAACATTGTCTTTCATCAGATTCCATTTAACCCAAATTCTCAAGCCTTCCTCTCTCTCTCTTTTACTATTTCAATTAATAGTATTACATTTCACATTTAGCAAGATTCTTCCAAGGATTTGGGTTTGGGTACGGGTTAGGGCTGGTAGACCGGTTTCAATTTTAAAACTGGTTAACGGACCGATTACAAGTTATAACCGTTTTTTTGAGCCGGTTTTGATTTGGAACCGACTTTAAAGACCGGTTGTAAAATGAGATCGACTTAAAAAAACAACTCTGAAATGAAATCAGTTCTAGAAACCGGTTTTAAAATGAAATCGGTTTCAAAAACCAGTTGTAAAACCGGTTCTAAAATCGGTTAAAACCGGATGAGTTAACTATTAAATTCAATTTAAAATTCATCTCTTGCCTATTCTTTTTTCGAATAATGTTGTTTTTTGAATCCGTTCAAAAAATTTAAAATTTATAATTTGATACTAACTTGAAAGTTAAAAAAGGCTTGAACTAAATCTTGAATAGATTTTTTGTCAAAATGGGATAAAACATAATTTCGCTGTCAATTTTCTTCTTTCTATTTTTTGAATCTGATGGAATCGTTATAAAAAGTGTGCTTTTAAATATTTTAATTACATGCCATTCAAAAAAATTTATTTTTCCTTGCGCAATTTTATTCTCAGACTTCTTGCAGACCTCTCCAGTGCATGAGGTTGCACCTTTCTTTCATTAAAATATTTAAAAGCACACTTTTAATAACGATTCCATCAGATTCAAAAAAAAGAAAAAAGAAAATTGACAAAAAATTTTAACTTGCCCAGGAATTTTGGATTTCAGGTATGAGTTTGGGTAGCCCATAAAAATTTTGTGTTTTATAGGTTTTATTAGTATAATTGGGTTTCGTGTTTACCTAAATACCCAATTTTATGGGTTACCCAACCCAGATCAATACCTGAAATCCTAAATTCCTGTATAGCCCTTACTCTACCCGAACCGAAAACCTGAATTTTTCGGAGAACTCATATCCACTCAATACCTTAAAATTAAAGAGTACATATGCCTGATGTTGATGTCCTTAACAGAAATATATTGATTAGACAGAATTATATTTTTATTTCTATCAGAAAAAAAAATGCAGTATGTCCATACCAGCGAAATTAAGCGCTTAGCCAAATTATGGGCCATTTCAGTCATTGCATTAGTTGAATTTAAACACTACTCTATCAATACACGCTTTGAATTTGTTGACCGATTTGACACTGAACATATTCCAAGTAGAGACTATTCTATTTGACAAAAAATCGTATCGACATGAGCTCTTTTTGTTGATATCTCTAACAAGTTTTTTGTCGTTTGACCTTCTTAGGTTAAGTGACAAACTTTTGGCGTAATAAACTCCATTAACTAGGATGATTTTCTCTACATCATTAACCGACTTATAACGTTTAAAACAAGCCAATCTCCTATTTTAAAAATTTTGCAAGTTCAAGATTTCCAGTTTTTCATCATAGAACTTATTGATTTTACGAGTTTTGTTGCAAAAATTTTTTAATCAGTAAATCAGTGGTAATAATTTCTATATTAATTTAGTATCCTACCATTTATTTTTTAGAAGCCCATGGGGTAGTTAGCAAGGTTTTACGGTATCTATAAGATTTGAAACGATTTTGTTGAAGAAAGGTTCCAAAGTGCTTCCCAGTCTGAATTTATATTTTCATTTTCGTCAATTTTTTTTCAAAAAATTCCAAAAATTTGAGAATTAACTTCAAATTGATTAAAAAACTTCTTGGTTAATTTTAAGTTTATAATGGAAAAAAAATTTTCTTTTTGTATTTTATAGGCGTTTATCTTTATAATTTGATAGTATATCGAAATTGTGAATTGAAATGTGAAATTTTTTAACCGCAGATCAGATCAAAGATGCCAAATCCGATCCATTAAGACTATGAGAGGTTCGCAGATTGCTTTGTTTTAGTAGCACAACTCAAGTCAAAAAGAAACCAAAAAAGCCAGGAGGAAGGTATAAAACGTTATAACGATCGAATGGTTTTTACTTTAAATTTCAATGATCAAGTCTTCCAACACTTTTTAACACAAACATTAAATAAAAAAGTAAATGGCTTGATTTTTCGTCTTTTATACATTTTTACCCACAATTTTGAATCTTGCAAATGAAAAAATATTTTCAAAATTAAAAAAAAGAGACATCTCGAAAAAAAATTGCAATTAATTTTCAAAAAATTAAATATAACGGGGAAAACCAATTTATTTAAAAATTGAATTTTTGGTTTTTGAATTTTTTTAAACCTGTTACGTATACCAGCATATTTGACAATATCCCCAAAACTCTATGGGGACATGTTCAAACATGTTGGTATACTTATACAAGATTTGGTACGTTGTTTTTACAGTTAAAAATTCAAAAAACCAATTTTTTAAATTTTAAAAATTGGTTTTATAATTGGTTTTATAATAAACTCTATGGGGACATGTTCAAACATGTTGGTATACTTATACAAGATTTGGTACGTTGTTTTTACAGTTAAAAATTCAAAAAACCAATTTTTTAAATTTTAAAAATTGGTTTTATAATTGGTTTTATAATAAACTCTATGGGGACATGTTCAAACATGTTGGTATACTTATACAAGATTTGGTACGTTGATTTTACCGTTAAAAATTCAAAAAACCAACTTTTAAAATTTTAAAAATTGGTTTTTTGAATTTTTTTAAACCTGTTACGTATACCAGCATATTTGACAATATCCCCAAAACTCTATGGGGACATGTTCAAACATGTTGGTATACTTATACAAGATTTGGTACGTTGTTTTTACAGTTAAAAATTCAAAAAACCAATTTTTTAAATTTTAAAAATTGGTTTTATAATTGGTTTTATAATAAACTCTATGGGGACATGTTCAAACATGTTGGTATACTTATACAAGATTTGGTACGTTGTTTTTACAGTTAAAAATTCAAAAAACCAACTTTTAAAATTTTAAAAATTGGTTTTGTGAATTTTTTTAAACCTGTTACGTATACCAGCATATTTGACAATATCCCCAAAACATACTGGGGACATGTTCAAACATGTTGGTATACTTATACAAGATTTGGTACGTTGTTTTTACAGTTAAAAATTCAAAAAACCAATTTTTTAAATTTTAAAAATTGGTTTTATAATTGGTTTTATAATAAACTCTATGGGGACATGTTCAAACATGTTGGTATACTTATACAAGATTTGGTACGTTGATTTTACCGTTAAAAATTCAAAAAACCAACTTTTAAAATTTTAAAAATTGGTTTTTTGAATTTTTTTAAACCTGTTACGTATACCAGCATATTTGACCATATCCCCAAAACAAACTGGGGACATGTTCAAACATGTTGGTATACTTATACAAGATTTGGTACGTTGTTTTTACAGTTAAAAATTCAAAAAACCAACTTTTAAAATTTTAAAAATTGGTTTTGTGAATTTTTTTAAACCTGTTACGTATACCAGCATATTTGACAATATCCCCAAAACATACTGGGGACATGTTCAAACATGTTGGTATACTTATACAAGATTTGGTACGTTGTTTTTACAGTTAAAAATTCAAAAAACCAATTTTTTAAATTTTAAAAATTGGTTTTATAATTGGTTTTATAATAAACTCTATGGGGACATGTTCAAACATGTTGGTATACTTATACAAGATTTGGTACGTTGTTTTTACAGTTAAAAATTCAAAAAACCAACTTTTAAAATTTTAAAAATTGGTTTTGTGAATTTTTTTAAACCTGTTACGTATACCAGCATATTTGACAATATCCCCAAAACTCTATGGGGACATGTTCAAACATGTTGGTATACTTATACAAGATTTGGTACGTTGTTTTTACAGTTAAAAATTCAAAAAACCAATTTTTTAAATTTTAAAAATTGGTTTTATAATTGGTTTTATAATAAACTCTATGGGGACATGTTCAAACATGTTGGTATACTTATACAAGATTTGGTACGTTGTTTTTACCGTTAAAAATTCAAAAAACCAACTTTTAAAATTTTAAAAATTGGTTTTTTGAATTTTTTTAAACCTGTTACGTATACCAGCATATTTGACCATATCCCCAAAACATACTGGGGACATGTTCAAACATGTTGGTATACTTATACAAGATTTGGTACGTTGTTTTTACAGTTAAAAATTCAAAAAACCAATTTTTTAAATTTTTAAAATTTGGTTTTTGAATTTTTTTAAAACTGTTACGTATACCAACATATTTGACAATATCCCCAAAAACATACGGGGGACATGTTTCAAACATGTTGGTATACTTATACAAGATTTGATACGTTGTTTTGTACACAGTTAAAAATTCAAAAAACCAATTTTTAAAATTTTAAAAATTGGTTTTATAAATTGGTTTTTATAAATAAACTCGTATCATGGGGGACATGTGTCAAACATGTTGGTATACTTATACAAGATTTGCGTACGTTGATTTTTTACCGTTGTAAAAATTCAAAAAACCAACTTTGAAAATTTTAAAAATTGGTTTTTTGAATTTTTTTTAATACCTGTTACGTATACCAGCATATTTGACCATATCCCCAAAACTCTACTGGGGACAGGTTCAAACATGTTGGTATACTTATACAAGATTTGGTACGTTGTTTGTACAGTTAAAAATTCAAAAAACCAATTTTTTAAATTTTAAACATTGGTTTTATTAATGGTTTTATAATAAACGCTATTGGGGACATGTTCAAACATGTGGTTTATACTTATACAAGACATTTGGTACGTTGATTTTTTACAGTTAAAAAATTCAAAACAAAAAACACCAACTTTTATTAAATTTAACAAATTGGTTTTGTGAATTTTTTTAAACCTGTTACGTATACCAGCATATTTGACAATATCCCAATAAACTCTATGGGGGACATGTTGTTTCAAACATGTTGGTATACTTATACAAGATTTGGCTACCGTTGTTTTTAAAGTTAAAAATTCTAAAAAAAAACCAATGTTTTTAAATTTTTAAAAATTGCGTTTTATGAATTGTTTTATTACGTATACATAAAAAACTCTATGCGGGACATGTTCAAAACATGTTGGTATACTTATTCTAGTTTTGGTACGTTGATTTTACCGTTAAAAATTCAAAAAACCAATTTTTTAAATTTTAAAAATTGGTTTTGTGAATTTTTTTAAACCTGTTACGTATACCAGCATATTTGACAATATCCCCAAAACTCTATGGGGACATGTTCAAACATGTTGGTATACTTATACAAGATTTGGGGTTAACGTGGTTTTGTACAGTTAAAAATTCAAAAAAACCAATTTTTTAAAATTTTAAAAAATTTAGGTTTTATAATTGGTTTATAATATATAAAACTCTAATGGGGGACATGTTCAAACATGTTGGTTATACTTATACAGATTTGGTCACGTTGTTTTTACAGTTAAAAAAATTCAAAAAACCAACTTTTTAAGATTTTAAAAATTGGTTTTGTGTTGTGAATTGTTATACACCTGTTACGTATACCAGGCCCATATTTTGACAATATCCCTTAAAACTCTATGGCGGACATGTTCAAAACATGTTGGTTATACTTATACAAGATTTTGGTACGTTGATTTTACCGTTAAAAATTCAAAAAACCAACTTTTATAATTTTAAAAATTGGTTTTTTGAATTTTTTTAAACCTATTACGTATACCAGCATATTTGACAATATCCCCAAAACTCTATGGGGACATGTTCAAACATGTTGGTATACTTATACAAGATTTGGTTACGTTGTTTTTACAGTTAAAAATTCAAAACAAAACCCAATTTTTTAAATTTTTAAAAAATTGGTTTATAATTGAATTGTTTAATATAAAACTCTATGGGGTGACATGTTCAAACATGTTTGTATACTTATCAAGATTTGGTACGTAGTTTTTACAGTTTAATTCAAACAAATTCAAAAAAACCAACTTTTAAAATTTTAAAAAATTGGTTTTGTGAATTTTTTTAAACCTGTTACGTATACCAGCATATTTGACAATATCCCCAAAACATACTGGGGACATGTTCAAACATGTTGGTTATACTTATACAAGGATTTTGCTACGTTGTTTTTACAGTTAAAAAATTCAAAAACCAATTTTTTAAATTTTAACAAATTGAGTTGTATGAATGTTTTATAATAAACCTCTTAATAAACTCTACTGGGCGACATGTTCAAAAACATGTTGGTATACTTATACAAGATTGTGGTACGTTGTTTTTGACCGTTAAAAAGTCATAAAAAACCAACTTTTAAAATTTTAAAAATTGGTTTTGTGAATTTTTTTAAACCTGTTACGTTATACCAGCCATAGTTTGAACCAATATCCCCAAAACATACTGGGCGACATGTTCAAACATGTTTTTGGTATCACTTATACAAGATTTGGTACGTTGTTTTTACAGTTACAAAATTCCAAAAAAAACCAATTTTAAAATTTTAAAAAATTGGTTTTGTGAATTTTTTAAGAACCTGTTACGTATACCAGCATATTTCGACAATATCCCCAAAACATACTGGGACATGTTCACAAACATGTTGGTATACTTATTACAAGATTATGGTACGTTGATTTTTACAGCGTTAAAAATTTTCAAAAAACCCAAAAACTTTTAAAATCTTTAAAAATTGGTTTTTGAATTTTTTAAAACCTGTTACGGTATACCAGCATATTGGTTTTGACCATATCCATAAACTCTAACTCGGGGGGACATGTTTTCAAAACATGGTTGGTATACTTATACAAAGATTTGGTACGTTGTTTGTACATGGTTATTAAAAATTCAAAAAAACCAACTTTTTAAAATTTTAAAAAAATTGGTTTTGTGAATTTTTTTTAAACCTGTTACGTAGTACCAGCATATGTTTGACAATATCCCCAAAACATACTGGGGACCAATGTTCAAACATGTTGGTTATTACTTTTATACAAGATTGGTACGTTGTTTTTTACAGTTAAAAATTCAAAACAACCAATTTTTAAAATTTTTAAAAATTAGGTTTTATAAATGGTGGTTTTATAATAAAACTCTATGTGGGACATGTTCTAAACATGTCTGGTATACTTATACAGGAGATTTGGTACGGTTGTTTTTACAGTTAAAAATTCAAAAAACCAAATTTTTAAAATTTTAAAAATTGGTTTTGTTGAATTTTTTTTTAAACCTGTTACGTATACCAGCATATTTGACCATATCCCCAAAACATCAAACTGGGGACATGTTCAAACATGTTTGGTATACTATTATACAATGATTTGGTACGTTTGTTTTTTACATGTTTTAAAATGATTCAAAAAAACCAACTTTTAAAATTTTAAATAAATTGGTTTGTGAAATGGTTTTTTATAACCTGTCTACGTATACCAGCATATTTGACAATATCCCAAAAACTTAATGGGGACATGTTCAAACATTTTTGGTATACTTATACAAGATTTTGGTATCGTTGTTTTTACAGTTAAAAAATTCAAACAAAACCAACTTTTAAATTGTTTGTAACACAAATTCGCTTTTATAAATTGGGTTTTTAAAACCGTTACGGTATACCAGCATATTTGACCATATCCCCACAAACACAAACTATGGGGGACATGTTCAATACTAATTGTTGGTAGTACTTATACACGATTTGGTACGTTGTTTTTACAGTTAAAAAAATTCAAAAAAACCAAACTTTTAAAATTTTAAAAAATTGTGTTTTTGTGAATTTTTTAAAACCTGTTACGTATACCAGCCATATTTGACCATATCCCCAAAACATACTTAGGGGACATGTTCTTCAAACATGTTGGGATTACTAATTATACAAGATTTGATACGTAGTTGTTACAGTTAAAAATTCAAAAAACCAATTTTTAAATTTTAAAAATTGGTTTTTGAATTAAATTGGTTTTATAATAAACATCCTCTATGGGGACATGTTCACAAACATAGTGAGTATGACTGTATACGAAGGATTTGGGTACGTTGTTTTTACCGTTAAAAATTCAAAAAAACCAACTTTTAATAATTTTAAAAAAATTGGTTTTGTTTTTTGAATTTTTTGTAAACCTGTTACGTATACCAGCATATTTGACCATATCCCCAAAACATCCTGGGGACTATGTTCAAAACATGTTGGTATACTTATACAAGATTTGGTACGTTGTTTTTACGGTAAAAATTTCAAAAAACAACTTTTTAAATTTTAAAAAATTGGTTTTTGAATTTTTTTAAACCTGTTACGTATACCAGCATATTTGACCATATCCCCAAAACTCTATGGGGACATGTTCAAACATGTTGGTATACTTATACAAGATTTGGTACGTTGTTTTTACAGTTAAAAATTCAAAAAACCAACTTTTAAAATTTTAAAAATTGGTTTTTTGAATTTTTTTAAACCTGTTACGTATACCAGCATATTTGACCATATCCCCAAAACTCTATGGGGACATGTTCAAACATGTTGGTATACTTATACAAGATTTGGTACGTTGTTTTTACAGTTAAAAATTCAAAAAACCAACTTTTAAAATTTTAAAAATTGGTTTTTTGAATTTTTTTAAACCTGTTACGTATACCAGCATATTTGACCATATCCCCAAAACTTACTGGGGACATGTTCAAACATGTTGGTATACTTATACAAGATTTGGTACGTTGTTTTTACAGTTAAAAATTCAAAAAACCAACTTTTAAAATTTTAAAAATTGGTTTTTTGAATTTTTTTAAACCTGTTACGTATACCAGCATATTTGACCATATCCCCAAAACTCTATGGGGACATGTTCAAACATGTTGGTATACTTATACAAGATTTGGTACGTTGTTTTTACAGTTAAAAATTCAAAAAACCAACTTTTAAAATTTTAAAAATTGGTTTTTTGAATTTTTTTAAACCTGTTACGTATACCAGCATATTTGACCATATCCCCAAAACTTACTGGGGACATGTTCAAACATGTTGGTATACTTATACAAGATTTGGTACGTTGTTTTTACCGTTAAAAATTCAAAAAACCAACTTTTATAATTTTAAAAATTGGTTTTTTGAATTTTTTTAAACCTGTTACGTATACCAGCATATTTGACAATATCCCCAAAACTCTATGGGGACATGTTCAAACATGTTGGTATACTTATACAAGATTTGGTACGTTGTTTTTACAGTTAAAAATTCAAAAAACCAATTTTTTAAATTTTAAAAATTGGTTTTGTGAATTTTTTTAAACCTGTTACGTATACCAGCATATTTGACAATATCCCCAAAACTCTATGGGGACATGTTCAAACATGTTGGTATACTTATACAAGATTTGGTACGTTGTTTTTACAGTTAAAAATTCAAAAAACCAACTTTTAAAATTTTAAAAATTGGTTTTTTGAATTTTTTTAAACCTGTTACGTATACCAGCATATTTGACCATATCCCCAAAACTTACTGGGGACATGTTCAAACATGTTGGTATACTTATACAAGATTTGGTACGTTGTTTTTACAGTTAAAAATTCAAAAAACCAACTTTTAAAATTTTAAAAATTGGTTTTTTGAATTTTTTTAAACCTGTTACGTATACCAGCATATTTGACCATATCCCCAAAACTCTATGGGGACATGTTCAAACATGTTGGTATACTTATACAAGATTTGGTACGTTGTTTTTACAGTTAAAAATTCAAAAAACCAATTTTTAAAATTTTAAAAATTGGTTTTTTGAATTTTTTTAAACCTGTTACGTATACCAGCATATTTGACCATATCCCCAAAACTCTATGGGGACATGTTCAAACATGTTGGTATACTTATACAAGATTTGGTACGTTGTTTTTACAGTTAAAAATTCAAAAAACCAACTTTTAAAATTTTAAAAATTGGTTTTTTGAATTTTTTTAAACCTGTTACGTATACCAGCATATTTGACCATATCCCCAAAACATACTGGGGACATGTTCAAACATGTTGGTATACTTATACAAGATTTGGTACGTTGTTTTTACAGTTAAAAATTCAAAAAACCAACTTTTAAAATTTTAAAAATTGGTTTTTTGAATTTTTTTAAACCTGTTACGTATACCAGCATATTTGACCATATCCCCAAAACTCTATGGGGACATGTTCAAACATGTTGGTATACTTATACAAGATTTGGTACGTTGTTTTTACAGTTAAAAATTCAAAAAACCAATTTTTTAAATTTTAAAAATTGGTTTTATAATTGGTTTTATAATAAACTCTATGGGGACATGTTCAAACATGTTGGTATACTTATACAAGATTTGGTACGTTGTTTTTACAGTTAAAAATTCAAAAAACCAACTTTTAAAATTTTAAAAATTGGTTTTTTGAATTTTTTTAAACCTGTTACGTATACCAGCATATTTGACCATATCCCCAAAACTCTATGGGGACATGTTCAAACATGTTGGTATACTTATACAAGATTTGGTACGTTGTTTTTACAGTTAAAAATTCAAAAAACCAACTTTTAAAATTTTAAAAATTGGTTTTTTGAATTTTTTTAAACCTGTTACGTATACCAGCATATTTGACCATATCCCCAAAACTCTATGGGGACATGTTCAAACATGTTGGTATACTTATACAAGATTTGGTACGTTGTTTTTACAGTTAAAAATTCAAAAAACCAACTTTTAAAATTTTAAAAATTGGTTTTTTGAATTTTTTTTAACCTGTTACGTATACCAGCATATTTGACCATATCCCCAAAACATACTGGGGACATGTTCAAACATGTTGGTATACTTATACAAGATTTGGTACGTTGTTTTTACAGTTAAAAATTCAAAAAACCAATTTTTTAAATTTTAAAAATTGGTTTTATAAGTATTTGACCATATCCCCAAAACTCTATGGGGACATGTTCAAACATGTTGGTATACTTATACAAGATTTGGTACGTTGTTTTTACAGTTAAAAATTCAAAAAACCAACTTTTAAAATTTTAAAAATTGGTTTTTTGAATTTTTTTAAACCTGTTACGTATACCAGCATATTTGACCATATCCCCAAAACTCTATGGGGACATGTTCAAACATGTTGGTATACTTATACAAGATTTGGTACGTTGTTTTTACAGTTAAAAATTCAAAAAACCAACTTTTAAAATTTTAAAAATTGGTTTTGTGAATTTTTTTAAACCTGTTACGTATACAAGCATATTTGACCATATCCCCAAAACTCTATGGGGACATGTTCAAACATGTTGGTATACTTATACAAGATTTGGTACGTTGTTTTTACAGTTAAAAATTCAAAAAACCAACTTTTAAAATTTTAAAAATTGGTTTTGTGAATTTTTTTAAACCTGTTACGTATACAAGCATATTTGACCATATCCCCAAAACTCTATGGGGACATGTTCAAACATGTTGGTATACTTATACAAGATTTGGTACGTTGTTTTTACAGTTAAAAATTCAAAAAACCAACTTTTAAAATTTTAAAAATTGGTTTTTTGAATTTTTTTAAACCTGTTACGTATACCAGCATATTTGACCATATCCCCAAAACTCTATGGGGACATGTTCAAACATGTTGGTATACTTATACAAGATTTGGTACGTTGTTTTTACCGTTAAAAATTCAAAAAACCAACTTTTAAAATTTTAAAAATTGGTTTTTTGAATTTTTTTAAACCTGTTACGTATACCAGCATATTTGACCATATCCCCAAAACTCTATGGGGACATGTTCAAACATGTTGGTATACTTATACAAGATTTGGTACGTTGTTTTTACAGTTAAAAATTCAAAAAACCAACTTTTAAAATTTTAAAAATTGGTTTTTTGAATTTTTTTAAACCTGTTACGTATACCAGCATATTTGACCATATCCCCAAATCATACTGGGGACATGTTCAAACATGTTGGTATACTTATACAAGATTTGGTACGTTGTTTTTACAGTTAAAAATTCAAAAAACCAACTTTTAAAATTTTAAAAATTGGTTTTTTGAATTTTTTTAAACCTGTTACGTATACCAGCATATTTGACCATATCCCCAAATCATACTGGGGACATGTTCAAACATGTTGGTATACTTATACAAGATTTGGTACGTTGATTTTACCGTTAAAAATTCAAAAAAACCAATTTTTAAAATTTTTAAAATTGGTTTTTTGAATTTTTTTAAACCTGTTACGTATACCAGCATATTTGACCATATCCCCAAAACTCTATGGGGACATGTTCAAACATGTTGGTATACTTATACAAGATTTGGTACGTTGTTTTTACAGTTAAAAATTCAAAAAACCAACTTTTAAAATTTTAAAAATTGGTTTTTTGAATTTTTTTAAACCTGTTACGTATACCAGCATATTTGACCATATCCCCAAAACATACTGGGGACATGTTCAAACATGTTGGTATACTTATACAAGATTTGGTACGTTGTTTTTACAGTTAAGAATTCAAAAAACCAACTTTTAAAATTTTAAAAATTGGTTTTTGAATTTTTTTAAACCTGTTACGTATACCAGCATATTTGACCATATCCCCAAAACATACTGGGGACATGTTCAAACATGTTGGTATACTTATACAAGATTTGGTACGTTGTTTTTACAGTTAAAAATTCAAAAAAACCAAATTTTTTTTTTGAATTTTTTTAAAATTTTTTATAACCAGGTTTTACCATATCCCAAAACTCTATGGGGACATGTTCAAACATGTTGGTATATATACAAGATTTGCTATGTTTTTTTTACAGTTAAAAATTCAAAAAACCAACTTTTAAAATTTTAAAAATTGGTTTTTTGAATTTTTTTAAACCTGTTACGTATACCAGCATATTTGACCATATCCCCAAAACATACTGGGGACATGTTCAAACATGTTGGTAAACTTATACAAGATTTGGTACGTTGATTTTACAGTTAAAAATTCAAAAACCAACTTTTAAAATTTTAAAAATTGGTTTTTTGAATTTTTTTAAACCTGTTACGTATACCAGCATATTTGACCATATCCCCAAAACTCTATGGGGACATGTTCAAACATGTTGGTATACTTATACAAGATTTGGTACGTTGATTTTACAGTTAAAAATTCAAAAAACCAACTTTTAAAATTTTAAAAATTGGTTTTTTGAATTTTTTTAAACCTGTTACGTATACCAGCATATTTGACCATATCCCCAAAACTCTATGGGGACATGTTCAAACATGTTGGTATACTTATACAAGATTTGGTACGTTGTTTTTACAGTTAAAAATTCAAAAAACCAACTTTTAAAATTTTAAAAATTGGTTTTTTGAATTTTTTTAAACCTGTTACGTATACCAGCATATTTGACCATATCCCCAAAACTCTATGGGGACATGTTCAAACATGTTGGTATACTTATACAAGATTTGGTACGTTGTTTTTACAGTTAAAAATTCAAAAAACCAACTTTTAAAATTTTAAAAATTGGTTTTGTGAATTTTTTTAAACCTGTTACGTATACCAGCATATTTGACCATATCCCCAAAACATACTGGGGACATGTTCAAACATGTTGGTATACTTATACAAGATTTGGTACGTTGTTTTTACAGTTAAAAATTCAAAAAACCAACTTTTAAAATTTTAAAAATTGGTTTTGTGAATTTTTTTAAACCTGTTACGTATACCAGCATATTTGACCATATCCCCAAAACTCTATGGGGACATGTTCAAACATGTTGGTATACTTATACAAGATTTGGTACGTTGTTTTTACAGTTAAAAATTCAAAAAACCAACTTTTAAAATTTTAAAAATTGGTTTTTTGAATTTTTTTAAACCTGTTACGTATACCAGCATATTTGACCATATCCCCAAAACTCTATGGGGACATGTTCAAACATGTTGGTATACTTATACAAGATTTGGTACGTTGTTTTTACAGTTAAAAATTCAAAAAACCAACTTTTAAAATTTTAAAAATTGGTTTTGTGAATTTTTTTAAACCTGTTACGTATACCAGCATATTTGACCATATCCCCAAAACATACTGGGGACATGTTCAAACATGTTGGTATACTTATACAAGATTTGGTGCAAGAGCTTTGCAGTTGGAAAGAGAAAAAACCAACTTTTAAAATTTTAAAAATTGGTTTTTTGAATTTTTTTAAACCTGTTACGTATACCAGCATATTTGACCATATCCCCAAAACATACTGGGGACATGTTCAAACATGTTGGTATACTTATACAAGATTTGGTACGTTGTTTTTACAGTTAAAAATTCAAAAAACCAACTTTTAAAATTTTAAAAATTGGTTTTGTGAATTTTTTTAAACCTGTTACGTATACCAGCATATTTGACCATATCCCCAAAACATACTGGGGACATGTTCAAACATGTTGGTATACTTATACAAGATTTGGTACGTTGTTTTTACAGTTAAAAATTCAAAAAACCAACTTTTAAAATTTTAAAAATTGGTTTTGTGAATTTTTTTAAACCTGTTACGTATACAAGCATATTTGACCATATCCCCAAAACTCTATGGGGACATGTTCAAACATGTTGGTATACTTATACAAGATTTGGTACGTTGTTTTTACAGTTAAAAATTCAAAAAACCAACTTTTAAAATTTTAAAAATTGGTTTTGTGAATTTTTTTAAACCTGTTACGTATACCAGCATATTTGACCATATCCCCAAAACATACTGGGGACATGTTCAAACATGTTGGTATACTTATACAAGATTTGGTACGTTGTTTTTACAGTTAAAAATTCAAAAAACCAATTTTTTAAATTTTAAAAATTGGTTTTTTTAATTTTTTTAAACCTGTTGCGTATACCAGAATATTTGACCATATCCCCAAAACTCTATGTGGACATGTTCAAACTTGTTGGTATAATTATACCAGATTTGGTACGTTGTTTTTACAGATAAAAATTCAAAAAACCAACTTTTAAAATTTTAAAAAATTGGTTTTGTGAATTTTTTTAAACCTGTTCACGTCTACCAGCATATTTGACCATATCCCCAAAACTCTACTGGGGACAAGTGCAAACATGTTGGTATACTTATACAAGATTTGGTACGTTGTTTTTACAGTTAAAAATTCAAAAAAAATAATTTATTAAATTTTAAAAATTGGTTTTATAATTGGTTTAAACCTGTTACGTATACCAGCATATTTGATAATATCCCCAAAACTCTATGGGGGACATGTTTCAAACCATGTTGGTATACTAATTCAAGATTTGGTTCGCGGGTTTTACAGTTAAAAAATTCCCAAAAAAACCAACTTTTTAAAAATTTTAAAAATTGGTTTTTTGAATTTTTCTTAAACCTGTTACGTATACCAGCATATTTGACCATATCCCCAAAAACTCTCATGGGGACATGTTCAAACATGTTGGCTATTCTTATATTTCAAGATTTGGTTCGCGTTGTTTTTACCGTTAAAAATTCAAAAACCCAACTTTTAAAATTTTAAAAATTGGTTTTTTGAATGTTTTTAAACCTGTTACGTAGACCAGCATATTTGACCATTTAATTTCCCCCCCCCGCCCAAAACTCTATGGCGGGACATGTTCAAACATGTGGGTTTACTTATACAAAGATTTGGTTTACGTTGTTTTTACAGTTAAAAATTCAAAAAAAAACCAACTTTTAAAAATTTGAAAAATTGGTTTTTTGAATTTTTTATAAAACCTGTTACGTATACCAGCATATTTGACCAGATCCCCAAAAAGATACTGGGGACATGTGCAAACATGTTGGTATAGTTATAACAAGATTTGGTACGTCTGTTTTTACAGTTTTTTAAAAATTCAAAAAAACCAACGTTTAAAAAATTTAAAAATTGGTTTTGTGAATTTTTTTAAAACTGTTACGTATACCAGCATATTTGACAATATCCCCAAAACATACTGGGGACATGTTCAAAACATGTTGGTATACTTTCATAACAAGATTTGGTACGTTGTTTTTACAGTTAATTAAAAAATTCAAAAAACCAAATGTGTTAAATTTTAACACATAGGGTTTTTGAATAATTGGTTGAGTATACCAGCATATTTGACCATATCCCCAAAACTCTATGGGGACATGTTCACAACTTGTTGGTATACTTATACCAAGATTTGGTACGTTGTTTTTACAGTTAAAAAATTCAAAAAACCAACTTTTAAAATTTTAAAAATTGCGTTTTGTGAATTTTTTTAAACCTGATTACGTATACCAGCCATATTTGACAAATATCCCAAAAACTCTATGGGGACATGTACCAAACATGTTGGTATACTTATACAAGATTTGGTTACGTTGGTTTTTACAGTTAAAAATTCAAAAAACCACCTTTTAAATTTTAAAAAATTGTTTTTTTAATTTTTTTTAAACCTGTTACGTATACCAGCATATTTGACCATATCCCACAAAACATACTGGGGACATGTTCAAACATGTTTTTATACTTATACAAGATTTGGTAGGTTGTTTTGAGAGTTAAAAAGTCAAAAAACCAATTTTTTCAATTTTAAAAAATTGGTTTTAGAATTGGTTTATACCTGTTACGTATACCAGCATATTTGACCATATCCCAAAACTTCACTGGGGACATGTTCAAACCATGTTGGATATTTATACTTATACAAGATTTGGGTACGTTGAATTTACCGTTAAAAATTCAAAAAAAAAACCAACTTTTAGACAATCTTAAAAATTGGTTTTTTGATTTTTTTTTAACCTGTTACGTATACCAGCATATTTGACCATATCCCCAAAACATACTGGGGACATGTTCAAACATGTTGGTATACTAATACAAGATTTGGTTCGCGGTTTTTACCGTTAAAAATTCAAAAAAACCAACTGTTTTAAAAAACTTTAAAAATTGTTGTTTTTTGAATTTTTTTAAACGGTTACGTATACAAGCATATTTGGACAATATCCCCAAAACTCTACTGGGGACATGTTCAAACATGTTGGTATACTAATTCAAGATTGGTTAGCGTTGTTTTTACCGTTAAAAATTCAAAAAACCAATTTTTTTTAAAAATTAACAAATGGTTTTATAATTGTTACGTATACCAGCATTTTGACCATATCCCCAAAACTCTAATGGGGACATGTTCAAACATGTTGGTATACTTATACAAGATTTGGTTACGTTGTTGTTACAGTAAAAAAATTCAAAAACAAACCAACTTTTAAAATTTTAAAAATTGGTTTTGTGAATTTTTTGTGAACCTGTTACGTATACCAGCATATTTGACAATATCCCCAAAACTCTATGGGGACATGTGCAAACATGTTGTTATACTTATACAAGATGTGGTACGTTGTTTGACAGGTTAAAAATTCAAAAAAACCAATTTTTTAAAATTCTAAAAAAATTGGTTTTGTGAATTTTTTTAAACCTGTGTACGTATACCAAGCATATTTGACAATATCCCCAAAACTTCTTATGGGGGACATGTTCAAACATGTTGGTATACTTATACATAGATTTGGTACGTTGGTTTTACAGTTTAAAAATTCAAAAAAACCAACTTTTAAAAACTTTAAAATCGGTTTTGCTGAATTTTTTTTTAAACCTGTTACGTATACCAGCATATATTGTGAACAATATCCCAAAAACTCTGCCTTATGGGGACATGTTCAAACATGTTGGTATACTTATACAAGATTTGGTACGTTGTTTTTACAGTTAAAAATTCAATAAACCATTTTTTAAAATTTTTAAAAATTGGTTTTGTGAATTTTTTTTAAACCTTTTACGTATACCAGCATTATTTGACCATATCCCCAAAACATACTGGGGACATGTTCAAAACATGTTGGTTATACTTATACCAGATTTGGTACGTTGTTTGTTACAGTCTAAAAATTCAAAAACAAAACTTTTAAAATTTTAAAAATTGGTTTTGTGGAATTTTTTAAACCTAGTTACGTATACCAGCATAGTCGGACAATATCCCCAAAACTCCTATGGGGACAATGTTCAAACATGTTGGTATACCTTATTACAAGATTTGGTACGTTGTTTTTACAGTTATAAAATTCAAAAAACCAACTTTTAAAATTTTAAAAAAATGGTTTTTTTGAATTTTTTAATAACCTGTTACGTTAACCAGCATATTTGACCATATCCACAAAACATAATGGGGACATGTTCAAACATGTTGGTATACGTATACAAGATTGGTTACCCGTTGTTTTTTACAGGTAAAAATTCAAAAAACCAATGGTTTAAAGTTTAAAAATTGGTTTCAGAATTGGTTTCATAATAAACGCTATGGGGACATGGTCAAACATGTTGGTATACCTATACAAGATTTGGTACGTTGATTTTACCGTTAAAAAATTCAAAAACACAACTTTTAAAATTTTAAAAATTGGTTTTTTGAATTTTTTTTAACCTGTTACGTATACCAGCATATTTGACCATATCCCCAAAACATACTGGGGACATGTTCAAACATGTTGGTATACTTATACAAGATTTGGTTCGCGGTTTTTACCGTTAAAAATTCAAAAAACCAACTTTTAAAACTTTAAAAATTGGTTTTTTGAATTTTTTTAAACCTGTTACGTATACCAGCATATTTGACCATATCCCCAAAACTCTATGGGGACATGTTCAAACATGTTGGTATACTAATTCAAGATTTGGTTCGCGGTTTTTACCGTTAAAAATTCAAAAAACCAATTTTTTAAATTTTAAAAATTGGTTTTATAATTGGTTTTATAATAAACTCTATGGGGACATGTTCAAACATGTTGGTATACTTATACAAGCATTGGTACGTTGTTTTTACAGTTAAAAATTCAAAAAAACAAATTTTGAAATTTTAAAAATTGGTTTTGTGAATTTTTTTAAAACCCTGTTTACGCTATACCAGCATATTTGGACAATATCCCCAAAACTCTACTGGGGACATGTTCAAACATGTTGGTATACTTATAAAAGATTTGGTACGTTGTTTTTACAGTTAAAAATTCAAAAAAACCAATTTTTTAAATTCTAAAAATTGGTTTTGTGAATTTTTTTAAACCTGTTACGTATACCAGCATATTTGACAATATCCCCAAAACTCTATGGGGACATGTTCAAACATGTTGGTATACTTATACAAGATTTGGTACGTTGTTTTTACAGTTAAAAATTCAAAAAACCAACTTTTAAAACTTTAAAAATTGGTTTTGTGAATTTTTTTAAACCTGTTACGTATACCAGCATATTTGACAATATCCCCAAAACTCTATGGGGACATGTTCAAACATGTTGGTATACTTATACAAGATTTGGTACGTTGTTTTTACAGTTAAAAATTCAAAAAACCAATTTTTTAAATTTTAAAAATTGGTTTTGTGAATTTTTTTAAACCTGTTACGTATACCAGCATATTTGACCATATCCCCAAAACATACTGGGGACATGTTCAAACATGTTGGTATACTTATACAAGATTTGGTACGTTGTTTTTACAGTTAAAAATTCAAAAAACCAACTTTTAAAATTTTAAAAATTGGTTTTGTGAATTTTTTTAAACCTGTTACGTATACCAGCATATTTGACAATATCCCCAAAACTCTATGGGGACATGTTCAAACATGTTGGTATACTTATACAAGATTTGGTACGTTGTTTTTACAGTTAAAAATTCAAAAAACCAACTTTTAAAACTTTAAAAATTGGTTTTTTGAATTTTTTTAAACCTGTTACGTATACCAGCATATTTGACCATATCTCCAAAACTCTATGGGGACATGTTCAAACATGTTGGTATACTTATACAAGATTTGGTACGTTGTTTTTACAGTTAAAAATTCAAAAAACCAATTTTTTAAATTTTAAAAATTGGTTTTATAATTGGTTTTATAATAAACTCTATGGGGACATGTTCAAACATGTTGGTATACTTATACAAGATTTGGTACGTTGTTTTTACAGTTAAAAATTCAAAAAACCAACTTTTAAAACTTTAAAAATTGGTTTTGTGAATTTTTTTAAACCTGTTACGTATACCAGCATATTTGACAATATCCCCAAAACATACTGGGGACATGTTCAAACATGTTGGTATACTTATACAAGATTTGGTACGTTGTTTTTACAGTTAAAAATTCAAAAAACCAATTTTTTAAATTTTAAAAATTGGTTTTATAATTGGTTTTATAATAAACTCTATGGGGACATGTTCAAACATGTTGGTATACTTATACAAGATTTGGTACGTTGATTTTACCGTTAAAAATTCAAAAAACCAACTTTTAAGATTTTAAAAATTGGTTTTTTGAATTTTTTTAAACCTGTTACGTTTACCAGCATATTTGACCATATCCCCAAAACATACTGGGGACATGTTCAAACATGTTGGTATACTTATACAAGATTTGGTACGTTGATTTTACCGTTAAAAATTCAAAAAACCAACTTTTAAAATTTTAAAAATTGTTTTTTTTATTTTTTTTTAAACCTGTTACGTATACCAGCATATTTGACCATATCCCCAAAACTCTATGGGGACATGTTCAAACATGTTGGTATACTTATACAAGATTTGGTACGTTCGTTTAACTTTAATTTTAAAATTTTAATTTTTAATTTTTCAATATAAAATTTTATTGTTTTCATTGCGATTGCAATATTTTTAAATTATTAGCTTTTCCTTTTTTTTATTAACTTTCAAAGTTGTGTGGAAAAGTGTTTAAAAGACGAAAAATCAAGCCAAATCAAATTCTATTTAAATAATGTTTTTCTCTAAATCCAATGAAAAATAAAATAAAATAAAATTTTTAATCTTAAAATTGATAAACTAGAGAAAAATTTAGCAAAGCTAAGCTCTTCACTTTATAAGATAAAGTGATTGGAGATCGATTGGAGTAATTCTATCTCATTTTAATTCATTTTTTTTAAATAACGTAATTGCTCGAATTTAACGACATGTCGTTAATTCGCTTTTTACATTGAAAATCGGGATGTCGTTATTATCGAATTACCAGTTATAACGACATGTCGTTTAATTCGAGCAAATACGTTAACCTTTCTGAATTTCAATATTTCCCAGAATTTCTAAGCAACTATCTTGTTAAGTTTTTTGCTAATGATACCACTTTGATCGTGTCAAGTGATGACATCAGTAATTTGAATGCAAAAATGGTTAAATGCTTAAAAGCTTTGCTTTGGTTTAAACACAATCACATTTGTGTGAACTGGCTCAAAATCATTCCGTCAAAAAATCATTTTTAAGATTAGTTTTTTTTTCATGGCAAAGATCACCTGTAGCGAAAATCTGTAGTCCTTTATCGATCATTGATTTTAAACTTTTACTAGATTTAGAGTTTTGTTTTTCTTGGTAGTTAGACTATTACATATATTGGCACAATTATTTGTTTAAAATTAAACCGATGGTTGAAAGAAAAATTTTATTATTTTGAGATCGTTTTGCGAAAATTTTAACGCTTTGTTACGGATCGCTCGTTTGAACAACGAAACAAGAGCTGATGCTTGAATGGTCTTGGAATGACCTTTTACAAATCAAATATTGACATCCCTTTATTGTTGACGATTTATATTAAGGCTTTCCTGTTGACTTTACAATTCTTTATTAAACTGGTGATTACTAAAAGCAACACCATTTTTTTCAGAAAAAAAAACATCGGTGCAAATCAAAATCTAGCTTTGATACCCCAGTTTTTTTTTTATTATAAACAAGGAGTGGGGGCTTTAGGGGGTTAGAACGAGGTATTTTCGAGCCATTGATTTAAAGAAATTTAAACATAAATCGAATGTAAAAGGCCAAAATTTCTGGGTACAAATAGAGGGGGTTTACGGTAAAGGATTCTGAACTAAGGGATTATAAAAAACTATTACAAAAGTAACAAAAACACCACCTATTATTCACCTGATATTGCTTAAGCCATAGTGTTGCTCATCTTATGCTCAGCAGTTGCATTTGGCGTATAAAAATAGATCATACCCTATAGATAAGTTTTTTCTTTACCGAATGTAATTTTTTAGTAAAATGAAAAACGTCTACTTACTTTTTACAAAAGAAAAATACCACTGTAGATGCCGATTTGAGTGTAAGCTTTATTTTCGTTTTTTTAATTATTACAACAACTAAATTTTGTTTTTCTAAGATTATTGGCTGGAAGATTAAATGACTTTTTTTTATTAGATAAAACCGATTTCTATTTTCAGTAAAAAAATATTTAAGGATTAAGAAATTTTGTAAGACGCGATAACTCTTCTAAAGTAGTCCTAACAACATGTATATTGTTTTAAACTGAAGTTTCAAGATTTCTGGCGCTTTTTTGGTTAATTAAAAACAACCAATTAAAGACAATTTATATTCATTCTTTCAATAAAAAAAATAAAAATATTATCATTTATTTAAATTTATTCTTTTTTTGGGGGACCGAAATCATATACACATCTTTTAACATGGCGATTTTGTCTTTCCATTCCTCCCAATGTATTTTTTTACTTTATTTTTATATATTTGTATTTAATAAGGTTTGTTATATGTTCCAATTAGATTAATCAAAAAAAAACGAATTTAAATTTGATTTATTTTTAAATAAAAAAATTTTGGGCTTTCGGGTATAAGACTCCAGTTAGGATGTCAAAAATTAAAAATTAAGATCAGAAGAAATTTTCGAATTTGTCAAATTTTAAGCTTATCAATAAACTCATCAAATAAAAGACTATAAAAAGATTTTCTTTCTTTCCTTGTAATCATCATTTTTTAGAGGCCGTATGATTTTATGAAATTATTTGTGTTTTTTCATATTTTCCCATAAAGAATCAACAGAAGGGGATCAATAAGGGGTTCTTTTAAAAATATTTACCGAGGAGATTCCGTACACTGCATTCAATCGTACCGTACCACCGTACCTTATCCTAGCTGCGTACCGTACCATAAAAGTGTACCGAGAAAAACTTAACGAAATTCAAATTTAAATAATTCGAATTTAAAGTTGATTCCTATTCCTCGTATATAATTTTTTCAAAAAATTTTGATGAAACTCCGAATCTTAAAACTCCTTACGATACCATTTATTTGAATTCCTAAAAATTTAAAAGCACTCAAAAAGAAAAATTTTTCAATCAAGATGAGCTTTCAGATCGTTTTGATATTTTCTTTTAAAAAATCATTTAAATTTTTCAAAAATCGATTTCTGAAATTCCATTAGAATTCGAGCTTTTCACTATCCGTGCTGTATTACCGTAAATTCTCGTTCAATTTTACTTTTACCTAAATCGAATTTTTAAAGTTGTGACATGTACTAGCGATCATCTCTCCCATCAATCTTCGAAATTAGTAGCCTTTACTAGGTACGGGTACAGCAAGTCATTAATTAGGTGAAAGCGCAGTAATTGAGGAAGGGAGAATCCTTTCATAAGTATTTTTAATCGAAGCTTGTCCACTCGCAAAATTCAAATCGTAAAGTATCATTTTGTAACGATAGTTTTGTTACACTTTTTAAAAATATAAATTTGTAACGAAATGTAACAAATTTAAAAGTTAGCAAAATTTCAAAAGTATTATTTTGCAACGATTCGTTTAGTCATTCGAGATTCAGCGAGGTAGACCAGGCAGCCCAAAAATTCAAAACAAATTGTATAATAAGATGTGAATCTGAACCAAATACGAGTGCCGGAAAGATTTTCCATGAAGAGCAAGTTAAAATCGTCAAAGAATCTGGACTAGCTTATCAAGACTTGGCATTAGCTCTTCCAGCATTCGGATCATTAAAACCGACATTAGAAAATCGAAAAAAAAGGCCGCCCAAAGCTCCCTAAAAGTTAAGTCTGAATACCAAAAAAACGAGATCTTTGTTAAGTGGTTTAAAAACATATGTTGCCTGTCATTATTACCAATTGAGCGTGTTGATAGTCAATTTGAAAAGATCTTGGAATCAATGTCTGATATTGATAAAGCTAATAAGTTCATGGATTATCTTGTGAGCAAATATTTTGAGGGTAATTTTCCTATGGAAATATGGAACCACTTTGATACAGAGGGTACTCCACGTACTAATAATAATCTTGAGGGCTATAACAACAAACTTAATCGTCATATATCTATAACCCATCCAGATATTTTTTAAGGCAATCGATAAGCTTAAAGAAGAGGAAGTAGATGCAAGTTTTAAGTATTTTCGAGCGATCAATAACGAAAAGGCTCCATATCGAAATAAACTCTATGTAATAAACGATTCTCTTTTGCTTTGCCATAAAAAAATGTTATTAGACAATGACATCTCAATTGAAACATTTATTAAGTATGTCTCAAAGAGCTTTGATTTCTCGAAGTTGGCTAAGAAAAAAACTAAAAGCTCTCAAGCCCTAAACGATTCGTTTTCAACTTGTTCAGAGGATGAGGGTGATGACGAAGTCTATAGTGGAGACGAGTTGATAAATTAAACTTTAAAAACATTTCAATTTATTTTGTATTTATTTATCATTGTAATTATTTAATCAATAAAAGTATATTTTTATCACGAGTCCATTTTTTCGGTACAAATTACAACATTTAAAAAACATAATTTTGGTACACTTGAATTTTTCGTGCCGTGACAAAACTATACAGAATCATTCAAATAATAGGCAATCATAATTTTTTCTTAGCCTTCTTCTAGATCTTTCGAGACTTTCGAAACATCAACTGGTACTCTAAAATATTACTGTACATCGACAATACCGCGACGATTGCGGCATTGCGAAATGGAAGATCAAAATGGATGAAGTTTATGGACAACAGATGGAACTTGGATCATATTGATGGCTTTGTACTCTCATGTTTTTAATCTGAGTGTTCATTATGTTTCATCGCGAGCTAATCCTGCAGAAGCCCCTTCGAGGCATATCACGGACTCAGTCAGGGATGACTAGTCGTCTTACGCCCATAGAACGTAATGGACACTATAAATATAACTTTATTTTCAATTAAAACTTCAGATTTTTTCAAATTTAAATAAAAACATTCTAGCTTGAGTCAATGATTTTAGATCTTCTAGTGTACAACCCAAGCCAGAGATAAGCTAAATTCTAAGCTATTTACAACTAGTTTTTTTTCTCTATCATATTCTTACCAGCTAACTTATCTTTTTTGAGTTTATTCCAACAAGGTAAATTCAACTTAACAAGATAAAAGTCTTATTTTTATGACATTTTTATTATTAAAATTAAAATTTATAAGCTCAAAAATTATCAGACAAAGTTAAAAACTAAGAAAAGAAAAAAAAAGTTAAACTCAAGAAAATTAAAAAAGGATAAAGAAATGAACACAACAACAAAAAAAAAACAAAAAAGTTAATTTTTACAAAAAAAAAAAATTTTATCAAAAAAAAAACAACAAAACTCTCCAATAATTTACTTAGTAATAAAATTAAAATTTTTTAAAAACAACCAATAGAAACTTTTTTTTTTAATTTTTTTATCTTTTTTATTTAAACAAACACAGCAAGACAGAAATTTCGGACGGTTCTTTGTTAAACTTTTTTTCTAATAAACAAATTTAATTAAATAAAGATAGGAAAATTGAAAATTTAGATCGATTGAAATTGAGATAAAACTTGTATTATAGAATTAGATGAATTGACTTGCTGTTGTTGTGATGTTGTTGACGATGCCGACGACACATTACGATTAATCATATAATCATTAGTTTGAAATTGAAAATTTTGTTGAGCATTGTAATTATCTTGAG